>JAOWAP010000003.1:1825680-1837008 GCA_028565235.1 Hypoxylon lenormandii
CTCTCCGTTCCCTCCTCCATCTCCTGGAATTGCATCTCAAACGGGCCAAAGACCAAACGCCCAAACGCTCAAACGCCCAAGCTGGCCAAACCCCTCCGTCACCTCTCCGTCACCTCCATCACACGCATATACACACCTGAAGGGTTTCTTTTCCAATGCATTGGCAGTGTTGATTTCAACCTCGAATTGGGAAAGACGTGCATCAAGTTCACCACCCTCACCGCCTAATCTAGTCTAGCTATGCATGATCTCTTACCCTCGAACTCCTCTTGAACTGCAAATTGCAACTCTGCCGAAGCCCTGGCGTCATGTAGGGCGACGGGCTACGCTTCGAGCCAGCCGCCACAAAACTGGAAAGACTTGGAACCAAGCTGGCAAAGTTGCATTCGCGACAAGCCCACAATGTCGGGTCTTGAAAATTCTTGCGGCAGCTGCAGCAGCTGCAGCAGCAGCAATTTCCAATGGCATGGCATCTATGTACTGGTGACTGGTGCCGCGAGTTGCGCAACGATGTTCGATGTTCGATGATCGATGTTGGATGTTTCTCGCTGTCAGCTCTTCGTATTCCACGCTGGTGTCATGTATGAGACAATCTGTTCCATGAGGACGGTCTCGCGGGGAATGAAAGGGCTCTCGCGCGTCTCCACTACTCCCACTTTCTTCTCAGAAGCTCATGACAGTATCTTGCCAGCTTGCCAGCTCGCCCAACGTCCAATCCCCGGAATTCGCACTCCTCGTCGGAGGTGCCTCCTTGGCATGGGTGTTGGTCGTCCTTGTATGAATCTGCCTTCGTCAATCTCTGTCTCGAGCGCCATCGAAGAGAGATCAATCTTATCGTGCCATACTCACGCCTACCCTGGCAGAGACCCATGTCGTCCGCCCGCCCAGCCAGCCAGCCAGCCTCCCTCCCCTGATGAAACCACGGGCTGATATCCTTGCCGCAGAGCCCTTCCCACGCTAGACGCTTTCTGTACCCGCAGACCTCCCTACAGTAGTCTAGCCAAATCGCTCAGCAAACTTTTTTGAAGTCTATTCTAGACTTGGGAGCTGTCGTCTAACGTCAAGAGCTCCAACGGGGGGATCTCCAGACCCTTAGGCCTTTCGACCCTTCACACACAATTCAAGCGTCATGCCCAGTCCTTGTCAACAACCCTTTCCAACATAGCCTCAAAATCATCTCTCTCCACTTATTACTATAGTAGATCCAGCTTCCAGCTCCATACCTCTTTCATCTGCGGCTCCTCCTGGGGGCTCGCAATCTTGAAAGATCAGAGAACTGCATTGCTACCTCGCTATTTCACTACCTGACCTCACTTACCGTTGCACCAAGCCCCACAGGGTTTTGTAGGTAACACACTATCAGCCTACGGCTCATTCGGCGCAGATTCCCACGACCCCCCATCAGCGCGTTCGAATGGGCCTGGAGGTTTGACCACCTAGCACGTCTCTTGTTTGCCTTTTCGTAGCAGCCCCCTAGATTCGAAGCTGTTAGTCTAAATGCTTCACGCAGCTCCCTCGGAACTGAATACCTACCTACCTACCTACCTATACTTACCTAGGTCCTGTTTTGTCGGCTGTCTGAGAGTCATTGAGCTCATACCATAGGAGACTAGTCCTTGCAACCCGATTACTACGTTAATTTCACTAGCGGGAAGGTCAACAACATTGAGCACATTACATAGTACGTTCTATACGTCGTTATAGGAATGTCTAGCAGCACCGTCTACTATGTACACATATTCGGCATGTTATGCTAAGCATCAGAAAACGCGGGACCCTAATGTTGACAGGTACTCTGCATACTCGCTCTGTCTGTGCGAGGTACATAGCATGCATGTACTGCTTCTCGGCAAGGAAGATCTTATGGGATCTTCCCTTGGTCCCCTGTCGCCACCAGCAGGGCCAAGCATCCACAAATCGACACCCCTTGCTCACCACTTGACCCACATTCTTCACAAGCTTACAGTACTTCCCTACCGATTCGGATGCGATCCTCCAAACAACTTTGGTACATCTGGTATTGTACATAGGTATACCGTCCTGGATCTCCTGGCCCAGTCCTTCAGGCCATCCCCGCAGACATCGAGGACCACACCCACCCAAGAGGCGTTGATCTTCCTATTGGCGTGAACCTCCACTAGTCTCATCAACGGTCATGCGTTCATCCGCGAAGTCTACACTGAGCTAATGTAATGAAGGGCCAATTACCAGCACCCAGATGTACCAGCCGAGATGCTATGTCTTCCCTATCCTGTCCTCTCTCCGAGAGAGCTTTGCCTACCGCTGTACCTCTGTGCTAGTCGCCCCGTGGCATAAGTTCTAGCGTGGAAGTACCTAGATAGCGTCCGCGGGCTGGGTGAAGAAGTCTCACTACCCTGGAAATATCAGACTCTCTTAGTCTCTTCGTCTCGCCTTAGACCTGATCATTGGGTGATCATTGGGCATATTTAGCATTTAACCTATAATATCTGAATTCTGATGTTCGGACACAAGGTATTCCTGGCGAGCCAGCGGCTGTCTTTCCGTAGTGACTGGTTTTCTATTGACGTTTCCGGTTGGGGCCCGCGACGGCAAGGGTCTGTCTGTTGGTTCTTTGGCAGGCCACCATAACACGGCATTAGCCATTCAGCCGAGAAACCCAATGGTCACGGCCCACTCGATATAGACGTTGCTACATCTGCTATCATCCATGACAGAAAAGGTGTGTGGCTCAGCAGTTACCGTGCTGGGGGATTTTTCTTATTATCACACCTAGCCCATTAGGCGTTGCGGCTTCTCTCTTGTCAACGAAGCCTTAAAACGTGCATCCAGTCCCTTTTCAATATCTGTACCGTATCTGGCCAGGTACCGTCCCAGGCTGACCCAACATTCACGAACACCCTTTCTTCCCCAGCCGTTACAGGCCCTGTCTTTTTTCTCGGACCCTCCCTGGGCATTTCTCCGTAAGGATGGGCAGTACCGTTCGGTATTAATTCCACCTCTGTCATCCCCAAGAGCAGGGGTTTTCCTCGAAGGCGCCTTGTTGCGACCACGGACAACCTTCAAAGCCCAAATACATACATAACACAAGGCCTACCAGTGTCTAGACGTTTTGAGGCGACCGACCCCACTAGAACATCATCCGAGGATCCTCGATTTATACACGACTCTTCACGGAATCCCAAGGTGGACTTCAGTACAACTCGCTTTCGTTCTCAACATATACGTGGTAGCTTCTTAGCTACGTCCTGCAACCTCGTCGTTCATTCTAGTCGGTCACAGACAGGCCTGACAAGGTGTGTACTGTTACAACCTACCTTGCTTAATACCCTTCGACGATTCCTCATACCTACGACAAGTCCCGGTTAGACGGGAGTGGCTGTATACGCCGTGGACTTCGAGCATCGAAATTTAGTGTTTTCTACGCCGATCTTTGAAGAAAGGATATCGACAGACAGCTATTCTAGAAACCGCTTTTCAACAACTGCTCTATATATCCATGGCCGGCATATGCGGTTGTCTTCGGCGGTATTAGACTGATACATCTAAAGGCTACCTCGGATCCCCTGAGGCTAGCCCCCTCCTACAAGAAAAAAAATTCTTCTGATAGTCTCCTCTCGCAGCTTGGATCGATAGCTAAGATTGCCGTTTGCCTCGAGGTTAGGGGCTTCTTCTTTCTTTTGGCCTTCTGATACTTCGTCGAACTTGGACTCTGGGAGTCGATTGGGTACCTTTGGAATTGATTTCAACGACGTAACTCGGCAAGCAGCTCGTGTAGTACCTGGAATCACATCGATCTCGATACGCAACCCCCACAATATTTCCAATGCTCGTTACCAGGCATCTCGACACGGAGCAAAACCACTGGTCTAGCAAGTTCGAGACCGCCTTCCACAAACCCACAAGCCCACGCATGTCGAGCTACGACGGCCATTTGTCGACACAGCCTGATTGGCAGGGGCAATACTCCTTTCTTCCTCCCGGGGAGAATAATATCTTCGCTCCGCCTTATGATCAAGTCTCGGGATCTAGCAATAGCAATGACGTTGCTTCCCAGCAGCGCCCTCCAAGCGCGCATAATAGCACCCTAGACAGCACGAACCAGGCAACTCAGAGCAGTTTAAACTCGCCAATGAGCCACCATCGAGTGTTAGATCCACTTGGATTACGACAGCCGAAGGCCGAATCTCCTCTGCATGAGCAGCCGGATGTGCAGGGCGCAAGCTATGCTATCAAAGCAGAGTCTGCACATGAGGAGTCTTTAGCTTCGACGGACCCTCAGGGGCTTCCACTTGGGACGAACACGATAGGCTCTGTGTCTTCCGCAGGACAGGCACGAGAAGCAAACTCCGGTCCTGCTGGGAACGAAGAGGGTGCCATAGGAAAAGATGAAGATGACGAGGTACTGGACGACGATGAAATGGTGGAAGGGGAGGGGGAGACTACAGCCCAGCCGCAAACCGCAGCCGAGCGCACAGCTGCTCGAAGGAAAATGAAGCGCTTCAGGTAGGAGACGATGGTTCAATAATGGGTAAATTGTGTTAACGACAGCAGGCTTACACATCAGCAAACCCGATTTCTGATGAGCGAGTTCGCAAAGCAACCGCATCCGGATGCTGCACACCGAGAACGACTCTCACGGGAGATCCCAGGCTTAAGCCCCAGGCAGGTTCAAGTCTGGTTTCAGAACAGGTGAGATTGATTAAGTAGATTCGTTTTGAAAGAGACCTAAACAGTCATAGGCGGGCCAAAATCAAGAGGCTTACGGCTGATGACCGAGATCGAATGATTAAAATGCGTGCCGTACCGGATGACTTTGACAATGTCCAGGCATTACACTCTCCGTACGGGGCGGTACATGGACTCGGAACTCCAATCACGCCCCCTGTTGACTTTGGGAATTCTTCATATACCGATCACATTATGCGGCCGTTGATGGTGGACACGATGCGCAGAGGGGAAAATGATGACCATATGTCTCCTACTGGCTTAAGCCCGGCTTTCGGGAGTATCGGCTTCACACCCTCGGGGACAATGAACAATTCCGACCTTCTTTCGCCCCTGTCGCCCTCCTCAAACGACCGAGGATATTATTCAAGCCATATGACAAGTCCGCTTGGGGGCGGCCATAGGACTTCAAACCCTTTCGCCAGACAGAACAGCCTCGATTCTGGGGTTCAAATGCACTCGCAAAATAGACAACAGATCCGTCCTCTACAGCCCCTGCAACTGCGAGAGACAATGTCAAGGTCAAGGCCAGATAATTTACAGTCGCCCCTGCGGTCAAGCATGTCGTGGAAGGGGGATTCGATCGACTATACTACGTACTCGAACACGGGGGGCAGTCCCGGGATCGGTGGAAGGCACCAATCTATATACCAACCGGACCATATGGGGAGCAATCCAAGTAGCTCATTAAACTATGAGCCCGGCTCTTATTCCTGTAAGACTAATATTTTCTATAACCCCAAGTGTCAGATACTAACTCCCTTTTCCAGCTTCGGGCGTCCAATCCTCTCCGACCAACATAAATTACTCTAGCCTACAGCAGCCTTCACAGAACAGATCGCGCCTTCGAGCGGCTTCCGCCAACCTCCCGCTGGGGTTAGATTTACGACATCAATACCGACCTTCTAGTCACAGTCTTCAGTCTCCCAGTCATTCTTCAACGCCTCGAGTTCCTACTACTGCACCTTACGGGTCGTCGTCTTCGTACACGAGTAGTTTTCCATCTGCCCCCCTGACGGCACCAATCGACTTTCCGCTTTCCAGGACGCCGGGAATCAACAGAACATCGGTTCAGGATTATTCCATGCCTCAAATGAGCGCGCCGATCGCCCCTCCGCAGGACTTTACCCAAGCTCTGCACGGTGGCATGGGTAGCTCAAGCACCAGGACTCCAATGAGGGATACATTCGGGGGTGGGCCTCTGGGTATTAGCCAGGGGCAGGGATCTAATGAAAGAAGCGAGGATTACTCGCAAGAGGGACTAAGCGGATCTGGCACGGGTCTAAAGCGCAAGCGAAGCTCGTTCAGTCTTTCGCAAGGCGGTCACACGCCTGGACCAGCGCAAACCTCTCAACCTTACGGGCACACGACTTGAAGTTGAGAATGCGTTACATTCTTTACGTGGCACTCCGCCAGATACCAACGAGAAACTGCGAAGCATGGTGGCATTGAAATCCGAAAATGGTGCGGCGCTCTTCCGATTCGATTCGATAAAAAATAATACCCAACTTATTGGACTCTATTAGATCACCTTGTGTTACTATATAACCTTTTTGTTTGACTTGTTCTGTTGCATTTTTTGGTGTGGATCTGACACAACATGTTTTGGGAGCTATTTGAGCGTTCGATATTGCGGCACTTGGGCGGGAACAGACTGATTTCTTGTTTGGTTTTTTGGTTTATGACTTAAAGAAAAAGAACATACAATATACATACAGACATACATATTGGAGAAGGGGAAGGGTGCAAACTCAGACGGCCACGGAACTGGACGTCGTGGGATCAGGATTAGGGACAGGATGGAGAATCTCAACGAACATACTTCTCTACCCCATCGCTTCACCCACAGTCTATCCAAGGTTTACCTACTCTTTGCCCTCGGGCTGTACATAGACACTTGCTCGATCGAGGCATGCTCTCGTGGTCAATGTAAGCTCCTGGTTTCGCGGAGGCGAATCAGGCTGGTGAACTAGCTCATCGAGTTCTATAATGCAAAGAAAAAAAACTTGCATCGTGGCCTACTTCGCGTCTCGCATCTTGCATCTCGCATCTCGCTTCCCTCTCTACCTAGTATCTATCACGATCTCTCTGTTTCTTTCTCTCTTGCGGGGTTCACATGATAATAGCGCCAGCGAGTGGATTACTATATACCTTAGTTACCTCCTATTTGAAGGTTGGTACCGATCTGCATTCCAAATCCTGACCGTCTCCGCGCGTTACCCCATAGATCTGTGTTGAGGCTCACACGACTAGTAAGGCACGATGTGCGCTTTCTCTACCGACCGGCGCGCGCCATCTTCTTGGCTTGGAAGGCCCAACGTAAACAAGTACGGCTCGAGCCACCTACCGAAGATATGCGCCCCGGCTTACTACTGCTACAGTACGCTCGGTTGGCAAGCCGCCTGCCTTACCGCGTACATGGGCGGGTGTTGTAGCGGCGTGGAGAAAAAAAGGGATTGGGTTTTTTTTGCCCCTAAAATCGGAATGTAACGCCGATAGATAGTAAATCTCGTTTTTGGAGAGATCTCGTTCCACCCAGAATTCCCCGAACACGTTTTAGCAATTAACGAAGGACGGCCCTCCCTAGGTACCCAGGCAATGCTCGATGCGACATTGCAGACGATAATGTTCGCTACCAGGTAGGTAACTAGACAGAAATCAACTGCCTAACTCTTTTTTTTCTTTCGTCTTTCCTTTTTTTCTTCTTCTTTATCCTCTCGAATCCTTTTTCCGGGCAGGCGGGTATCGTTGATGTACCGTAGAAGAAAGACGGGCATTGGAGCCGGCCGGCGGGAGGGAAATTTTATCTTGCCGCTCGAATCATCGTCTACGAAAAGGGGCTAATTGCGGATCTATCATGAGATATTTTTTTCGTTCTTTTTTTTTTTTTTTTTTCATCGTTGGCAAGTGGTCCAGGAAAATTAGAAAATCAAGGATTCATTACATAACAAACAGACAGGGGGGAGCTAAACCGACTGATTCTCCAGGGGTCCGAATTGGTTCAGTTCGGAAATTTCGATCCATCATCAACATCATTATCACCATCACACATACACACTCTCCCCTTTCATCACGAGAGGACTCATCAGGAGATAATTTTTTATTTACTCTTTTTGGAATAAAATAAAATAAAAACGATAAAAATTTTAGGCCATTTCATCTCTTCTCAGGCATAAGCGAATGGCGCGGGTAACAAGCTGGAAAGCCCCAGCTAGCAGCAACTGGCGTTGCATGGATGTACCTGGGGTACCTTGGAATGGAATAAGGGTCAAGGAAGGACCCCAAAGCTGACAACTGCATGATGGGTTGCACAAGACGCAGCCTACTGCATACGAAAGGGATGGTATTTATGACGGCTGCTGCGTTTGGTGCGACCCTCCACCACCTAAGTAGACCAACCGTGCAGGAGGGAGGAACAAGTTACGCACGGCGCAGTGAGACCCTGTCGGGAGCTGGATCTTGGTCTGTGGGAAAAGACTGGAAGCACAGGGGGAACCAGCAATAGGGACCAGCAACGAGCAACGGGGGGGAAGCACAGGGGACCAGAGAACGCTGTGCCAGATACCACGACATAACGATTGGTTCAGATCTCCGGACACGGGCACGGGAAGAACTCCGTCAGGAGGCGGAGAACGTTACTGGTACTGTGCCTTTTCTCGTTCCTAACCTCGAGAAAGAAGGAGAGATACCTACCTGGTAATCTCGTCAAGGCAGGCAAAGCAAGCAAAGCAAAGCAAGCATCCACCTACTATGTATTCCGGCGCCCAGCTCTTACCTACTCCGTACCAGCTGGAGTAAGGAATGTATACCTTAGGTAGGTCACAGGTATAGGTAAGATATCTCTCTTCTTTTTTCTTTTTCTTTTCTTCTGCTGCTACTACACATGTCATGCTGCGCTGCGCTGCGCTGCACTGCAGATGCCGCCCCCGTTCGCTGGCCGCCGGCAAAGCTGTCTTTGAAGCTTAGCCTAGGGCTCAGGTTCCGGCCAAGGATTCCCGGTACAACGACCGTGCCCAAGACAGACAGCTGCGCTACGACGCTTAAGATCGCTCCGATATTTCTGGCTAGACGGGTACATCTGATGCCCAGCTCCTTCGGGACTAGGCCCCGGACCAGCAACCAAAATGCCAGCCCAGCGCTCGGTAGTCAAAATTGTGTGTGTGTGTGTGTGTCTCCAGGTAGGTATAATGGTAGAGAATGGGGCTTTTGCGTCATTCCGCGACCAAGACACCATCGCGTTACGGGCGACCTCACTCAATTTTCTTTTATCTGTCTCTCTCATTCAGGGGCTCCGGTCGGAAGATCTGGGTCTAAGCCTTGTATCCCGCGTCTTCGACACTCATAGCTACCTACCTACCTAACTCCTATACCTATAGTTCTTTCACCCTCGTGTCTAACCTCCAAAGTTGTTCGCAAACTCGGACCCCATCCCCATCTCCATCCCCCCCAATCCTCACCTATCAAGCCTACCTACATATCTCTTCTGCAGAACAAGACGCATACAACCATCACTGACGGCCGGATCTGACTGCAGTCGTGTTTTAGTCAACGTGTCTCTGCGTATTGGAGGGGTCTTAGCAGCTCTGTCGTGTTTCCTCTCATCGTCCCTCCTTTTTTTCCTATTTCGCCTTCGCAGCTCGCTCGCTATATTCACGCCAGGAACCCCCACCCCCTCCCCCCCTTCTTCAGCCACAGGCGCAAGCGCGCAGCGCTGCGTGTCGATCCGTTCTGGACGATTTGAATCTGATCGATTAACACTTGATTACTGTCTGATCAATGCGTCTGTGTGTGTGCGCGCTCGCGGACCCGGTCGAGCGCACAGTTTGGTTCGTGTTATGCACCTGGCCGTGGCAGCCGAAAAAGCCAGGGCTATACAGGGCTATAAGATGTGCTGCTATAGCCTCCACCGGCACTCCCACCCTTTCATCGAATCCACCGTTGCCCAGCCCAATTTTCTTTTTGTCTTTTTGTTGTCTCCTTCCTTCTTCTCGACTCCCAACTTCCCCTATCGAGACGTAGCGATCCCAATCCCGTCGTAGCCTTGCCCGTTTCTGTACGTGCTGGTTACTTAAGGTAGTAGGCCGGCAATGTACCGCGTATACGGGTAGGAGGTAGGTACCTACCTAAGGTACGAGGATACAAGGAGGAAGAAGAGAGAAAAGAAAACTACATAGCTGTACCTTTCACATCTTTACCGCATTTTCCTCTTTCACGGATGCACGGTGACGGGCGTGCAGAGAAAGGGTTTAATCCAGGAAGGCGATCACTTTAGTCAGGTTTGTCCACCAAGGGGGGGGGCCTCTATCGAGTGTTCTAGGCTTTGCCCTCTCTCTTCGCTTTCAAGCCTCCGATCAGCGAATTACAATAGACCAAGATAGATTACCTACTCTTTAGCATCTAACGCATCTGACTCAGCGAAATCCTTTACCGAGCCTTAGCTCATCTTTCTCACCTTTGCCTCGGCTGACTAGTCGCATTGGCGAATATTACCCCTGGGTCCTAGATATGCCTCCACACATTAGATCTGCCCCTACTGCGAGTTACATGCCTCGAAGGGGAAGAGGAAAGAAACAGAGCTATAGGGATATGACGGAACATCAAGCTTTGGACAAGCCCGCGGAGCCTCTCCCTCGCCCAGCGGCTCTCGACGCTCCTGGCGCATTTGCTAACCAGCCAGGAACCGCCTAGACTTTTCGCTAGGGTTTGGGAGATGGCCCGCCATTTAGGCAAAAGGTGTGGAATGACAGCATACGGATCGCATTCTTTGGGGCCGGGCGGCCAAGGCAGCCTGAGAAGCCGAGAGAGAGAGAGAGGATGATAGCTAGACTAGACCTGACTATGGAACCCCCCCGTTTTGCTTTTACCTAACCGGGACGAAATGATCCGGCGCTGCAGCAAAAAAGGCTGTGGGGGTTAGAAGAAGAAGTAAAGGTAGAAAAGGGGGGAAGACTGTAGGTAATGATAAAAGGAAGCTCATGGTAGTTCTCGCCTCTAGTGGGCGGGGGCGGACCCGGGTGGGAGGCGAGGGAGGTCGCATAAAGGGTAGCAGGTGAACCAAGATGCCCACGGTGTCTAAGTCGAACGATGATGATGAAAACTTTCCGAGTTGGATCAAGGGTTAGGTAACAGGCAAAGCCAGAGGAGAATGGAGAGAAAGGAAAAGAAGGTCGGGGCCCCGGAAGGACGATCTCCAGAAACCGGTTCCTGGAGCCTAGATTACAGTTCGGCACTTTTCATCAAGCAAGCTGGGGAACACAAAGCCCCCTACACGCCTATATGTGGGTATTTATCTATCTATCTATCTGTCTATCTATCTATCCATCTCTCTATCCATCTACCTGTGCATCTTTTCTGCAGGTGTAGGTAGGTAGGTAGACGCTGGTTCGAGCGGCTTGCCGAACGGCTTTACCCCTGATTCATGATTGACCGACGTGCCTGTTGCTACCACGATACTATACGTAAGATACCTATAGTACCTAGATTGTTCTGCCCGCCCCCAAAAAGCATATTTTAGGTACCGAAAGATTGGTGGACGCTCAGCGTTATTAGAGGTTTGTCGCTGAAACAGGTGGCGCCGCCTCCCCAGGGGGTAGGCTGGCTGCCATGCGAGCAGCAGATCGG
>JAOWAP010000003.1:1882235-1892903 GCA_028565235.1 Hypoxylon lenormandii
CTTGTGGAGGTGGATATGGTGGGGGGGTAGGGGGGAGCAATGGGTATTATGTATATTCCCATTGTTACTACTACTACGTACAATACTTACCGCGCGGTCATAAATGAATACTATGTACCTCTCTGGGAAAAGTTGCCGGTCCACTGTCCACCAGATTCCCGATGGGGCTCAGAATCGTAATTCGGGGTCTAATAAACCTGCATGCGATCCTTGTGAAAACCTAGCTACGATGTCTCCATAATAAGCGTTCTCGTGCGTGTCCTGCCATTGGCTTCAACCAGGAATGCTTTCGTGAAACTAACGTTGGAACGATAAAACGGGCTTCTCACATGCCCACGCTTGGATCAAAGACTTGGGGCGTAGCCTCGTCATCCTTGTGACCTCGAGACCTCTAAGATCCTCTCAAAGAAGCGATAAAGCCTAGCTTGGCCAGCAAGTAACATGATTTGTCGGCCAGGTCGAGTAATACGCTTCTTGCCTCAGTTAAAGTCCAACGCCTCCGAACCAATAACCAATCGTGGTTTCTTGGTTTCTTGCTACCGCTTGGAATCTGTGATCTAGAATCTGGGGGAGTTGGCCTCTTTGCCGATTCTTTCTTCCGCCTAACCCCGGCCTTGGCCTCTTACCTCCTGGGATCATGATGGTTAACAGAGGCGTGGTTCACCTCCAGGTTTATACATTGGCGTAGTTATAGTACGGACCCTCTCGGTCTTGGATCTGCGGAGGAGCCAATCATCAAGAACACGCTATACTAGTACCAATTCGTCGGTTCTCTTCAGCTTTACTATGGTAATTGCATCACATTCGATAATTCTTCTAGTCTCAAGGAGGTTTAGCTAGCCACGCGACTCTACGATGCTCGCGATCTTGAGTCAACTAGGTAGAGGAGGTGTGTGCACTCGCCTCTCCATGCCCTTACATGTAGACGATGATGTCCAACAAGGCCAACTATCTAGGTAGTGTTACTATGTTACTATGTTACTATGCTTTCACCACGGCGGATTAGAGAACAGCGGCGAAATAAGTCAAGGGGCCTCGCATTGCAATTGGTCCGAGTCTCAGTACGTATAAAAAGCTGCAGCATTTCCATGCGAGAGCGTAGATAACAGTTCCTGTACGAGAGCGCAGTCATCGATTACCGCAGTTAAGCCCAACAAAATCGGCGCGGTTTGTCCCAATCGGGGTTCGCGAAATGTGTCCCTAGCAGCAATGGATACCGAGCATGGGATGGACGACAGATACGCTTTGTGGCCGTTCGCCCGGCCCACCAAAAGAGAAAAAAAGAGAAAAAATAACTCCCAAAGATCCGAGTAAAGACCGTCCGACGTCCATGATGGAGGGCATGGATATAGTACGCATGCAAATCCGTACGTCGTAGTTTTGCATGATGCAGAATGCAGAATGCAAGACGCAGGTGAAGGGTGTCATTTCGAATAATACCAATCCTTCACCCATGTACGGAATAGAAGTTGGACGGTAAATACCGGGATACTAGACACACCTTACCTAACCCTAGTAGCCAGGGGTATTATCGGTGATGATCTCGTCACCGTGGGTTTGTCGATCCAGACCTAGGTATACTTTTGTATTATATCATTTTTATATGTTAAAGTATTGTATTCGTGACGAGACTAAAATCTTTAGTTTTTTTTTCTTCCAGTTGTGAGCAATGCCGCATGCGTGCTAATCCCGACCTAAGTGGGACTCGTATCCTATGAAATTCCATTCATTAGAAAGACGCTGGCATCTATCATCGGCAAAGCGGTTTGGCAGTTTCGAACGGGTCTTGATTAGCGGGAGAAACCGGTCAAGGTGATAGAAATATCCATATTCGAGCTGACCGTGTTCGGAGACTAGTTTGAAATGTGAATAACGGCATTGGCGGTTGGACAATTATGCAAGTTCTTCCTCTCCTTTTTTCTTTCTTTTTTTCCTTCTTTTTTTATAATTGGTACGTATCCTTTTCAAACGGGGCCTGCAATATGGCTGTATGCCCAGGTGGGTTAGGAGGTGTAGTAAGAATGTGACGTATCAGCATTGAAATTTTTCAAGGTCACGATCTCTATCCCAGGACTTGTAGCGTGGTGTCACGACAGCTGCCGGAGCGTCCAGTACCTTTATTGTAGGTTACAAGTGGGTAACTTCGTACCTAAAGAAAAACCAGCACTCGAAATAGTCGGTAGAAAATGTAGCTGCGAAAAAACGGGCCAAATATCCCCCAACGAACAGCCAATGGCAGTCCAATGGGTAGGGCGCAATACGACTATACATCGATCATCATTAGCCTCACATTACGTAACCCTGTAGCTTTTCTAACTTCACGTGTATAAGAAGTACATTGTCAAGGCTAGAGAACGCTGGGACAAGGTACTCCGGAGGTCTCCACCTCCTCGTCCTCTACCCTCCCTTCTTTTCTTACTCAGCCCTCGCCCGCTCCGCTTTGTCCCACCATCGTCTATCGTCTATCGGACCAAAGGCGCATCCTCCATGTTTCGCAGCTATCTTGGCATCACCAGAGACGTTGGCGCTCTGGTTCGGGTCACAATTCTGACGACACGATCTCACGAGACCCTGATGAATAGTAGTGCCTCCTTCACGCCCAGCCACGCCACGAAACTTCTCTGACGCAAAAGTATAAGTTGAGCGGCGGAATGGATCGAGATCTCTTCCAGGTATCCGATACCAAGTTCGAGGATTCGGGGCTGGACCGTGACTGGGAATAGAATCACCACATGGCAAGCAACACCGGACGGGCGGTCGACACGGTATTTCGATAAAACGACGCTACGGTCCGGCGGGGGACCGACTTCGCTGTAATGATTCACCTATCTTATAGATCATGACCGTTATGAGTCTAGTCGGCGACTAACTCAGCTAACTGCAGCCTTGGACCCGCTGGCTCGGGTGGTGTTAGGCGATGCTAACGAAAGTCGATTTCCTTCAAATGCGGAGAAGACCCCGGGCGAGGGGAGTCATCCTAATACGAGTCTAGTGCACATCATACGAAGTAACTAATCCGAACAACTGCGAATACCAAGAAGCCCCTTTCTCCCTTCTACATATTTACCGCCTAGACCTTCGCCATGGTGCTATTTTCGACAATGAAACCAACCTCCAATTCTTCGGAATTGCTAGGAATTCTGTAAAAGCCGACTATTACCCTTCAGAAAAGTTCATTCAAAAATATCGAAATCATGGGGCCGATTTGAAGTAGCTCTTCCAGGTTAGGTTACTCCGCAAGTGCATGACAGCGGCTTCGAAGCTAAGCCTAAGAACGTGTTAGTCAAGCTGATGTATGTATTTCACTTTTTTACCAACCCCAGGATCTGAGATGCATGTGGCGTGGCCTGGACTTTTTTTTCCTGGGGCCCCGCAAGCCCTTTCATGTGAAATCATCCCCCTCTTGCCCGATCCGACCAGGCACCTCGAAGTATGTCTATATCCTTTGTTCGAAAAGGCTTAACGGTGGCAAGAGAGTTCAAGCAAGCTGAGGTCATACTCCTTGTCTTTTCAATGTCCTTCTCATCAATCTCAATGGCTATACGCGGGCTGGGTATACGCGGCTGTCTCGATCTGGTATGCCGCGTGATCTCAGCTCGAAGGGCAGACATTCATGAATCACGAAGTCACGCCACATGCCTGTAGGAGGATCGACTGTGCATGGAATCTGGACCACAGAATTCTGTCTTTACAGGGAAATATATTGTCCTAAGAGCGGCTCCCGTCCTCTGCTTGCTTTGCTCATAATTGAACTATCATATTTGGCCCAGCTGTCGCCGCCATCTCCAAGTAACAATTCATTTTGAATTGCTACCACGGCTGCCACGGTGCGTCTCCTCACTCACCGCCCAACGGTTGTATGCAGCAGGGTTGATTAAGACCAGAGCAACGTCATTCTTTACCTACCTAACCTTGACGTACGCGAATGAGAGTGAAGATATTGCCAAACTTGCCTTTGATAGTCCTCGTGGACACGTTTCGAAGACTCTAGAAAAGGAAGTGGCCTACCATTAGCAAGAATTGACCCAAAGTTGTTGAAAGAATGTGAATGTCTAACATAAAACCACATCCGCCCGCTTCCGGGGCCGGAGGCCTCAGATCCCGTGCCATTCGAGAATAAAGAACCTTAGGTAATCCCGGGGAAGCAGATCTCATCGTAGATATTCTACCTGTGCGTATTTGCGCTAGACTCGGCTGCTCCGATGCGACGCTCTTTGAGTCGGGGGTCGGCATGTCGGGGAAAGGTGGAATACCGAATCATTCCCGGAGACGCATATCGTACCCACGGTGAGGAAGACTGGGGTAACACGTACATATATTGCTATTCGTCTTGCCGTATGGTTGACGTTGGATCGTCCAGCTCTTTGTGATCTTAAGACGTTCTTACCTAACAGCCCCTGTTCCGGATCTACGGTGTCGCCTCTGACTAAACCACGTGGGTTTCGTACAATCAAGATTGTTACGCAGTAACTACCTATGATATACACCCCTTACGGTGACAAGTACCGGCACTATGTTGCTTTCATGCTCACTTGCCGTTCGGCTCTTAGTTGCAGCCGACCGAGGAATCTACAACTTTACGCGCGCCTACGACAGCCGGTAAGTACAATCCAGCCCTGCCGACTTTATCTACCGCGAGGCCAGCAGTCGAGATAAACATAACTCTGGACGCCTGCACTTAACCGGTAAAATGCCAGCTCAGCTCTCTCTCGAAAAAAAAATACCAGACACGGCAATCCAACTTTCTATTTGCCAGGGCCGAAAAGCAGGTCTGCTCCCAGCGGGATGCCGGCAGAAAAGGGCCAGGAAGCCGTCGCGAGGCATCCGAGCTGCTATACGATGCCTCTCCTGAATTCGAAGGTATATAATTCCGATCGCCCTGAGCTCGCCTAATCCTCCGTTATCTTCTCGCGGGTAGGGGGTAGCGTTTGGGGGCGGGAGAACTACCTAGACGACCTGCCCATATCAGATTAAATTTCCTGGGCATTCTCTGCACGGAAGCTTAACAGCTGCTCTGCATGGATAAAAAGGCTTAACGATACGTTCCATTCCCAAGGTGGGATTCTCTTGTGGCTATTCGATATTTGGGAGTTGAGATCGCCCGCCTCGAAGTGTTACCGTAGCACTCCGCCTGGATAAACATCATCGCATTAGATTCACAGCATGTGAAATGTATACCTGATAGAGGTTATCATTGCTACTCCTCTGTCCGAATGACTATATTCGTAATCCCGTGTAATACAGTTATAGCCTTGTTTCGAATCAAATTTGGTATCATTGAAAACCCTTTCACCAATGAAGTGCCCTTGACCAGCCGCCGATGCAGTACAAACGCGATAAACGACAATGCTAGCCGCCCCGGATCATTATCGATATACTACCTAACCGGATTCATTTGTCATGCCCATCGCCTTCCCGATACTAAAAGTTTGCGAGTTGGTTTCGGGTCCATCGTGACGAACCCCTAATGAAGAAGGCCCGTCGCTTCTTGTGCTTGTTCTTCCTCTTCCTCCTTGCGCATCTCCTTCCATTCTTCCTCAGTGACATGCAGCCATTGAGATAACATGGCAGTGATGCCCCATATCTCGCCGGAGATAAGCAGCCGAAGTACATCCAACTGGATGACATTGAAGACCGCCTGCCATGTTAGGCCACCCAGAAATCCCCCTACATCCATACCGTCGTAAGGAAGACCCCTTCTCTGCGCGAAAGCCCTCGCTACTATTGGAAACGCATGGGAATCCAACACCATAGTAGAGATATTCGTTGCGAAGTCGGCAAGGATATCTGACGCAAGCGTGCTAGGCAAACTGGTTAGGGGGTTTACGATGTATATGGGCGTTTCCCTAGGTTGTTGTCGAGAATCTCCCGCATAACTCGGCCGCAATTCGGCCGACCAGACTCCAGTGGGAGGTTCGGTGGATTCGCTAGTATCCACGTCGAAACTAATGAGTGTTGGGTTGACCATCTCAGAGTCCTCGTCGTCGGTCCCGTAGTCCTCTCCGCCCCAGCTCGAAAACGTACTTTGCCTCCTGATCGACCCCACCGGGATAGGTTCGCTGCTAGACGGGACGTCTAAAGCCACCGGAGTTGAGTTATCGTCTTCCGGGTTTGGATGCCTAGTTTCCCGGTCGGCTGCTCCTAGAGTCGGTGATTCTGGGACAGCTTGTCTCTGAGTTGAACTGCTAGATGGTGATATTCGGCTGTTGGGAGACAAACTATATAATGGCCGCGGTAGACGTTTTCTTACGCGTAATCTCACCATAGTGCAGACCGACTGCCAAATACAACCGCAGATATAGAATGTGGCGTAGGGAGCGAGGTTCCCAATAAGCCCGGCGACCCATTTAGAAACGCTTGAGACATCTAACGACTCGGGCAGAGGGGGTGCGGAGAAGGGTGATGAGCTAGAGAAGGGTATGAAGAATTTGGGACCGGGAAACCACTGGGATGAAGGTATCAAGTCTAAGCGCTGCATTGTGAGGAAGAGATGGAGATGGAATCGAGCGTATTCAATTACACCGTGAATCCTGGGATATGTTAGCCTTGTTTTTTTTCACAGGTGAGATATCAAACTTACCACGGGCGCCTTAGGCTCGGATATAACTGCAAGTGTCTAGCCGTCAAGCGAAGTCCGTACGTAACAAGATGACATGGATAGCCCGCAAAGAACAGCTGAAAAAGGGAGTGCCTGTTGTACTCTGATACCAGCAGACGAAGGAATGAGACATCAGCACGCGTCTTATATACCTACAGAGAAGTCAGTACGCCTGAAGAAACAGTAAGATCAATACTAGCATGTTGCGGCTCACCAAGATGCGTCGCCGTATGTTGAGAACGCCCCAGGTACTCAATATGCCAAGCGAACTACCAAACTGGTATAGGGTCCTGCCTGTGTCGCTCTCATACTCATGATACAACTTCGCCATTTCTAAGTCGGCGGCACTTATGCCGTTATTCTCAGGCTCGGCGACTCCAATAACCTGCATTACTTCGTTGTGGGCACGTATAACGTCCTTGATGATTTGCTTGGTCTGGGGGTTCACAATACGCCCCGTTCCGTCGTACTGCTTCTCAGGCTCGTGAGGATCCGCCTCACCTTCTCCCGGCACAACGTCATCGTAGGGGGATCGTCCCTGCAAACCCGTGAGTTTTGATCTCGCCAAAAATGTCCAAATGCGATGTTAGAGATATATACTTACCAGTGCCAGGGACGTCGAGGGTTCGAGTCTTCCCATTATGAGGTAAGGTACCTACCTAAGGTACGTCCGGCGCATAAAGATTCCGAAGCGCTTTACTTTTAGTCCGTAGGATACGGTAGATTTAGTATAAAAATCCTCGAAACCCAGTATGAGAATAAGATAGAGACATTTCAAGGAAGCCTGAATATTTATTTATGTCAAGCTTTGTTCAAGTTTAGTAGTCAGTTGACAGTTCCTGATCAGTGACAGCTGGTGACAGCGTATGCCCGCAGAACTTCAAAGCTCTGACCACCTGTAGCTTACGGGGATTTTCAGCTAGTGGCACCCCAGCCTAGCGGCTACTGTAGGTCCTGCAGGTGCCCGCCAGCTTGCATCAAAAATTCCTTATCGTTATCACTGAATAAAAAAATTATTGACTTCTTCGCCTACGACGAGGGACCGATGTCAAGCAGCTTGTAGTTGTATTCTCTCAACATCCCAAAATGGCCAATAAAGCGCCGTTCAAGACGACCTTCGAGCCGAGCGAAGTAATTCGTCCCATTTTCACCGGCGGCGCTATCGCATTAGAGAATGGCGCACGAATTCTCGCGACAACCCTTGGTGAAGATGCGGTTCTGACTGACATAAAGACCGGGAAGCATATTACGACGGTTGAAGGGGTCCGTATATTGCCACTTCGTTTCCTAGTTGTCTTAAAGAACTCGGCGCTAATTACTCTGTTTACAATAGGACGGAGAGCTGATATCTACTCTAACTTGTGAGCCTCATATACACCCTCCCACATCAAGTACACCCGAGCTTATTGATCATAGTAACACCTTCGGGATCCCACCTCATAATATGCTCCCGTTCGCAGGCCATGCGAATATACTCACTGAAGAAGACAAGCGACTCGATAGAACCCCAATTACTACGCACGCTAAAACCTCATACTACCCCGGTTCTTGTTCTGGCCGTCGATCGAACCAGCACGCTTCTCGCGACTGGAGGAACAGACGGGTCTATCAAAGTTTGGGATATTAATGGCGGCTATGTCACACATACTTTCAGAGGACCGAGTGTGCTTGTATCCGCCCTCCATTTCTTCGAACTTGCCGAAACCTCGACAAAATCACTGGAGGAAAATAGGAAAAGGAAAAAGTCGAAAAGTACGGATAACATCGAGAGTGAAGAAGTGCCTTCCGCCGCGCGATTCCGACTCGCCTCAGGAAGCCAAGACGGGAAAATTCGAATATGGGATTTGCACAAGAGGAGCATTGTAGCGAATCTTGACTCTCACGTTTCTGACGTTCGGGGCCTGGATTACTCTCCAACCCAAAATACTCTAGTGACTGCCGGGAGAGACAAAACGATTAGATGGTGGGATACGAGATCCTGGAAAGTGCGCAAGGTCGTCCCTTGCTTTGAGCTTGTCGAGGCGGTTGGTTTCATTGGGAACGGTCAGCTCACCTACACTGCCGGATCGAACGGGCGTTTACGTATATGGAATACGGAGAATGGCCAGGAGCTCACAAAAGAGCAAACACCGAGCCCTGAGGTCGAAGCCTTCGTTGGAAGTTTCTACCTCCCGGAGTTGCCATTTATCGTGTGTGTTCAAGTGGATCACACTCTATCGCTCTTTGACACCCCCAGCGATGCCCATGCCTCCTCTCAACTCCCGCCTCCCGAACCGTTCCGCCGAATCTCCGGAACTCACGACGACATCATTGACCTGCGTTATCTGCTTCCTGATCATTCTGCGCTGGCTTTAGCGACTAATTCCGAAGATATTCGTATAGTGTCCGTAACTGAGCCAAAGCCGGGATCGCAGCCTTTGGTGTCTTCCGAGTATTTTGGCCAGGATATTGCTCTCCTTAAAGGCCACCAAGATATCATCCTTTCTCTCGATGTTGATTGGTCAGGACATTGGGTTGCTACAGGCGCAAAAGATAGGGAAGCAAAGTTATGGCGAGTGGATCCTGCTAACAACTCTTACACTTGTTGGGCGACCTTCTCGGGACATGCTGAGTCTGTCACGGCGGTGGCACTGCCTCGGAGTCCACCAGCTGAAGGCTCCAAGGCTTATACTGATCCATTGAGCCACCCGCCTTCGTTCCTCATCACCGGATCTTCTGACCAGACCATTAAAAAGTGGGAAATACCTCGAGAGCCACTGCAAGGTGCAAAGTCGGCGATTAGAGCAGTTTACACTCGAAAGGCTCACGATAAAGATATCAACGCTATTGAGATTAACCACCAATCGCGCTTATTCGCCTCGGCTTCCCAAGATAAAACGGTAAAAATCTGGTCGGTAGAAGAAGGAGAGGTCCAAGGCATCCTCCGAGGTCACCGCCGAGGTGTATGGTCCGTTAGCTTCGCCCCTCCCACCACGCCAGTGCTTCAAGGAGAGCAAGGCTCTGTTGCCGGGAAAGGTATTATTCTCACCGGAAGTGGTGATAAGACCCTTAAGCTATGGAATCTGGCAGACTACACATGCATAAGGACATTCGAAGGTCATTCGCATACTGTCCTGAAAGTAGCCTGGCTGAACATTCCGCCGCCCGAAGAGCGTAGCAAGAAACCCATCCTTTGCGCCAGCGCCGGTGGAGATGGCCTTGTGAAACTGTGGGATGTCAACAATGGGGAGAATGACTGTACCCTAGATAACCACGAGGACCGGGTTTGGGCCCTAGCTGTGCATCCCGATACAAACATGATCGTATCGGGTAGTGGAGATTCGACCGTTACGTTCTGGAAAGACACCTCGAGTGAGACGCAAACCGCGACGAACGAGGCCGCCTTGAAGCGTATCGAGCAGGAACAGGAACTTGAGAACTACGAGTATGTGGGAGCATACCGCGAAGCGATCACGATGGCGCTCCAGTTGAACCATCCTCGTAAACTCCAGAGCCTCTTCGAGCGGGTAGTAAACTCCAGGACACCGGATGTCGACAGTCTTTCAGGCCTAAAGGCGGTCGACGAGGTCTTGGCATCCCTCTCCGACGACCAGCTCTTCCTACTCCTCCTGCGACTGCGAGACTGGAATACCAACGCCCGGACGGCGCCGATGGCGCAGCGCATCCTGTGGACGCTGGTCAAGAGCTATCCGGCGCCGCGTCTCTCCAGCTTGAACGTCAAGGGAGCACGGGGGCAGAAGAGCCTGAAGGAGGTGCTGAACGCGCTCAAGGTCTACACCGAGAGGCATTACAAGCGCATGGAGGAGCTGGTCGAGGAGAGCTTTCTGGTGGAATATACCCTGCAGGAGATGGATAGTCTCGCGCCTGCCTTGACCAACATGAAGCTGGTGGAAAATGGCGACGTTGACGTTGACGTTGTGATGACATCTTGAGTTAGAATTTAGGAGACGTCAATTTAACGAGCCTAAGGTTATATAAGATTTTGCATTGTAGCACTGGATCATATCTGACAATACCAAAGTGATCGAAATATCTACACAGGTTACAACTCACAATAATTGTAAGGTATT
>JAOWAP010000003.1:1893003-1905210 GCA_028565235.1 Hypoxylon lenormandii
GCGGTGCGGAGGTTCCCTGTACGTACGCGTACTGCGTCCGGATCGAGGGCGGCTGCTGCTGTTGCTGCTGCTGATCTGTCGCGGCTAGCGAGAGCTGCATCGACGGCATCGACGTCTGCATCGGCATCTCCTGCGGCTCCTGCGTGAAATTCGACGTCCCCGAGAGCGGCATCTTCTGGTACGAGTCGGCGGGTATGCTCGCCGGCGGATAGCTGGCCGTGGCCGAGGCGGGCATCCCCGAGAGGGGCAACTGGCTCGGAGGATTCCAACTAGGATACGAACTTGAGAGTTTTTGTCAGCCTTGTTTCTCTAGAGAGGAAAAGTTTGGAACCGTTTCGTGGATTCTCTCCCCCTTCTCCCACTCTTTCCTACAATAGTCATCCGGGGTGGTTAAATTTACAGAGCCGCTCTAGGGTCTCCGGGGGGCTGGACAGGAAAGGAGACCTACTTGGACCTCATCGTCATCGGGCTGCCCGGGAGCTTCGATGCGTTGAAAGTGAACGCCGTCCTCGGCAGCTCCAGATTCAGTCCCCGCAGCTTGGGGTCCTGCGGCTTCACCGACAGAGGGCCCGCCACGATACCCAACCCCGTCTCGACCAGCGCCTGCCATCACGAGCCGGCGCTGGATCCCAGGAGGGGGATCTCCTTTCGGGCCTGGAAATTCCGCGGACTTCGCCCGCGCACCACGATGGGCGCCGTCGTAGATTCCGTCAGGACTACCTTGGACCCGTTCGCCAGCGTTCCCACCACCTTGAGGTGCAGCACGAAGTGCTGCTGGAGCTCTTTCCGCCTGCCGTTATTCGCCGTTGCTCTATGAGACGTTTGTTAATAGGTGGACCCTGGAAAACCAAACACCTTACGCTTCAGAAAAAAAGGGGGTTGAAGAGAAATTCAACCAAGGTGGGGGAAGTCCTACATTCTAAACTGCAATCGCCTCCACCCGATCGGGTAGACGGCGTACTCGCCCTCCGCTTCCTGTCCGTCGTCCGGGAATGGAATCAGCGGTAGCGACGGCGGCTCCTGATCCGGGGTCTGCGGCAGTTCCGGGGAGTTGGGCGGCGGCGTCTTCCAGGGGATGACGATGAGCCGGACGGGGTGGCCGTCGACGGATTCGATCGCCGAGATGGTAACTTCAGTGCTGTTCACGGGAACAGTCTCGCCCGTTTCAGGGAGGATTACTGATAGCTGGCCCCGCGGCGTGATGAGCGACCCGCTGATCTGGAACAGGTTCCTCCGGTAGCACGTCAGCTCCGGCTGCAGGATCGCGCCGTCGCTCGTGCTCGACGGCATCTCCGACAGGAAGAACATGCCGTGCAGCTGCGCGGACAGCTCGAGCTGCTGCATGCGCCCGTGCTGGTCCACGATGGTGTGCTTGTCCTGGACCCTCCGGAAGGACAGCAGCTTGTGGTCGTGGTTGACGGTGAGCTTCGATCCGTCGTCTCTCAGATCCTGCACGATCTCCTGGTAGGGAGGGTGCTCCCCGGGCTGGTGCGGCCTCTTGAGGTTAGGGAAGCTGTGATGTTGCGTTAAAGAGGGCTGGGGGTATCTGTCAAATCCATCGGACTCCTCCTGCGGGTATCGTGGGTACGGGTACGGGTGGTCGATGGTCGGGTGGCTGCTTCGTGGCCGTCCCTGGTGCTGTGACGATGTCGTCGAGGGGTGCGAAAGATTCGACTCCATGGTGTTGGGGAATCGAGTTGATAAGGACACCGGACCACCGCCATAGTTCGACCAAAGACTACTATGCGCTGGCTCCGGCTTCAACTCTGCCATGGTCGCCGTCAAAGTCGTTGTGGCTGACATGGGAAACCTGTGTATCCCCAGTTGGCTCCCAAGACCTCTCCTCGCGCGCCGCTGGCGATCAACCAAACACACACTCTTTTTTTCTCTTTCCTAGTTTTTTTTTACCCCCCCTCTCTCACTCTCTAGACAAGCAAGCCGTTCTTTTGCTCAGAACATCAGACCCACGTCAAATATGGCTTGACTGATGTTCCAACTACTAGTTTCGCCAAGTCCAGATTTCTTTGTTGAGAGGCAACTAACAATCTTGATGGGAAGTTAGAAAGGGTCTTTCCTTGTAAAGGTAGGTGAGGTCAGAATAAAGTGAACGTTGAAAGAAGGTGAGGTTGCAGGCCGAAGTGTACTTGTATGGGATGGAACGGGATACGGTAGGATAGATGTTGCCTCTGAGGGGACTGTTTTGTGCAGTAGACGGCATTATCCACTACCCTGGGGGGGCACGTTTAACGGTTGACGGGTCCTAGCCAAGCGGAGGTGGTCCAGGTCCAGGTCCAAAGACAGTCAATGAGAGCGCAAGAACGCGACTTGGGGGGTCTGGTACAGAGACTTTTAGTACAACTGACATGGATTTTAGAGTACAGTGCATGCAGCCCGACTGGGAAGGAGACGGAGCTAATGGCGATCTGGCTGGGGGAAGATACAGGGCTCGCAAGTTCTGGCCGGGACTTGGTTGATAGGCTCCAGGGCATTATCGACAGCGGCTCGTTTTTATCACTCCAGACCACGAAGATATCGAGGGACAGAAGAAGAAGAAAACGCACGACGAAACTATAGATTCTTCACCTTGACGCGTACGAAACTATCGAGTCAGAGTAGCCAACCCTCTTGGCTGCAGTGACAAGAGAACACGGCTAGGACTTTACTGTGTAGAGGAGAGAAAGCGAGCTGAGAACCTGTTCGATAAGTTGTAAGTGCAAGCTAGCTAGATCGTACTGTACTATACTGTACTGGGCAATACATTTGGACGGCAGACTTGCCCCATAATAACTTTCATCTGTCTGCCGACCTTGGACAAGGGGGGCCAAAAGGTATTAGGTATGATACATGGCTCGCGTACTATGTACTCTCCTCCAACACCCACCAGCAAACGGGCCTGGCCACTGTGGATGAACATGACGGCAAAGGCATTTTTTCCCTCTCCTCTGGAGGCGTGCGTGTTGTGTGGTGGATGGAGGGGGTTACGGAGTAGGCAGGTAGAGAGGTAGAAGCATGGATCATATGGAGGCACGGGGGTCCTATCGACAAGAAACTAGCTAAGAGAGAAACAGAGAGAGTACATAGTTGAGGAGAGAAGAGAGTGTAGCCATTCAAGATAACCCCTTGCCAAAATAAAAAAGCCCCTCCACGCAGCTCCGTCTATCCAATGCTGGCCCTGGCCCCCAACAGGGGGAAGGTCAGTGATTAGTTAGGAAATCCTCCGACGGCTTTCGCTAGGTACGTAGAGTAGGGGGGGCCCGCTATTTTCTAGAAAGACCGTTGGACATATACGCCGACGAAGAGCCAGAAGGGAAAGGCGCGAATTGGGCATGGGGTGTGGGCAGGGGGGCGGGAGGTGGTGGCAGACATTACGGTACAGTAAAATATCGGTTCACGAGATTGCGTCTCTGGCGAGGCGACAAGGGTGGGCGTGGCGGGGATCCAGTAAGCTCGCTTCGCAAAAAGCGCACATAAGTTTATGGAACCCTTGCAGCAACAGGGCCGTTATGTATGTATGCATGTACATATAGGTAGATAGGTGATAGGTAGGTATGTTGTATGTATGTATGGATTGTATGGATGGATGTACTCGTACCTATCTATCACCCATTCTTTCTACTATCTCTCTTTTCGAAAGGCCCAATGTCGAAAGAGAGGAGGCTGCTAACGAGTTCGCCGCCTTGTTGATAGCAGACTTCCTGATATAGGGAATGATATGATAGCTCCTCGGCCCTCGAACCGGAACTGGAGATAGAAAGGCAATAGAGTGAGAGACGATGCCAATATCAAGGAATTTCGCTTGCATGCCCGATTTTATCTCTTTTACCTGGCGGCTTTACTGCGAGATAGACCCGAGATGAAGCACGTTCGACTGTCGAATTGTCATGGAGGAAGAGGAGAGGTGTGGGCCGAGTGCAGATGAGAGAATGCAATAGCTGTAGCTATTATGGCGAATTTCCGTTATAAGTTCGGTAGCTCATGGAAGAAGAGCAGATGATGAAGTAAGTTAGTTGGAGTTGGAGATGAGTTTGACGCACGGAGGCAACGATGCGATGAGCTGAATGAAGAAAAGAGATTTACCATGTACGAATCTCTTCACGAGCCCTTTTACACATGCTTTGACATACAGATTTGTGCAATATTGGCAAAGGCGAGGTGGCGTAGTTCTAGGTTCCTGAAAATGCGGAGGATAACAGCAAATACAGATCACGACGCATTCAGCACATTCCCGATTTGGATCAGCGTGCCTAGCAAAGAGATCCACATCTTCAAGCAACCCGGCACGCCACTTACAAGGTCCTCCGAAGCTTTTGGAGGGTACCACAGCGTTCGATATGTACTAGTAGGACTGGACAGGCTGGAGTAACAAGCATTGGCATATCGATGGAGAGAGAAACCCGCCCCCAAAGAACCTCCCCAAGGTTAGGGGGGAGGATATCACGGCATTATTTTTTTACTATTATTTTTATTATTAGTATTATTATTATTATCTTTCAACGAAGCCATCCCACGATTGGTACTCTCGGCGCAACAGCCGCATCCTTTTTGCGAGCTAACCCACGGAGCTTTTCTATTCTCGAACGGCGGTCCAAGGGGCCCCTGATTGGAGGAACTCGGGTTGATCAGAAGGAAGCGATATGCTGTGAGAGAACGGCGACTTATGCCGGCACTAATAAAGAGCTGCAGAATCATGACCAAACCGTGCCCGCCGGCTTACTCAAGCCATTGGTATGTTATGTATGTTATGTGCTACAATACCTACAATACAACACCCGCGCCCTATCGAATTCAGAGAGGGGAGCTTTCGCTTGCGGGATGCGGTTCGTGATCGCCTCTCATTCGACGGCCCGGGGGTCTTGTAATTAGGTGTGGTGTGTATATGTCAATGTGTGTGTGGTGTATGTGTGGGAGTGCTGTTTCTAAAATAGAAAGAGCCCGCTCTGCTCTGTAAATTTCTTCTTCTCACGCGAAGCGATGCAGGTGATATCGATTCCCAATGTGACGAGCTAGCAGCCGCCCTCCTTTAAGCTTCTTATTACCTGCTGCATCGTGGCACAATGGCGAATGCAGAGCAAGAGATTAGACGACGTGTTAGAAGAAAACAAAAAGAGGCTGCTGCGTTTCGGGGCTTGGAGATATTAACTAGCCCTCCTCCTTTTAGCGCTTAGTTTTCTCTGTTTTCCTAATCTGTCCGTGATGACATAACTATAACGGGTAGTTACCTAGCTATATGTAGGTTAAATGTGTATATATATGTCAGTTATATCAGCTATATCAAGCTATACGTATATCAACATAGTCATGGCCGGCTTCAGTAGACGACGGAGCTGTCAAAAGGAGTACTACGGTAAGGACCAGGTTCTCGCGATAAATGAAGCCGGTAGATGGACGATGGGCGCTAGATACGTACATAGATGACACTGGCATCAAGGACCGATTTAGGTAAATAGGTCATGGTAAAGCTAGCCTTGTCGGTCCATCCTCCACAAAAGAGGAACTGGCACTAGGGCTGGCAGGCTGGCCCTGGGCAGAGCGCCGAGAGCTGACAGGGACCAGGTTGGTAACAATCAGTCAGGGGAAATGTTACCGGACATTTTTTTCCCTTCTCTCTTTTCAGAAGTGTCATAGATACAGTCGTATTTCGCCGCAACGTAGGGGCGTAGTGGGCGTAGGAGACCTACGGGACTCAGGGGACCCAGGGGCTCAAGATACTGTACATACGTAAAGTGCGTTTATGTGCCACAACCACAACTACCAGACCACATGGTTTGGTTGCTTCGAGTCTCCCCAAACCTGCCTAGGCAGCTTAGCTATCTAGGTAAAGTACATCTCACGGCAGTCGACATATTTTATTTTATTTTATTTTTCCCCCTGATTCCGATTTCTCTGAATCCTGAATCCTGATCCCGCACCATGGCCTCGAAAAGTTTCAAGGGCAGCTTCACTAAAGGCTCACTAACCTTTAGCCCGAGTCCCATCAACTTGGGACACGCATCCTCAACAATCCCAACACGAATTGGGCTCCACCTACCGATTGAACGAACGCGTGCCTACGGCGGATGGTGTTGCGCGTGTGTCCTATGTAGTGCGTGTGTGGAGCCTGACGTCCAGTATCAACGACTAAAACAGGACAAAAGTCTGTCCTATTCAGGACTGGTAGGGAACCAAAAGTTTGGTTCGAGAAGCCGGCTCGTTTTCTTGGACTCAGACTTGGACTTAGGCTTGGACTTAGGATTAGGCTTAGGCTTGTCCATGTCCTTAGCAGCCGCCTAGACGAAAAGACGAAGCGGTCAAGACGTTTCGAACGCCGAATAATAGCGAAAAGGGGAGCTGTTCTCATTAGACAAATTCGATGAACAAGCTCGTTCCTTACAGTAGCGCATCTCCGGATCTCAGACTCTCTGACCGTTTCTTGCCTAGTGCGGCTTTGCACTGACATTTAACGGCTGCTGACTGATTGATTAGGATAGTTCTGATATATCATGGGATCGCATGGCTATGGCATATGATATTGGTTGGGGGCTGCTCGCGAAAGCGCGAGGGGTTGCTTCGACCCGAGATTATCCCCCCCAAAGCCTTCAAACCCATTGATCTTAAAAGGGGCCGGGCTATAATGCCTATATGTGGTGATTAATATACGCTGAACCAAACTTTCAAACCCTTGTCGAGGAGGTAGGAAGAGCTTCTTGAATATCCGAGATGCAGCTAATCTTCGTGTGTACGAGTCCACAAGCACAAGCGCGTGTAAACAAGAATAAGGTCATTGATTGATCTCAACTAGCATCCGTATATGTACAAGCTAGTTTCGGTGTCACTCGGTGTGTTGTGCGCGTGATAGCGAAACCGAAACCAAAAGCGGTGCTGTGTCTGTGCCTGTGCCTTGTTACCTGTGCCTTGTCCCTGTAGCCCGTGCCTTGCGCCTGCGAGCTTGTTCCCCAAGATTGCCGTCGCTCTACGGGATGGTAACCTCCATAACCAAGATCAAAGGATTGGTGGGGGTTCGCCATACATATGCCCTGCCCCGTGCCGCGTTTCAACAGTCCAATCGTACGGGGCATATGTAACCCATGTTCCCCAAAGGGAAAACACTCGCTGTCTTGGAGCTTAGTACACAAACGCATCAGAGAGGATCGTACCTCAAAAGTTGAACATAGGCCGCACGGGTATCGTAAACGTCAGGTCGTCAGGTCGAGCGTTTCCAGGATCGACTGATGACGAGAAAGTGGGGAGAGAGACCTTGCTGGTACCTATGTATTGCGGATCAGATCGCGGCAGATAAAAACTGAGAAGCCTCAAAAGAGGCCGACTTTGAGACACAGGGATTACGGGGTTACAGTACAGTGTACATCTGATCCGGGGGGGTTATGTATCTGTGAAACGCGTATGTCTAGTGACAGTCTGGTGATGATACGCAGTCAATGGCAGCGCTATACATTCTCGATCATGAATTAGTTTCGACATGTTTGGCATCGAATTTCGCGATGTACTACTCCAACTTTGCAAGCTAGGTATATCTCCTTAGCTTACCCTACCTAGCTTGAGATAGCCTGCGTCCTGGCAATTCTTGCCGCTGTCCCGATAGTCCGTCGAATCAGCTAATCCAGCGGGAGCAGGCAACGAAAGGCAAGGCGGCTTGAATAATGTACATAGTAAGACAAGAAGCCCGTATGCGCGTCTGGCTGTCAGTGGAAGAGCTAGTCTTCTTTGAGGCAGTGTGCCGAACAGCAGGCCCCGTTTCGAACGAAGATCGCCGGCTACCGCTTATAACCTAGTCGGTTGCAACACGATCTAGCAGCGCTTGCTTGCACATATCGCACACACGTACATACCTAGCATATACATACATACACCCATACATACATCGTTGCAATACGCACACAGCCTTGCTAGCACGGCAGCTGGCCCAGTCAACTACCACCGTTTTTTGATCCTCGACTGAAGGATTTGATATTCATCTGCTAGCGGAGCCTAGCCCTGGACCCCTGGAACCTCTGGAGCTTTTGGCCAGGGCCCCGATCGAAGTAGCCAAAAGTCGAACGGCATCTCGTCGAATCATGGGACAAGCCGACGCGCCATTTTCTGTACGACACCGTTCTGTGCCGCCTCAGGACGGTTCGTCGAAGGATCTCCCTTCCGTTTGTGATCAGGCTTTGTGCCACATCTCGCCGGCATGACGCAACAGATATATTTCGGCCACGCATATATGTCAGGTAGCCTGAGGTAGGACAAGACAGGAGTTACGTATGTTCTCGAGCCGACTACGCTGCTTTGAGAGCTCTGCGAAGTTGGGGTGCATAATTATTAAATACCAAGACCAGCTCTACCGCCGCAGAAGCGACCTCGACAGTGTCTTGATCTGCTGCGAGGGGAAACTCTCGCTGGTGGAACATTCAGCCATTTGGATCGCCAGGAAGGGCTTGCGCGAGCGAGCTATCAAGATCAGTATGCTTGCACGTCGTTCAGGTCCGCGAGGCTTGCTTGCACATGCAAGCAGGTACCCGTGCCCGCGAACGAATTGATCGCTGGGGTGGGCTGGCATGTCCAGTAAGCCGCTGATGTATGTATTGCACATCCCGTCGTTTGACGGCACAGAAGTTTCGTCACTGGGAACAAACGACAACTCGATTAATACAAGGGGTTATTTTCAGCGACGAAGAGCCGGCGATAGCCCCGGGAAGGGACCCTATGCAAGGATTGGAGGGGGGGAGATGGGGGAGACGGGGGAGATAGTGGATGGGTGACGAGCCTCGATTCTTACGCTCATAAGTGGCTGGAAGCCGCCTAGGACACGGCTCGCAAAGAAGCGCGCTCGTTTGACCTCAGTCTGCCTCGTGAGCAGAGGCGACGGTACGTGACTGCGAGCACGGAGTAATGAATGAGGAAAGAGTTAGGATATTGATGAATGAGAAAGGGGAAAAGCTTAGCGCGCTTGGGATCAGGCCATAGATTCATTGTGATAGCCCATAGGAGACAGGAGACAGAAGCGATGCGGGGCTGGCTGGTATGTATGGTATGTATGCATGCATGCATGCCTGTCAGTCAACAGGAGAGTACATAATCTGTATGTATGTACGTTATGTAGGTGGTGCAGTAGGTAATGTAGGCCAGCATATGTAGGCTGGAAATACCCTACATCCAACGGATTCGATACCTTATACCTTACCACATAGTATGTACCTTCGGGGTCTCGCAATCACTCGTATCCCTACCCGTCCAAGATAGATATCCATAACCAGAGCTGGACGAATCTAGACACAAGCTCTTAATCATGATATCTTGGACTCATGCATAATGGCATTGGACCGACGATAAGAGGAGACGAAGACGGAGTTGAAGACGCAGACGCAGACACCGGACACCATACAGCAGACACGGACACGGGAGCCGATTTCGCATTTCGCTAGGTATTTACGGTCACGAACCCTTAAAACCCCCTACTTTACATATTAGGTACTCGGAGACAGCCACACCACACACACGCATACCTTACATACACACTGCACTAAGAGAGCTGAAGGGATTCGTATGTCTCGCATGCTGCTAGTACAGCCTTGTCAGTATCTCGGGGGGAGCTCCCAGTTAAGAAGGCATCAGCAGTCATAAGGCATCTAATTGGCTGATCTCACCCTCCATCACGTCTAATAGAGGGAGGGCAGCTCAATGAAGGTTACTCCCGCGCTCGCATCCCGAACACGAACCCCAACTCTAAAAGGCCACCTATTGTTACCGACTTTTTATTATTATCTACACCATCAGAAAAGAAAAGAAGAAAAATCTTTTCTTGAAAGAGTTCCTTCATTCCTATTATGCCTTGCCGAGGTACTATATTCGAGACTTCAGCAGCAGGGTTGTCCAGGGCCAGTCAAGGTTAGCTACGCGTTTGCCTACTTTATACCTGATTTACACTGTCTATCCCCGAAGGACTTTGATTACCTGATATTGACAAAGACTGGTCCCAGGTAGAGGATCATTGGGTTGGATTGCCAGCCTGGATCTTCCCGCCGTCGTATAACTGACGCAGCCCTACAGAAAAGCCACTTGATGAGCAGTTGGTTGTAATTCCTCCCGCCCGCGGCCGCGCCCCCAGGTTTTCCGTCGCCTTGGTACTTCGTACTTTATCTAAATGACCTTACAGACGAGCTAGCAAACAGAGAATAAGCCTAGGTACCTGTTGAAGCTGTAGGTGTTAGACAAGGTAATCTATTAATCTATCACAATCTATTAACCGAGATTCCAGAAAGTCTACCTACCTAAGGTAAGCATTGGTCGTTTACGTATGCCTCGTTTCTATTTCTGGCATACATGCAAGCGACATACAAGCAACATACAAGCACAAATTGGAGTCGTAGTCGTCGTCTCTCTTTTCTATCGCGAGGTTGACGTTAGTTCCCCCCACTCGAATACTTGCCAAAAAGGGAAATACGTTTTGAAGACCAACCCAAGTCCGCCGCCCCGTTAGGAGTTTAGAGGACTCGATAACTCCCGACTCTAATCGCATTACCCCGCAAAACCGCTGCCCGTAGGATCCGAAATAGGTGCATGTGGGCTGTACGTACCCTTGAAATTACATTAAGAGAGGAAGAAAAAAAAGAAATAAAAATATCAAAATATATCTTCGAATAGTATAGCGAACCAACAATAGACATCCCACACTTTCTCTTCCTCCAATGATCCCGTCCTCGCTTTTCCCTTCCCACCCGGTTCTAGTTTAATAATAACAACAACACTGCAGTCCAAGTACAAAGCCAAAGCCAAAGCCCGCAGCTGCGCCAGGCTGCCGAGATTTGGCGAGGCTATATAGCCACGCCCGTTATGCATGCGTTCTCCTACTTTTAGCCTGGAGACAGCACCCCCGAGTTTAACCTATCCAATCGCCGGCCGCCGGGACCCTTGAATTTTCGGGGGGGACACACACACTCTCCAAGAGTTTTCCAAATTGCGGCTGGGTTCTGAACCTGAAAATCCATCTCGACGAAGACCCCAGCAGGAAGCAAAGCAAGACAAGGAAAAGAAAAAAAAACACTTTATTGCCGCCAGCCTTTCCCACGCGTAGCTCGAATCTCTTTCCCTTACGGGCGCCGATGTAACCAACCGTGCTTGACCGTGCTGCAGAAAGTAGACAGAACTGACAGATGGCCCCCAATCGTTGCCTATTTTAGGATATATTCTTGGTTTCGATGGACAAGTCAGTCCATCCCCTCCCCCTCTTCTTCCTCCCGTTTCGTACCCTAATATATGCTAATGTAATACTACGTGCTACGTTGTATGTCTTCCCACGTGTAGCTCAGACGCTATCGACGATTTCCGCACGCGGCCGCCCTATTTCCCTATTCCACTCTATACTAGTCGAGTTAGCGCTGTCCTGCCGCCAAGGGAGCCCCTTCTAAGATAAATCTACGTAGATGTAGATGTCCACGATACATCGTGGGACCTGAACACGATACTATGTAGTTTGTGGTAGCTTATTAGCAGCCGCTTTTTATTTTTCAACCCTTTTCTCTACCTAGGTAACTATGGAGCTAGCTAACTACTATATCCATGATCCAAGCGACCATGCAAGCCCAACATGTGGCATCCCGGGATGTCGTTGTGTATATTCATCAAAAGAAGCGATATCGCAAAAAGCACTGGGTGATATTTTTATGACCTTTGTTTTCGACTTCTGCTATTAAAGCACTTCTTTTTTTAATTTAAACTCTCTAATCAAACTTGGACCCTATATCACGCGTACTGCTATAATTGCAGTAATCAACTTTATGTACGACACGCATGAATGGGGCACCAACGGGACCCGCGACACCCTTTCCCACGAGGCGAGCATCTCCGGTAGAAACACCCTTTTCGCTATCGGATAACGAGCAGCAGCAGTAAGTACCTGACAACGAGTAGCAAATAGCAAGCAGCAGGTATAGCGGGCACCAAGCAGCAGCAGAAGCAGGCAGCAGACAGCCTTGCTCCATCCTGTCAGTTATCAATAAAAACTGCTGCCCCACGGTTCCTTACTGTACCAAGAAACGAGAGCAGGACAGACCAGAAAAAAATAATGAGAATTAAAAAATCAGGGGGGAAGACGAATCAGAATTCGCCCGCCCACTGCAAATATACGACCAATTACAGCCAATGGGAAATACGGGATTGCTTTAATAATCGTGTTCCTGCTCTAACTATTGCTGCTCTTCTCCATATGTACACATACATAGTACATAACAC
>JAOWAP010000003.1:1916746-1933152 GCA_028565235.1 Hypoxylon lenormandii
ACTTCTTGAAGGCGCCCGCCTTGTACAGCTCGTTGACGCCGGCTAGCGTGTCTTCGAGGGGAGTGGCGGGTTCGGGCGCGTGCTGGTAGTAGACGTTGACCTGGAAATCGCATCAGTACCTTATACTCATATGTAGGGTATCTCGCATTGATTGCGGAAGGGGTTTTCGAAGACATACGCTGTCGACCTTGAGCCTTTGAAGGCTCAACTTGCCGGTCTCAATCACCTTGTCCTTGCTGGACGAGTCAGCCACGAAGCCGCCGGGATACTTGGAATCAATGGTGAAGCGGGACGGCGCGTTCGCCTTTCCAAGCATTTCCTCGGAGTCCCCGTAGATGAAGGCCGTGTCGATGGTAGTGATGCCCAGCTCCGCGATGATGTCCAGGAAGCTCTGGACCTTCTCTGTTGTGTCGAACCCATTCTGGGAGGCGAGCATGGCACCGCCAAATACGAGCTGCAAGTTATTGGTGGCCATTTTGGATACTACGGTAGCTGGAAAGGTCAAGCAGATGAAATGAGGTGGCTAATTGCTGTACAAAATCTACTCTGTTAAAGCTATGGAAGACATGCTACCTGCTTTATACTGCGGGCACTAATAACATGCCACGTTTTTGCTGTTAGGCATCGCATAATCACGTAGCTGTTTCTAGCTACCTTGGATTACAAATCGATATGTCGGTGATAGATTTCGGTGGTATCATGAACCTGCTGGGGATCGCTACTAGTATCCCTGCTCCTCTCCTTCGTAGAGTTTGGTTGGCTGATTCAGCTAGCTACTGTACTGGCCGTATGAAAAAAAGGGTCCAGAAACAAACGCGATGGAGCAACTCCTTAGCTTTATAAGGGGCTTAAATATCCGAGGATCTGTACCAGCGCTTTAGCGCATTCTCTCCCCTCGCTCTGCGGGCATCACGCCGCAATGCTAGCGAAGGTATTTCAGTTTAATACTAATAGAATATCGGTATAAAACCAACATGTGTAAGTGCTCCTATGAAATAATGGAATAAAAGTTTACATGAACGGACAACAATGAGTCGGCTTATTGTGCTGCTCTTTTCTCGGAAATAAGACACGGAGCAATCATGATGCCGAGCTGCTGGCGCGTACCAAATAATAAATGTAGATCGCTTAATGTCTCCGCGTTTTCTCGGCAACGTTAGATGAGTAGGCACCTATAATCACGATGAAAACGTAGGTTAGGCAACCTATCTGGTACGTATGCTCTATGCTCTCAATTCAGGGGGTATGAACCGCTCTCCGCCTGTCAATAATGCTACACTTTGTCATCCATCCATACGGTGAAAATGCCTAACCACACTGTAAACGCCTGTAGATACGCCGGACAAGACGACATCATAAGAGATGTAGCCATGAAATGACCCAACACTAACCCCATAGCATCAATACGAGCCATCATTACTCCTCCATCTCGCCATCCTCAATTAATCGCCCCAGAATAAGGCTCTGTATCACCAGCTCGTCGTCGAGAGTTCTAATCTTCTTTGGTGGCCGGTCGGATACGTCCAAGCTTACACTCGGTCGCTTTCGCTTCTTAGAAGCAGTTTCGCCTGCAGTTGGGCCGAACAACGCACGTTGAGCATTGTGCAGATTGTCGTCGATATATACCCAGTCAAAAGGGTGGTCTTGTGACTCCCCTTCTCGAAGCTTAGCCCTAGCCTCCTCGAGACTATGAACTCGCACCAGGGAGCCACCGAGAACTTGCGCCAGGAACACGTAAGGCAGTTTCTTTCCTTCGTTCTTGGTCTTCATCACGAGGAGAATTCGTGCCTCGTCTAGTAGCTTGGGCCTATTGTTAATAACATCAACCAGCTTGGCCGTACAAGCATCAAACGGCTGCAGGTCACGCGAGCGGATAGCCTCTCCTAGAAGTGCGCTCGGTCCAGCGCAAAGTAGATACGAGGTCCAATCGACGATTTCTTTCTTGGCTATGCAAGTTGTGATCCATTTAGGCGCTAGACACGGGATACCAAGCGCTAAAGCCTGCATGTATTTTACTTTTCGAGAGTGTCCGTCAGCTATTAAAGCCGTAAATCCCGTGTCATCGTCAAATAGCGTCAATGAGTTTGACAATGTATGACTTGCAGTGGTACTGCCCGTAGCTTGAAACGAATCGAAACGGAATAGTTCATCGAAGCCGTCAGTAAGCACCTTACCTCCTTCTTGACGAATCATGCGTTCTATTGTAGCTCTGTCCGTGACCTTATCTTTGCTCTTTCGAGTTTGTCCACTTTGGAATGTGAGTGCAAAGACCATTCCCTCAAAAATTCCTCGTTTTATTGTTGACTCGCGGAGTAAATGCTGGCTGGCAAGAGACTGTCTCCCTAGCTTTCGGATGGGAGCTTTTAGCCCCCCCTTGCCGGATACAGACAATGGCGACCCAGCTAATTCATCAGTCGACACTGAATTATGACGTGTCGATCTCCTTGTACTTTCTCGAGAATGAGAATTTGCCTTCGTCTTGGGCAATAAGGACGCAGGCCCGGAAGAAGGTGGAGGCCTTCCTCGACGTTGTGGCTTGGCTACGGTTGGAGATGAGCTTTTTCGTCTAGTGATTTCAGGCACGCGGTCAGGTTCCGTACTCGGCGTAATACTTGAAGTCATACTAGGGGTGGCAGATAAGCTCGTTAATGTCGATGTCCTTGAACCAGGCTGTGATTGAAAGGATAAATCTTGTCCTGTTGAGGATGGTGTGGTTGTATTCCCTAGCCTTGCCGAGCGTCGGATCACGCTTTGCGGCGAAGAAGCCAAAGCTATCGAGGGCGAGTGGCTGGGAGCAGCTCGGCCTCGACCTAGGCCTCGGTTAGATTCTTGTTGTCGATTTGTAGGGATCAATGAAAGCTGTTCAGGAGGACTCGAAGGCCTAGCTTCATTCGATTCTTTCGGCTGCTGTTCAGAGTCTGCGGCACTCGACAAAGTCGGAAACGACACGGTATCCAACCCGGACCTAGCACTAGATTGCTCTCTCATTATATCCCCTATCAATCTTGGCGGCTCTATAGAAGTGCTTACGGGACTGGTCTCGGGGATAATCTCCCTATAATCCAGATTTAATATAGGTGCTCGAGGCTTCGGGAGATCCGGGACTTGATCTTCAGCATCAAGTCTTTTGTCAGTAGATTCATCTGAGGCCTTTGGGACGGGTTCAATAGGCTGTGGTGGCACTTGGACTTCTTGGGAATCTGCAACGGTTTCCTGCGATGCATCGTCATCTGTCGCGGACTCCCCGCGGCACTGCGCTAAGTACTGGTCCGCATTCGTCCTCCTACGATTCTGGATGGATTTTGGGCGGTTGGTCGACGGTACCTCCACATTGTCACCCTTATTCGAACTCGACCGAGGAAAACTAATAGACGGGAGAGATTTGCTGGCCTTTTCCTGTTTTAACCTAGCTAATCGACGCCGATAGGCAGCGTCGTCGACTTCGGAATCTGAATCCTCTTCTTCGCCTCCCTGACTCGAGGACTTGCTAGCATTTGATGCCGTACTTTGCTTCCTCCACGACTTGTATTCGCTAATCGGTTCTAGAACATTTTTGCGTCTAGGGATGGGGGGAACGGGAGTATCGGTATCGTTTCTTTGGCTAACATTGTCATCGTCGCGGCTATTCGTTGGAGCAGAGGGGGTCTTATCATCTGACGGTGTGGATGAGGCACCAGGAAGTGCTGGGCTAGATGTGAAGACGTTGGTAGGCGAAGTCCGAAGGCCCCTATGTTTTAAAGGGGACGATGCGAGAGGGTTCGGCGAAATTGTATTCTGATTGAAAGCATCTGGTGATGGACGAGACGAGGTCGGACTAGCTTTCTTTACTGCCGAAGTGAATTGCGTTTGCCCGAAGAGCTGCGATGGTGGCAACAGTGTCCCGATTCCTCCCTGTTGAAACAATCCTCGACCTATTGCGGGAGTTTCGGGAGCTATCGCATATCGACTATTTGCTCCGGCGGCTTGCGATGTTGGTTGTTTCTTAGGATTAGAGTTAGGGTCGAGTTCCACGTCTTCCTGTACGGATTCCAGTATATCGTATTGAGTGGGTTTGAAATTCAAGAATCCCGTATCGTCCTCTTGGAGGGTAGAATGTTCGTGGATATGACTGGCTTGAGACGAGGATTGTAGCGGCTGCGAATTGCCATTGGAATATTGCTCATAGCTGCGGCCGTCGTTTGATTGGGTCGGGGAATCTGACGACATCTCTCCTGTTTTCTTCTTCAACGCGCTCGATGGTGGGAGTGTAGGCGGGCCGTCATCTCCGCTTAGCTGCCTTATTTGTTCAACCGCAGATGCGACATCGTATGGGTCTAACTTAGCAGGAACCGGCGCAGGTTCATTTAGTTCGGGATTCGAGGAGGAATTAAGGGATCTGAGATGGTGTTGGCGAGATTTCGTGGAAGATTTGTTCGTCGCAGCTGGCTCGGGAAGCGCGTCTGGCGCGTTTTGTGGCTGCTAGTAAGGCGTATTTTTGCATCAGTGCCATCCTTGTAGATATGAAGGCCGCAATTCAGCGACCTGCCGATAAGAGCATGCACGTCATACTTACCTCAGTGGGTGCTAGTGCTTCCTTTAACAAGCCCTTCGAGGTTTGCGAAATGTTCATCTTTTTAACTCCTACACTTGACGCGACAGCACTGGCGTTCTTGGGAAGCGGAGGCTTGATAGGCACTGGCGAACTGCTAAGCTATTTGGTAAGTGTCAGCTAATTAAGGAACCAATAGCATGAGGATAGGATGGGGACAGGGCTGAGACCCGGTTGGTGATCATTTCGCCACCCGGCAACGGAGGCTTCAAATCGGCAGCCACTCACCATTCCCACAGCGTGGTTAAGACGGATCTGTTCGAACGCCTCAAGACTATCCTGACTTTCGTTATCGCCAGCTAGGGCTCTCTTTTCCGCGGCGGCAACGGACTTCGCAGGTTTGCGAACCATGATGAACATGCATGAGGTTGCATATCGACTGTGGATAAAGAGAGTGGAAGAGTGAAAAGTCAATCAATTAATTGGAGAGGAAGACTTTTCTCTTCCCAGACAGGTCGGACAAAGGAAGGCACAATACTACCTACCTGACTACCCAAACGCGAACTCCCTGCCGATGCCCCACATCCCCGGGAGCTACAGCACTTACAGCACTCAGCTCTCCGCGAGACGAACGCGGCATCAGATGACGCGATTTAAGGTTGACACTAATATGTACGCTAAACCAATGAAGACATAGCCTGATCGGATACTTTTAGCCAATCATGCATCATGTACATACCCCCTTAGGTAAGACCTTATGTCATCCTAACAACGTGAGATATTAACCAAACCAACGAGCTTGATCATATAGGGGCTATGATGTATCATCGTTAGGAACCTAAGTATTGCTACTGCAAGGAGATATTTTCGATACACATAATGGTCTGTAGGTATGAAGTTCCCATTGAGGATACGGTTACGGCTTGTAGGTGAAGACAAGAAAGGACAAGCTAACCCTCCCTGAGCGCTATGACGATGGCGTGCCTCATGTATTACTTATGTTCATATATGCTGTCTGTAGCCAGTCATTCAGGTAAGGGAAATGGTGCCGGCAATATTGGCATACCACCTTTGAACAGGATATTTTCTAAGGTGTGATCGAATAAGGTATTAAGCCAGGCGATTCGCTACCTAAGGTAACAGACTTTCCACTCTTCCATAAGTTATAAGTAACCTTTCGGTCTGAACTTGAATTGTTGTGCAATATTTAATTAATAACCCGTGTTATCTGAACCATTGATATGAGATTTCAGCACATTCAACTTCAATGACTCGTCTACCCAACAAACCTCAACTCGTGACTTGGATTTACAACTCAAGGGCTAGGGTTAGTTTAAATAGGTTTCCATGTCGTTATCATTTTCGAATTTATGCTATTTCAACTGGCAATTTGCATTTCGGAAGCTGATGGACTTTATATATTCCCCTTTCTTGCAGGTGCTTGGCAAATACCATAAGCGATAGCCAATCCGCCCCTTTCGAGGCTCACGATGGCTGGGAAATCTCAAGACCCACGTTTCCGCGACTCCTTCCCTTCGCTCGACAATAACGCCTGGTCGCTCAGCGCCATAGCCATCATCCTTGTTGGGCTGAGAATCTGGTGCCGTTGCAATGGAACTCGTCGACTGTGGTGGGATGACTATCTTCTCGTTATAGCACTGGTAAGAACCACATGGATATCTAAGAAGGAAATTGTATAGAGAACTGACAAGCACAGATTCTTATTATCGCCTCTGCCGCCGTATTCTCAGCCTTGCTGAATCAAACCTATGAGCCAACCGATCGTTTGTTGCCTTCTGCGCCGGGGACCACCTTGTACCTCAGCGTCTTCCACGTCTTAAGCACATTGTCCCAAGCTTTCAGCAAGACCTCTATAGTGGCTACGTTTCTCCGCCTTACTTCCGGAATCTGGAAAATCAGCTTGTGGATCTCGATCATCGTATTCGATGGTATTCTCATTGCCTACATCTTTGCGGCTTGGATGCCAGATTGCGATGTCACCTTCTCCCAACCTAACCGCCTCCAGGGCCAATGCATGCCAGCGGGAGAGGCCTGGTTCTTGAGATGCCTTGTACCAGGTACCTATACCATTAACCTCTCTCTTCTAGACTCCTGCTAACCGTCAATAGCCCTTTCTTTCTTCTTCGACATATACCTTGCTGCGCTACCATGGAAAATCGTTAGAAGTCTTCGCCTGAAGCGGTATGAAAAGATTGGCTTAGCCATCTCAATGAGTCTCGGAGTTGTGTAAGTTACTTGGATAAAGCTGCTATTCGGAATACAGTGTTGCTAATTCTCCCATTTAGAGCCGGAAGCGCTGCCCTTGCAAGACTTGTCCTATGGATGCGCGTCGATAGCCAACCGACGGATCAGCAATTAAGTATATTTTTTCCTTGCGGAATATTTGCCCTTCATATTTCCAACTTCGATGCTGGTTAGATCAGAAAACCGCTTCTACACTTGAGCTAATCACTGTTGTAGGGTATCAGCTAGACCTGGTCCTATGGAATTTCAGTAAGCTCTTTTCAGTTTATATCCTTCACTGTTTACCCCTTTTGATACAGTTCATCAATCCACGGCCCGTGAAGTCTAATAACAGCTTTACTTGTACAGAGAACTTGTTAACTTTAAATGCTATTTGCAGTCGAACCCGCAGTATCGATCATTGCAGCTACTCTACCGATGCTCCGTACACTTGCATCTGACTTACGTCAATGGTCTAAGGGTGGTTTTATAAGCCGAGTATTACGCTCACGAAGACGCAATTCTTCAAGGCCTCCAGACATAGAAAGTTTGGAGATCGACGCGACACGGTGCCGGGAACCTCCGCAAGAAGGGCACGCACAGAGCGTGCAGCCGTCGCGAAGGTATACGCCAGGCTCAGTTCCAGAAGCTGAAGAGATATAAATAGCGAGATATTGAATCGAGAACTAGCAAGGCTATCTTGGAAGTTTGAGTTAGATAGCAGTGTTGGAAATCTCTTTGGAAGAACCTGTCTTATCTGGTGCATACCTGGCGTTATGTCAGTTATAGCATAGCCTGAGGAGTTCCGGTTGAGCTTCCATTTAGATACTACCTGCTCTAGCCTAGAGGTTGAACATTGGATTGCTTACCTAGGTATATAACCTCATCTTCACGCTCTCCATGACTTCGCGGCCTTCTGTTTAAACTACTTTTGATGGTTATTTGCGCAGCCCTTCGATTTGGCAATAGACTAGTCTAATAGGCTGGCTAAAGACGGTTAGCTGCGCACCTGGGTATCTGCTCCTGCTGTAGGTTCTGAGTTCGAAGAGACGGCGGCAACTTCATTACGAATAAGCTACCTCTGATTGCACTCCAAGGAATTCTGAAAGGGAATATTATACACAACTATGTTATATCCGCGCTCTCGCTCGGGCGATGCTGCGCCGTGCAAATCATACACTTCCTCCATGAGTCTATCGTACCAATTTTCATATGTAATAGAGAGTCAATGGTCTTAACAGTTGGGAAAATACAGTGGCATCAAGCACATCCCCTGTATTGGTCACCTAGAAATGTTATAGCCATGCTGGAGCACTTTGCCTGTTTCCTCGATACCCAGTGAATCGATGCGTGGGTCGTTATTAGCCACCTTGGGGATTTGAGATGGAGCCCCTTTGGCGGGCCAATTTAATGCAGGTTATTTTAATTATATCTTGGATATTGTCGTAAAGTAAGTAATCTTAGAAGATGGCGTGATGAAATAACCACATTCATTGTATGAGATATAAGTACACCTGTACTTTTTACCCTGTGCCCAAGTAAGGCTTATAATATGTTTTAATCCGCCAGTAATTCAACAACAGCCCTGGGCTGCCCTCTAACGCCGTGTCTGTACTCTCCATCTTGACGGGTGGTTATGGAAGGGAGTGGCCTAGTTGGTTAGACCAGGGTGTTGTTATGTTTTTGTATTTTCCCGTGTTTTTTTGTTGGGTTGCTTGCGGGTTCGAATCCCACAGTTGACACTTTTTTTTCTTTTTCTTTCCCCCAACACTAGGACTCGAATCATCTAGGCATATCTTCCTCCACCATGATGGGACAATCACCAAATTCAGTGCCGCCGTAATAGATGAGTTTGGAGAACATCAATAACTCGATATGTAAGGCCTCAAGGGCGAGTTTCCCCGAACAAAGAAAACTTAACATTCTGCTTGATAAATAATACAACTCTCTGAACAACTTTTTAAAGACATCATATCGTAAACCATCACGTTCCTAATAATGGATAACCATCAAACTAGTAGAGATTTGAAAGACGGTACAGCACATGCACGCAATAGAAGGAAAATCACCACTCAAGTCACTTTGGTGTTGGGGGAAATCAATGATTTATTCATGCATGTAGCTCAGGAGGAGGTGAAATGACCACTAGAAGAACTCCCCGGCCATTTCCTAGCTACCTAAGACTACTAGAGAAAAGCAGCGCATCGCAAAGATTAGCGAATCCCTTCGCGAGTAGGAAGGGCGGAAGATCGGGTCGAGCCCGATTAGTTGTGGCAGGCGTTGGGGCCCAGGTCGGAGAGGAAGACGTTCCACGGGGCGTCGGGGTTGAAGGCCTGGCCCTTCTGGAGGTAGTCCTTGCCGTCATCGTGGCGGACCTTGCACTTGTCGTAGACACGCTGGGCGAACCAGGCCTGTAAGAGTAAAAGAATATTAGTCTCGCTAAGTCATAAGGCCGGGAGTTTGTGGGAGCAAAATGAGGATTTGAGGGTTAGAGAGAGACAAAAGACAATTTGCTTACCATGTCGGCGTAGGCGATGTCGACCTCCTCGGTGGCATCGTTGCAGACGGTGACGCCGGCGTTGTCGCCGCTGCCGGGGTTGCAAGCTACAACGTAGCAGTAGGCGGGTCCCTTGTAGAAGTGAACCGTAGCATCACCGCCCTTGAGAAGCTGGCCGACGGGGTAGGAGTACTCGGAGGCGAGCAGCTGGGTGTCGGAAGCGCCAGCGGGCTGGCCGCAGTTGACCTGGATGTCGTCACGCTCCTGTGATAAGTTCGTAAGTAAAAGCCGCCAAGGAGGAAAGGGGGAATATGAGGGAGAGTGGGACATGGAGACTTACCATGAGCGAGGCGGCCTTGCCAGCAACGGGGGCCTAGTGTTGTATGTTAGCATGTGTCAACGACAGTGTGGTATGTCTATGGTGTGAGCATACCTTGATAGCCGAAGCCACGATGGGCGAGGCGAGGGCAAGAAGAGTGAAGACCTTCATGATGATGATGGTATCAGGTATCAGATGTGATACGAAGAAGAGATGTCTTTGTGGTTTGGGGTTGTTGTTGTGGGTGGGTGAAGTCGGAATGCTGGAGTGGTTGTTGGAGTGGAAGAGTTCAGGTGTAAAGTCGAGGGGGCCGCCGGACTTATATAATAAAATGTCTAGAGGCCAAATGGGAGATTTTGCAGTGAACAACTGGCCGTTAGGGAAACAGCAGGCACCTTAGGTACACAGATAGCGTATTTGCTCTAGACGGGATGAATCTTTCACAATGGAATTGTTTCTAGGAGGCAGTTGCCTGCTGATACAATGCCACTAGAGCCAATCAACAGGGGTAACAATCATTCTGGCCCAAGGTAGATAGGTCTAATTAAGGTTATTGTGACTACGTTTGTTAGATTCTATTCATGGATGTGACTCGTATATCTATTTGCTATCGAGTAGGAAGGAAAGAAGACAGGCCATATGTGCCACAAACATGTTATTTGGCTACTTCAAATCTACCTGAAGCACCCAGTAAGGCTCGTGCTTGAAGTTGCTATCTTAACGTTTGTCGTACCCTACCTAGGTAGATAGCATCACGACTGCAACCTCATCCCGAATCCCACACTGTACCAATTGCTGATTCGATACGTACTCATTGACAAAGAACAAACTGCTCAAATACCTCGAAGTATGTATCCATGTGATTGCTCGTCGTTATTGTTAACATCCTAACTCCCTAGCAGATATCATATCAGAGACGCCCAAATCGCTGTTCACCTTATGACAAGTTTAGGGGTTTTCCTTACAAATATCTGTCTGCCTTAGGTATCTAGATAGGTACTTGCTTCTATCTCATGTTTGATTCTATTACACTAGCAAAGATAGTAACCCTGTAAAAGCATCTTATCTATACAACAACCTGAAAGCTGGGTTATCCATCGTGTGCTAGGAAAGCTGGTCTCCTATCATTAGCAAGACGTACGCACCCTAGTAGCAACACCCCTGTCCTTACCTCTGACATTGTCTTACTGTCCTTGTTTGACTATGGAATCTTACTACTACCCGCAAGGAATTGAATAACCAACATCCTATGCTGCAATAGCACACTCACTGTACAGATAATCCTAGGCGACAGTCGAAACGTTGAAGTGATTAGGTTTACAATGTCACGAGACCGTCCAAACGATGAGGGAACTAAGACATTGTTGCACGAGGAGCTATGGACCTAACAGCTACGAACGTCTTCGTATATACAAGAATAGCAGACAAAGAAGCCTGTTGGGCAAGGGAGCCTCTGATACCCCTGGTGGTACAAGCACCTGGTATCACCACCCCAAGGACCACGATACCTTCCGGATAGTAAGGGCCAAATCCCAAGGGCCACAGTAATCACGAGGGCCACGATACCTTCCAGATAGTAAGGGCTAGGTTTGTGTAGCCAAACCTACGTCCTGACATACAAGAATAATGGTATTATCACGAGATGGAATTGGAAGTGTTTGGCTAGGAATTGCTTCAAGAAAAGGGGTCAGGGGCTCACTACAATCAGCACGTCAGCATGTTAGCATGTCAATGAAATTGTCGAATACTAGGTAACACTGATTTCCTACAAGCTGCAACTTTCGTACAACAAATAATGATTTGGTAGCGTGAATGGATATCGACTCAGACTAATAAATCACACATTAGGAGTCACATTTGGACATATCTCGCTGCAGGTGCTTCGCTATCGAAAGCAATTCTTTTTATCTATATGCCACCGGTATTCTAAAACCGGGGAAAAATTAAGTCTATGAATCGACTCAGACGAAAGTAACATGTCCCTGTCGGGATGACGCCCACTAAGTCACCACACCTGTCTATTTTCCCAACACAATCCAGTGTATAACATCGACGTTCTGCTCTAGACAAAAACGTATTCTATAGATGTAAAGGCGGGGGGTCATGGACATCTAGAAGTCCATGATAGCCCTCGCGCCCGGTTCGCTGCAGATGTAGATCACATCATGGCTGTCGCTGAAACCGTTGAACTTGGTGGCCGAGCACTTGGTATAAGCGCCCATATCCTCGAAGTACAACCAATCACCGACATCAAGCTCTTGAGCAAACCGGATGCTCTCGGTAATGCGGTCAATGCCATCACAAGTCGGGCCCCAGATGGAGTACTCGATACCAGCATTGACGCTCTCGGGAAGACCATCTGCGAGAGGGGTGTTGTAGTAGGTGCGCATGCCCGAGCGCAACACCTTAGCAACTGGGTGCTGGTGATCAAACATGATGCTGCTGAAGTTACCGTACAATCCATCGTTGATATAAGCCATGTAGCTGGCCTCGCCCGTTGCCGGGTTCTCAATCGTACGGCGAGCGATGATGTTGCAGGCAATGGTGAACGCCGAAGAAACGTAGTACCGGCCAGGTTCAGCAATGATGTTGATGTGCGGCGGGAAGTACTCGTCCAATGCCTTGCGGAGGATGTGGGCCATCTGCTCAAACGTATCACCGCTAAATCCGCCGCCAACGTCGAGTGTCTTCATGTCAAAGCCGTAGGTGTAGGCTTGGTCGAAGACGGTTTTCGCATCCTGAACAGCCTTGAGGAAGGCGAGGGGGTCAGAAGCGCCGGAACCCACATGGAAGCTCACGCCCACAACGTTAAGCCCGAGGTCCCTAGCAAGAGCCAGGAGATCATCGGTGGAGTCAAGGGATGCACCAAATTTCAAGCTGAGACGACACAAGCTCGATGAATCGTCGGTCAGAATACGCAAGAATAATTCGGCATCCGGGAAGAGCTTGGCAATCTTGCGCAACTCATCGGCATTGTCGAAAGTCATCTGCTTGACGCCCTGGTTGGCAACGTAGCGCACGTACGAGTTGGTCTTGCACGGCTGGGCATAGATGATGCGAGTCGGATCGACGCCCATGTTCAAGACTTGCTCGATTTCGGCCTTGGAGGCACAATCGAAGCCCGTGCCCAATCCAGCAAGAAGCTGAATGACCTTGGGGTCGGGGTTGCACTTGACCGCTGCAATTTTTACGTTAGTCTTGATAACATTCACGAACGTACGGAAGCTTGGGATGACATACCGTAGAACGGCTTCACGCGAGGAAGATTCTTCTTCCATCTCATGTGCTGGCGGTAGACCTCGCCAAGATCGCCCACGAAAAAGGTGTCCTCATCTCCCGGTTCGCAAGACTCGTGGTCGATGCTCTCAACGCGTTGGCGGAGAGCATCGCCGATCAACTGTTTGGCAATCACGGCGCCATTGTGCTGATAATACTGGTCAAAGAAGAAATTCTTCTTGACAAGAATATGATTCTTATCGAAATGGGTCGGCTGGAAGCGGTCGACGGCGGCTGTTGCCATAACCATATCCCTCGTAATTGGCGGTGAAGGATGTCGAGGAGTGAGGTTTCGTGTAGAGTTTCGGTAGCTCTGGGATTGTCTGAGGGAGCTCTAGTAATAGTCTAGATACTATATCTTTATATAATAAAAGATAGGGAGTATCAGATGATTTGTCAATGTACCAAGGAACGGGGGTTCCTCCGAATGGATGTTAAGGGGGTCGAAAACGGTAGCTTCCTGATCCCGCAGCGATCTGACGAGGTCTCCTCGACTCTCCCTCGATTAGAGGAAGAACCTCAGAACTCGTCCTATGCGGCAGCTGGTGGGGTGGGAGGAGAGAATGGTTGGGTTGGGGGATGCTATCGAACAAGGTGGGCGTTCGGTTCTCTTTATACGACTTCAGCAGAAGCGGGTGGAGGGGGCCTCGAGTTGATGATGTGGAAAGTCTTTCGCAGACTGAAATCTTGATCAGATACTAAGCGAACGGCCGCGGGAGCCGTGGTCGCTGGATTGCCTTTGAGAAGACCAAAGGCAAGTCTCGAAGAAAGTTGGTACTCGAGCGGGTGTGCGACTGCAGTCGGCAAGCGAGTTGAGGCAAAACTGATGTTGCTGTTGCTGACGTTGTTACGGTGGCACAGGGAGCTCCAAATGACCAAAAAAAAATGGTGTGTAGATGGCGCGCTGGAGATGGTTTGCAATGGTTTAGAAGAGGAGGTGTACTAGGTGGGAATTAAGTGCTGTCTATTTTTTTTAATCCGGAGAGGGAGAATAAATACTAAAAAAAGACGAGCATAAGAAGATTCTGATGGGGGGGCATTAGACATTTTGTGTGTGTGACTTGGAAACTACTAGCTCTTTAGTGGCGGGGCAAAAGTTTTATGGAGACATGTGATCGAAGGTTAAGTGCCCATTCTCCATTTCTACATTAAGTTGATTGAGGTCATTCGTCTAAGCGCTGGATGACGTACCAAAAAACTGGGAATTGGATTTTTTTCTGATGCGACGACGGAATTCAGCAAATAGGCGAATGCTCAATTGAGTTACAGTTGTGATGTGCCGGATTGCAAATCAATATATTCACACGGGGGAACCATTGTCGAGAAGGGTATGTCGATGTGGTCGATGTGGTCGAGCGTGGTCGATGTGAATTGTGTACTGTCGGTGGTGTAAGTCCAAGTAGTCGGTGGAGAGAAACAGTACTAAAATAATGCTAAGTACCTCGGTACTATACATGTAGTCTTAGTTCCGTGTATCCTAGAAAGCGACCGTGAACATTTGGAACCTGTTACATCCACGCGTATTGGCCGAAGCCAAAAAAAGAAATCCAGTGATGGTGGGTAAGAATAAGACTTCTACAAGACCGGAAAGTAAATCAAGCTATTGCAACCGTTCCTTTCTTTTCTTCTCTTTTTTTTTGACCAGGGATGGGAGGGGAAGAAAGAAAAAAAAAACATCTCGAGCTACATTCTCTGCCCCACTCGTCAGAGCATGCCCAGCCTGCATCATGCCTTGCAAGTACTTTTTTATTTGATAGAGAATTTGACCTTGTCCTTGTCTTTCTTGTCCTACCTCTATATTTTTTTTCTCCCCTGCCGCACTAACAATTGAACAACAACCGCCTGGAGGGGGAATCTCTGACCGCAACTCGATGTGCATATCCTTTGCTCCCGCCGTAAGAGGCATATGAGTAACCGTTGACTCATGACCATGCCGGACGGGGAAAAAGGAGGTTGCATCTAGATCGAGGATTTCCGGCGACCGGCACATTTACTCCTGGAGGTCATTGATCACCTACATCAGGTTTCCCCCCGTCTTCCCCTGCTGCTGATGGTCAATGGTAAAGCTCGCAGGCTGGACGGTGGGATGTGGGAAACGGGAAGTGTGCGCGTCCTGAGCTCGAACCGAGCGTTGCATTGCTCTCCATTGTTCTGCGCTGTTCTGCGTTGCTCTGCTGGGTTAGTTGTTTATCAATCTCTTATGCGGACAGCATAGCTTCCGCTTAGCTTCCGCCATCGTAGTAGATGGAGTAGATGGAGATTAGCCTGTTTATCCTACTATGGAGAGACTCAACCTCGTCAACACGTCGAGCAACGCATCCGCATTCGCATCCACATCCACCTCTGCAATTCACTCTCACCGCTGCTCTTTTCTCTCCATCTTCTCTCATCTCGACAGTCAATTCTGATATGCAAGGCTTGCTGCAACACACCATCACTACGTAGCAACTCCAACGTGTTGGAGATCTACGGTTACAGTATTTGCACATTGCCCCTGACAAGATTGGCCAACAACTTATCCCACCACTTTTACGGTCCAACCAGGAGCGCTACCCGTACAGGGTAGTGCTTCTAGAAGACGATCGGAATGGTGTTTTGTAGCCGCACTCGCCGTCACGCGGCCCCTTTTGACGTAGCACCGGTTACAATCGCTGATTACGACGCAACCCAACCACGACCAAGACCGGCAGAAAAGCTTGATTGCGAGTCGCCGTCAATTAGAGGAGAACGGCGTTCAATCGTGCTGCAGTACGAATGCGGTGCGACTGCGTGAGGACGATGGTTGGTTAGTAGGGCAGCGAGGTCGTGTTGGAGAGCGGCCGGTGTTATTAATAACACCTACCAGATTCTGAACGGTGACAAGAAAAGACAAGACAGACAAGACCTGATAGGGCAGCGTAAGGCAGAATGAGGATCCAATCCTTGGAGAGCTCGGGCCGTTCAGATCTAACCAGGCTCAATCCAGTTTAGCGCTGCTCTATCCATTCTTCGTTTCGTCCATTTCCCCTGACCCGCCAGGCCGAGCTAGAGTCTCACCTATCATCTGGCAATCTGATCATCTAGAACATCAAGGTACAACATCTACCTAGGAACAGAAGCTACCCGGGGATACCTTGGGGGCGATCTGGGGCTCTGCCAACCAATCATATTCTCGTATATCAACCTCCCTTTTCATTATCCTTCGTCCGCTATCCGCCACATCAGCGGCGGACCGGATACTGCAACGACGACAATACAACAGCACAATACGATCAAATATGCTCTCAGAAGGATCCTAATCGGTCTAAATCGCGGTCCGAAGCCCTTTCTTAGGATGAGCCGAAAGACGCGCGACCCGCGAGATCCCCGGTCTAAACCATCGGCTATCAATATACTCATTACACTAGGAAACGAAGGACGGAAGTCCTATCATAAACAATTTATAATCGTGCCGTTGGCGCTTGCAAGAATGATATGACATGCCTCTTACCACACCTTGTTCAGAATTCAGCCAGACACTTTCGTGTGAAGAGCAGAGCAACGGGAATTAACAATTATTCAGA
>JAOWAP010000003.1:1948519-1959193 GCA_028565235.1 Hypoxylon lenormandii
CTATAACGACGGCAGCGCGGGGGCGGCGGTGCAGGCGGAGAGGGAGGAGGTGGTGGAGGTTCCGGCCAAGGAGGACCGCTACGTGTGGTCCAACATGTTCTGGGACTTCGAGAGGCGCCAGATGCACGTCGAGTATACTAAGGTGCTTCCCGACGCATTCGGCGAGCTTGAGACGGTGAGCTACGTCGTGGGCGTATGAAAGGGTTGGAAGTAGCGCGAGGTTTGGGAGATGGGTGTTGGGCTCTGTGGGTCATTGGAGAAGGGTAAATGGATAGGGCAAAGGGTAAGGGTAAAAGGATTGGCTTGTCACTGCGTCGCTGTCCTGGGATACGGTGCTGGCATAGGGTAGCATAGGAAAATGGGTATTTCAGCTCTATGGCGGGTTTAGGGGTAGGGAACATTATACCTGGAGTTGGTGTAGGAGCGTTTCGTTCTGAATATATATAGCAATTAACCCTATTGCAATGCTCGACTACTTTACAGCTGTGATTTCGAGCGACAGCTAGGGAGGCGAAAACTACTCGCTGAGTCGCTTAACTGCGAACATATTGCCTACCTCCTAAGGTGGCGAAAACAATCATAATAGAAGCTACCAGAGCCGTCTTATCCTCGCCGTCTCTACCCAACCCGTTCATCAGGTCCTCGTGCAATTTCTTCGCCTCCTCCGTTCCAAAGCCGCCATCCATCTGTGCTCCGCTTCCACCTGCCCCGCGATGTCTGCCTGCAGCGCGTCCGAGGCATCTTGCCACGTCACCGCTTGTCTCGGAGACGCCACGGTTTGCGTCCGTCGTCGACGCTGGTGGTACTCCCGCAGATAGGTGCGCAGGATGCGAGTACGAGGACGAGGCCGAGGACGCCGGTGGGCTGGTTGAACCTCGCGGCCGGGACTCGAGTCTCGAGTCGAGAACAGAGGGAATGAGCGCATAGTGTCGTCGTTTCTCCGAAGAGTACTGGATAGAGATGTGGCCTGCAGCTATGTTAGCCTTCGGCTGGGTGATAGGATAGGTGCGAGGAACGACTACTCACTTCTAAGTGGAGATTGTGTTGGTACTGGCTTGTTGAACTACTATAGAGTTCCTCTTGTCTCTTGCCGTGTTCGTCACGGACTGGGGCGGAAGCTAACAATTATATCATTAGCACACCTATATGAAGACAAAGGTGGTCTGGTTAAAGTAGGTACATACCCAAGTAAGGACCTGCCTTGCTTCTCTCGTGCATTACCGTGGTACTAACTGAGCTCCTGTCTCTGCCAGCCGGAATGATAGGATCGTTAGGCGTGTGTTGGTGGTAATAGCTTCTAAACAGATCGGGTGGAAAGTCTTGCTTCCTACGGCCAGCCGAATTGGAAGTAAAGTAGAAGAGAAAAGTGCTTTGCTGTCGCCTACTTCCGTTGTTGCGTCTGAGTTGCTATTGCACAAGTACCAAGTACCACGCAGAAACAATCATATGTGTGGGCTTGCGAGTACGGTACACGTATGGTCTTTCGACTTGCGTGTTTAGTTAGGGCTTGCCTATTTGGTGTGTCGAAATTGTGAGGGTCGGTGGTGTCTTCTTTGTTCGCATGAAGGCTTTCACTTCGTTCTCTGGCCGTATCCTCGGGGGGTTCTAGGTCTGGTGTAAGTTACTAGCTTGCAGCACCGTTGGTAACCACTAAAACTTCACTTACTCACTACATACAAAAAAATGTGCCATTGTAATAAGCTCGTATTGTATTGAACTCGGTTTAGAAGGCTCAAAGCCGTAAAGGTACCCTGCATCCGGCCAATCTAGATGGTCGGCCACGAAAGACAATGGATTGATTGATAACTGAAAGAAATCAACCACCCTCTTTGTCTAAACCCGCTATTTTAATTTGTCGACAACTTTGAGGTATTCTCTCTGTTTGGGCGCCGGTACAGCTAAGGGCGAGCAATGAAGGATAAACTACTAAGCATTTTTGAAACGAAGCCATTGAACTGAGATGAATAATTCGAATGAGTTAGAAGGGGCCAAAGTCAACAAACTGAAGCTGGCACTTCAGATTCTGTTAAAGTGATTCATGCTATATACATAAGTTGAGATTAGCAGAACGGGCACAATGTGAGAGTAAACTCGTTCGCATCGCCCAGTCTAAATTAATTGGCTTACATGGAACGAAGTAAATCGTCGATATAAAGTCGGGGTATAAGAAGAACAACGCTGGTATGAAGATGTACTTATTAACAAGTGAACTATGCTGCAACACACAATTGCTATGTAGAATGGTTGTCAAAACCCAACCAGTTTGCAAACATGTCGCGATTCGATTTTGGCCGGGGTACGAAGCTAGACGTCTAGCTTGCCCGTGACGTATGTTTTTCGTTGGACGCACTTATGCCCTAGCGCGTCCGTTATATGTATGTGTTTAATGTTCATCCCCAATCTATCCGGATTCCCCAACGCCGAATTCCCCCGCCCCATTTACACCATCTTCTCAGGGCCCTCGCTACTCTTGGACGAGCCAGCACGGCCAGACGGTAGCTCGGAGGCGGTGGGCAGGACGTCGCTGGTGTGGCGCTGCAGCTCGACGTAGTCGTAGGCGAATTCACCCAGCTGGTCGTCATCCACGCCGATCTCCTCGTTCTCGGCTGATACACGCAGGCTCAGGCCGGGGATTAGGTTCATCAGGAACAGGATCACGCACGTCAGGACGAACGAGTACGAGAAGCCGGCCACGCAGTCCGCGATCTGGTATCCTAGCTGCACGTAGTTGTGGTTGATCCAGCCGCCGGGGATAGCAGTGAAGCCGTCAAGCGCTGCTATGTAATCGCTGCGTGCCAATTTTAGTAAAATATTTTGGTAGTACTGATGGTTAGCAAAAGGTGGACTTACGCTGCGAAGATACCGGTCAACAGATTGCCAATAATACCACCAATACCGTGGACGGCAAAGATATCAAGAGCCTCATCGACGCCCATGAGGAACTTTAGCTTGGTGGCGAAGTTGCAGCCGATGCTGCCAACGATGCCGAAGACAACCGCAGCCCAGGGAGTAACGAAACCGGAGCCGGGGGTGATGGCGACGAGACCAGCGATGGCGCCGGAGCAGAAGCCGACGACAGACCACTTCTTCTCGAGACGGTAGTCGAGCAGGCACCAGGTGATGCCGCCGACAGAGGCGGCGAGGTGGGTGACGATGCAAGCCATGACAGCGCGCATGTTAGCGGCAAGCGCAGAACCGCCGTTGAAGCCGAACCAGCCCACCCAGAGGAAGACAGTGCCGAGGACGATGTGGGTGACGTTGTGAGGTCGGTACGGTAGGCCCGCCGACTTGGCGTACCCGGTTCGCTTACCGATCATGACAGAGAAGGCGAGCGCGGCTGCGCCAGACGAGATGTGCACGGGCGTGCCACCGGCAAAGTCCAGGCCGCCCATGACGAACGACCAGCCATTGGCGTTCCAGGTCCAGTACGCGATCGGGTCGTACACAATGGTCGCCCACACGAAGATGAAGACGATGCAGGGCAAGATGCGGGCGCGATCAACGGCTGCACCTATCGCGAGAGCTGGGCTGTGTCGCGGGTACGTGCATTAGTGACATCAGGCCTTTTGCGAGATAAGGGTTGAGATAGGGGGGAAAGGGGGATCGGTCACGCGATTCGAGTTGGAGAAGGGGGGCAAAACTCACGTAATGGCGGCGAACATGCCCTGGTACAGGCAGAATAGGAGATCGGGGATCTTGGTGCTGCCGACGGAGGGCTGTGCGAGGGTCTTCATGAGGCCGAAGTTGGAGAGGTCGCCGATGAAGCTGCTGCCGGTGTGCGAGAAGGTCAAGCTGTAGCCCCAGAAGAACCACTGGAAGTCGACGACGGCGATGGACAGCATGGACAGCATGATGAGCGACAGCGCGGACTTGCGCCGGGCGAGTCCCGAGTAGAAGAAGCCGACGCCGGGGATCATGAGCAGGACGAGGGCGGCGCAGGTCATAATCCAGGCGAAATCGCCGCTCTATAACATCTTCATTTTAGCGCCGTTCTTTTCTTTTTTCCCCCATCTTCTTCCTCCCCTTTACTCCAACAACGAAACGAGTAACACGTTGTTGTCTCTAAGTCTAACAAAACATCCGGGGTCGTACCTCGTAGAACTGATTTAGGTCCGTGACATCGGTGGAATAACCGGCGTCAGCATCGCCGGTGGTGCCATTGTACGGCGTGACGTACAGACTGGCGGACATGTTGACGTCGTCGCGATTTGAAGAAGCCGCCGATGCGTTGGTGCAAAGAGCGCGAGTCGCGATTCGTATCCTTCCTTTTTTTTTTCTTTTCCCTTCCTCCCTTGGATAGATACGAACAGGTGGACAGTGCTTCTTATTAAAAAGAGACACTCGTCTCTTTTTCGGAACGGGTCGTCGCTACTTTTTTTGCTTTTGGCGGGAAAAGGAATTTGAGACACACACGTACAGGGAAAGGGAAAAGAAGAGAGTAATATGCGGCCTACATATGGGTAGGATGGGATGGGTCAGGGGGGGTGAGAGAGCGGGTGCCAATGCCTAAATACGGCACAGCAACTGCAAGAGCAGCAACAGCAGAAAAAAAATACCTTCGGGGAGCTCCCTCGATTGGAAAGAACAATGTCGCATGTTTGTATTCAAGTACATGCCTACCTGAGTCACTATCCGGTACCTATAAGGTAGTTGCTTGGTAGTTGCTACATATTACGAGAGGGGGAGCGGTACCACCAAGTCCGTCGCATCGCTTGTACAACCCCCATGTGTTCATGTTCATGGTTCAGGTGTTGCTATTCGTTATTGGTTATTGAGAAGGGTAAGGGAATGTCCCGATACCAAGGTTCTTTGTCTATGGACTGACTGTTGTAAGCTAAGGTTGTATGTAAGTCGCAAGAGATATCGGACCCCCTGGTCCCTCTTCTTTCTTTCGATAATTTAAAAAATAAAAAGTCCATCGACCTTTCTTAGCTAGGGTGGAGCTCAACTGATAAGGTCCCGAGAAGAACGGTGGATTACCCCCGAGCGCGGCGAAAACGATTCGTCTGGTTCTTCCATCTCGCTAAACCGGGCTACCTAGCTGTTCTTGGCGGGTTTGGCGAGAGTGGGAGGGGTGGTGGCAATGGACAACGGAGGATTATGCTGAATGGGTGTCCTTTTTTTAAAGGGCGCTGGGGAGAGAGGTATGTACCTGTAAGATAGGCGGAAAACACGTTGTGTGGGTGCGTGGAGCGGCGGAGGAGGATCACTAAAACAGATGATGGGCTGGGGAAAGCATTCAAAGGATTCTACCAAGCATGCAGAGAAACACATACGGTATTCCACGAAGTGCCAATAGAAAAATTGGCTTGAGAAATGAGAACTGACGGAAGACGGAAGCCCGGTTAATGGAGTTTGCCGCAAGGTGATACCTAGTTGTTCATTCCGTGTCATTCCAGAACGCAAGCAGTGCTTAACGTGAAACAATATGGACGATTGTGTAATCGTTGCTCACCTGTGACAAGTTACCCAGCTGCCCTGACCGTAAGGTGTGAGCGAGATCGAGAGCGCACGCATCCGCATTTACTACTTCGTGCCTAGGTAGGTATGTTTAAGTTATAATACATTAATTCAGTTGAGACATGAGCTGCTAGTCTGAGCTATTAAACGGTATCGGGTGTTTAAGAATCCTCGGCATTGGAAAGGTACCTAAGGGAACCCTATATCAATCTCGAGATATTTATATTGCAAGCCTGGTGCATCTTAGGGATTTCCCAGCTGGATGGTAACTCGACAGATCGAATTAGCAAAGACGACGACGGCCGGACTTGCAGGCTGCAAGCAAGGTCGAGGAGCGTCTCATCGTCTGGTAGAAGGGCCGTTTTACCACGCGGGGACTTTGCCATTCAGGGACTCGTTTGTATGTCTTACAACCCATCCAGCCCATCCAAGACACCTCCGAAAATGCAAAATATGCCCGGGGAACACGGAAAACCGCCTTGTATAGCACGCTGCAAGCTTGCACAGAACACGTGGTTCAGTTGCAGGACAAAGTCTCGGTCGACATTTTAAGATATCTAGACCGCACCTCAGGGGTCGTCGATCAAAGAGCATCTCTGCTATGTCGAGCGTCATCGTATCACAGCGCCGGAAAAATGATAAACGACTTTCAAGAGCTTGACATCAAGGCCTTGTGGTTCCTCAGTCCTTTGAAGCTCTCTATCGAACTACCTACTTCGTATAGAAATTACGAACGGAGGCAAACAAACCTGCTGTGTACAAAGGAAACTATCGGGCCGTGAATTGGGATGAACCTACAACCTTACGGACCCGAGCCGCACGTCGCACGAACAACATGTGGCACCGAATACCTAGCAATGGCAGGACACCTCGGCTTGATGTTATTTTGAGAACTATGCTGATCGCAAACCTCATCTGATGTTGGTCTCGCCATGATGCACTTCATGACTTCTACGCTGTGATGTCAGTCGCCAGTGGCATTTCGATGTGTAGGTCATCAGGGGGGGTCAATCATTTCTTGGCTCCTGTAGGGCGTAAAAGAAGACCCGTTGGAGAAGCAGAAGCAGACGGAGTTGGAACAGGGCGTAGAATCCTCTTCTTAGACAGAGGCGCCATCGTCTTTTGCTTTGCCAGTTATTGCATCGAAATTGCTCGTAAAATTCGCCTTAAACAGACCTTCGAATGAGAGTAGTCGATGCATCCTTTACGATGATTCCCGTGTCTCTTGCTCAGCCAGTCAGCCGCCAGCAAGAAAAAGCAACCACTGCATCAGCTCAATCAGCCAAAAAACGCCCAATGCTACGGGTGGAAGGTCGAAGGAACAAATGCGTGGATCAAGCCAAGGTCCGCCAAGCGGAGGAGCCTGTTGTGCCCAGAGATAAGGAAACCCTCTAGCCAATAGCAGTGGTTCTCTGCCCTTGCAAGACGAGTGTTGGATCCTTGTCGCCCATATCTGGAGCTTAACGGCAGGACAGGGCTGCTAATCAAGGGTCCCACAGACCTGGAGTACGCTTTAATCCGTCCAAGGGGCCAACCTACAACATCAGTTTCGAACAAGCTGTCGCGTCAGCCCAAGTGGCTTTGCATTCCAGTGCCATCTCTTCACTCGTCCAGTTATCCTCGGGCACCTTGGCAGGCCAGCACGAGTAAGAATAGTTGCCGAGAACAGCAAAGCAACCCGCCTCCAAGCGATCATGCGCCGCCAAGGCCGTCTCAGAGATGTCCTTTGCACCGGGAAGCTTTCGTTAATGGAAGTTCAGCTCTCTGATCAATACTATGTAAGCAGATATACCAAGGTCCAGTAGCGAGAAAAAGGGGGCGCTACGTCTCCTCTTAGTTTCGAAGGATCGCATGATGCCGCGAAACGGGCAAAATTCCAAGAGATAACGGAGTTCCTCGATGTAGTGTACACCGAATCGCGGCCTACAGACGTAACGGGAATAGGGCATGTCCATATCGCGAGGTCGCCGTAGGGCTCTATTATATTGTCACGCAAACGTATTGTGTAACTAAACTCCATGGGTTACCATCCCCTCGCGACCTATCGCTTCCACTGCAGCTCTTTCGAGAATAGTTTCCCGCGTTCCCCATACAAAGCACCGCCGCGTCGGATCAGTCTAACGGTATCAGGTGGGGACCTAGGCCGCTACCTATGTACAGAATTGCGACTGCAGATACCGGGAAGAGATATTGTAGTCAGAACGCTGACTCTCAGCTCCTCGATTATGAGGCGAGCCAGTTTCCTACCTAGGTAAAATCAACCGGGTGTTGCGATTTCGCGACAGCCTACGATCCAGATCATGTTCCCCGTCGCATTATCCCGCGAATTATCGCCTGAAATGGGAATTACCATCAGGATTAGATTGCTTCGTTAAACTCGAATCTTAATCTCAATTCTACCCGAGCCCTTCTAGGGGCATTCTAGAGCCTGCCGCCTAGCTAGATCGAGCTAGCAAACACCTGCGAGTCCTCGACGCGCCATGTACATAGTAGCCGCCTGCGCTTTCCAGTCCACCACAGTGACGACCTCGGTTCTCGGCATTGGTGTACTTGTTCATAAGTAGAGAAGAGCTTAGAGGAGCTTGCGAGTAATAGTCCAGGTTCTCATACCTGGGTAGCTAGCTGCCAAGCGCAGTTTTGAACCACCTTAAGTCCTTAGACGCAACCGCTACACAGGAGCAGCAGACATAATTGATAGAATAGTTCTACATGGCAATCAAATAAATAGGTCCCTCTAAGCCTCATAGAATAAGCGGCTCCTATTTCTTTCGAACTACCAAACTGCTTGCGAAGTACACTCCACAGCCCCTTATCAAAGCAGCCCCCTTGTAGCAAGGCTTTTCGGGGTTACTAGAGATGTCTCTGGACCGGCTTATGCTAGCGACAATTCGGTCCTTGCCAATATTCAACCCTAAGCCGTAGTACCCGATGAGGCGGTAGAGGAAACAGACATTTGAGGGTTTTGAAAACCAGTGTGCTCCCTCCTAGTATTAGGGGATGGTCCGATTGGTTATGGCAGCTTAAGGGGATAAAAGTAGCCTGATCATGCGGATAGAGGGAGAGATCCCATAGTTAGTGCGAAAGAGTATTGTCTCGTTGCAGCTTTCAGCATCTCTGGCAGCCAATAACTCCAGAACATCGGTTGGCGCTTTTGATGGTGAAGCAAGGGAGCTTTACCATAGCCCTACAACCCTCCCGAGGGATGACGTGCAGGGCATCCAACCGAAGCAATATATTTAGCACCCATATTATGTGTCACGAATCCAGCCTGTTGGTAAAGTAATTAGTTGTTTTTTACCCGTTCAAGCTAAGAACTTCATGACAGAGTACTACGCGGCTGTCATTCTAGCTATGGTTAATACTTTGTAATTCTAGGGCACCTCATTCTTGTACATGCCTTTTACTACATAGGTTGGTAGGTAAGATGTATGCACCTTAAGTTTACTCTACATACCCGTAACCCAGACACGTATCTTGAAAGATAGGGAGATATGATCTCGTATACAGCTCTTCTGACAAGACCTCTCCGCACAAGATCGAACCATACTATCCCAAGAACCAGCAAGCCGGGTCAGGTGGAGGTCTTGGCTCTAGTAGTCCAAGTCAACGGACATGCTAATCGCTCTGATTTACCTACGGTGATTGGACGAACGGATAAATCGCATGATATAGGCTACAGTCGGCCCATTGGCATTGAACGGTATGCCGCAGTCCGCGGGCCACAGCTGTTTATCCAATCGAGCCGAGCTTGGAAACCCCGACCAAGGAATCCATCTGCTATTCATTGTTATCAACCGTCTTCGATCCTCTCGAATGTCGATCAATTAATCTAAACGGATAGACGTGATCAGGAAGTGATTTTAGTTTCAGGTTTATCTCCTAAGATCTAAGGGGTCCGCTTCTAACCTCCAGCTGAGGTTTTCTGAATGACTCTGTTGAGATACTAAGAGCTCCATTCTCAGGAAGGATAACTACATAGGTAATAATAAAGGAATATTGTAACTCACTAACATTTAATAATACAATATAGACATGTGTTGGGCATTGAGTTTCGATGCTCGACTAATACTATGGTGTACTGATAGGTTACCGGTAGGCATGCATGCAGGAGCCAAGTACTTACCACTTCTGTGTAAACATCATCAAAAGGTTATTCTATTCGATAGGCACTAATTAATACTCATGATCTTTGAAGAGTAGGTGTGTTATGTCCCCTATCTCGCACTAAAGTTGCGCGTCGCTGTGCCAATAGATGTACTGTATGTCTAGGTAGTTGGCCGGACGTAAACATTTTCATCATCAACTCTCCTTAGCGTCTACTTCTTCTTCTCCTTCTTCTCTTTCTTGACACTCTCCTTCGCCTCCCGTGCGTCACTCTTTTCCTCCCTGCCTTGACAATAGGGACACGATCTGTGGTGCCCTCGTGACCATGCCATACCACACGGACACATTTCGAGGTGATCCTTGTTTACACAGCGAGATCGGGGCATTGTTCGACAAACAGGACTAAGCTGTTAACTTGGGTGCTACAGATGGAAGAAGATTCACTTACCAATGGTGAGTTCCACTGCCAGCCATGATAGGTGAGTATAGTGGCTTCATTAAGTACATGCTATTGATAGGCCTCACACAGGTTAGAGAATGATACGAATTCGCTTCGTATTTAGATATATCGGGTAGTTCTATCATCGCAGATAAGTTCGTGATAATCATCTGCGGTTTGATAAATTGTAGGATATTCCTGAATATATATTTTTTCATTGTCTATAATTACGCGTAATCTGCTATCAAAGACTTTCTTTTCGGAGTCGTGATAAAGCCAGTTTCGATATTTACCAAGAAGTTGATTAGAACGTTAGTATCTATACTCTATTCTTAGCATTGGCTATGATGAGTTATAGATGCCTTCATGTTTCGTAATTTTCTTATAAAAGTTGTAAATCAAAGCATTATGTTCTTACAGCAATTATAGGCGAGTCTTTCCTGGTTGGCAGACTGACTTTATAGCTTCAAATGTGTTGGATAACTTTAGTCATTATTCTAGGAGGTATAACTTACCTGGGTAAATATTTTCTGATTTTTCATTTGTAGTGACTTTCTATTTAGCTGTAACTAACAATATCACTACACATTCAAGAATATTGTTACAGAATTTATTATAATTAAGGCCCTGACCGGCAAATTTTTTAAGGGGGGTCTTAAAGCAGATTTGCT
>JAOWAP010000003.1:1985951-1998401 GCA_028565235.1 Hypoxylon lenormandii
TCGAATACGTCGTTAAAAGTCAGGCCATTGCTAGTCACAAAGGTAAGCAGGGTGAAGAGCACGTAAATGCCGGACAAAGCCAGAGGCGGGATCTGCATCAAGATGATGAGAATGGCAATGGTGTCCTGCAGGGGGCACGATCGGAGGACGGTGAGCGCAAAATCGACACCTAGCGGGCCAGGGTCACGGTGCACGTTGGAATTCTTGGTGGCATTGACGTCGATCCGGCGGTGGTTCTCCTCAAGCTGGGCATGAGAATGGTAGGATTCAGAAGAAGAGGACTCGGAATAGCCACCCAGCGAGCCCCTCCTAAGCGACTCGGTAGTCTTGTTTTCCGCGGGCATTTCGACAGGTTGCTTGGTGTAGCCGTTCGCAGAGAGAGGCGGTGTCGAGGGAGCCGGGGGGTTAGGCGCATCATCGGGGGGCTGTTTCGCATTTCCATTCAAGTAGTTCTGGCTCTTTTGCTTGGACACGCGCTTTCCGGGACCTACGAGGCCATTCTCGTGTCTAGTATCGCGCTGGTTCGAGGCACCGTGCTGTCGCTTTGCCGATGCTGAAGCGCGAGGCATACGCTCGCGTACTGCTGACTCGACCCAGAATCTTGTTCCGAGCCAGCCAGTCAACCGACGACACCTAAATCTCTCCCCTTCGCTTTATGCGGATTAACACGGCCAAAGGACGGTACAAGCGGTGGGATTGAATTCGGCAGGTCGTTCCGGAGAAGGATTCATAAGAGTGTTATTCCGGAACGTCGAAGGTGGGAGGCGGGAGGCGGGAGACGAGGCGAGAAACAAAAAGAAGGTGTACGGGGAATGCCGCTGTCATGGGCTGGCCACGACTCGGAGTATTTAATCCTGTGCTCGGATGCAGTATATAAAAATAGATCAATGGTATCGAGTTTCCACCTCCGCAAGAAGAATCGTAAAATGGAGAGTTGAGGTGAGGTGTGAGGTGGGAGAGATCGTAGGTAGTCGTGAGATTGAAGGCGGGAAATTCTTTAGTGGGAGAAAAGGAACAAAAGGGCAAATACGACAGTCGACGGTCAACGGCCCAGATTGAACTTGCAAAAGTGAACTGAAAGCATCCATGGATCCCAGGTCACAACGAAGAAGAAGCGCGGAAAGACAACGGGCTAGCTGGGTACCTGATAGGTACTTGGTACGGCGGGCAGGGACGCTATATGCCTGTAATGTGTGTATAAATGGCACTGTAGCACGGAGTACTATGTATATTCCCTGGTAGGTCCTCAGGAAGCGCCCCCACAGCACAATACAATGGGCTGCATCACAAGAGGTAGGCTGGTAGGCAGTAGGCAGGCTAACAAGTTGATTTATTACAGGGCTCTTTCTAGGGCGTTTGGTGTGATGCAGGCTGCCGGTAGGCACGGTAGCCTGTAAACTTGCAGCCTATCAGGCAAAGTGACAAAGGGACAGCCGGCTGCTTGTTTACAGCGTCTATAGCGGTAAACCGGGGCTGCGGGATACGGGTTGTTTGCTCGATGCTAATTCTTTTTTTTTATAGATCCAGTCTGATCATGGATACTCCCTATAGGAATTTTCAGTGGCTGAGAGACATGTCAAATTCAAATCCCATAAGGTATAAGGTAAGCATTTTATGCATCTTTAACGCTTTGACAGTTAAATGGTGATGTCTGATTCGTATGTCACTCTTCGGACATCCCTCGCAGACCTTCGTAACTCTTGTAACCCTCGCCAATCTTACAGGCCACGACCCTCTTAAGATCCTCCCAGCCCTTCCCCAAACGTGCATTGCCCAGGTATCGATATCGGGTGTCCGCGAATGCACGGTATCAGGTAGACAGCTGGGTGTGCACTGCGCCGTGCGCGCACTCCACAAGCGCGTATCAGAGCTCCTAACGGCGGGTAAAATCTATGTCAGCATTGCAGCCAGCTGAAATCGTGGCCTACCAACGCGCTACTATGTATTCCTGCGTAACTGGCACTCGTCAGCTCGGCTTGGGTCGTTACTATGTACGTATAAAGACAGCCGCTACGAAGATCTCTTGGAACTTGGCGACTTTCTCCATACCTCCATATTGCTTGGCATAGATAGCCTGACACGAAGAGTTCGTCAAGTTTTGCGGATCGCATACCTTGTATTATTTGTTTGTGGACAAGGTCAACTTCAATCTCTAGAAATTCCACGGCCAATATGGCCCTTAGATCTACGTTATTCATTACAGGTCTAAAATATCTCAATCATCACCATCAAATATCATAGGCTTGTTATTATTACCTAGGTGACTATCAGTCGTCGTGTACAAAGTAGTGTCCATTTATATCACTTGTGTCCACTAAGAGAATATTCCACTAACTCAGGAATTAGCCGAAGAATGAAGATCGAAAAGAGTTTTCCCATTATATCAATCACATGGCAAAGCAAAGGTTCAGCGTATATCCTTGTAGGGCTTGATACTTACTCGGTTCTGATTTTTTTCACCTTTGCCTCTTGCGCCTTGCCTCAATACATCTTAGTCCCCTTAAAATCTTCAGCGAACCCCCCACAATATGAAAACTCGAGTTAAAAAAAAATCACCATTATCGAACATCTAGAATCCAAGGGGCGGAAGCAGATAGCCCAGTTTGACAAGCCGGTCCGTACAGTATAGCATTCATTGTATTTGGACCGTGATATCCACCAACGAAATCGCTTCACACGGTATCGTTTCTCCTATGGATGTCCGTTGATGAGCAGGGTCACATCATCAGATGTGCTGTGATAACGCAGCATCGTTGCAACGTGCATGACTACACTGACAGGGCTCTATATCAGTCTATGTGTATACAAACATACAGTAGAATGTTGCTTGCTTGCTTCATGTGCTCTGAGCTTGTTCAGACTTCCAGCCCCCCTTTCCACCAATGTCTCTTCGGGTCTAACACGTTAGACAACACGAGTCGCTTACAGTGACTATCTACATATAGTGGTATATACATGGCTTCTCAGCTTAACCAGCTCTTTTTATAAGTCCCATTTTGTTAGCAAAAAGGGTATCCAACTCACATAACAGAATCGCAACAAGTACCAAATAGTCTTAACGCGGGGCAGTTCCTTTAATGCCTCGGCGATCATTGATGTGACCTGACAAGGTTAATATGCTTGTACAGTGCACTCATCCTCCTCCAGGTAACGCGGAGATACTGACCTGTTACTGGCTGAGAGTGAGGGTCCAAGAGGTCTAGGAGCCGATACCAGGGCTTGCCAGGGCCAGCGACAGCACCGTGTGTGGAGTCAGCAAAGTCATGCAGGCATCGCTACAGCCAGTGAGAAAGTAGCAAATTTGAGCTTGCATCGTCGATCACTGCCTACGAAAAGCACTAGCTAGCCTATTTCGGGCTCTTACCTAAGTAATATAATAGTCGTATTATTATCTAGTGCGAGTAGGCTGGCAAGCAATTAGGCAATAAGACACTACAATATGTAGTCAGGCGTAGGGGCAAAAAGAATTTGATTCATACAAGTCAGCTCTGAGATAGATAGAATAGAGGATATAGTATACTCTCGTCGCGGTTGTTGGCTATCGCTCACCATGCTGACATCAAAAGCACGCGATTCTTTACCAGAAGAGCATCGTCACTTGGCCGATTGTCAAATGCGGGAGGCGATGACGGAATGGGGTCTTTACCAATCTGGCCCACGGCTCAGATCAAACAATGTTTCACCAGCACACAGTGATCGAATAAAACATCGCGATAGCGGCCCCCACACCACCATGTCCCTGTCGGCACTTGAGCGGGTGTTCTACCGAAGAAGATGAGAAAAATGGCCCTCTACCGAAGGAGACGGACGCCCTTCATCTACATACGTACCGACATCTAATGCACACCAAGGCACAGCGTCTCAATTCCCGATGCTATACTGCGAGTTAAACCCAAGTGAGACAGATGCTAACCTCTTGTCTTTCTAGCCCGCTTCGGTGGCTTCGACTAGACATGTCGTTAGGTACAGTCAACTAACAAAAAATTATCGTGCATATTGGCCAGCCAGTCATTTTTCCGGCTATCACAATCGTCCATGCTACACGCACCTCTTCACCGCTTAACCCCTCACCTCCCATCGGATATTACTTTAAGTGGTGATTCCTCTACTGTAGATAGTGAACAGTAAACATCGTAAGATTATCGACACCTGCAAGCCAAGCACTAATAACAAACAACTCTAACTACGAGGTTAGGTACTTATCCGGAACTCATCACCTCACTTCTTCTATGAGTCATCACACAATTTCTGAGAATCGTAGAATCGTAGAACTGTCCTATAGACTCGTTCCAACACTGAAGACATTCAAAGACAAGTTCACAACGAACCCACAACTCCGGACGACCTGTCGGCTCTCACCAATGACAGTTCAGATAGGATTAAAAAGTATTACTATCTACTTGACAAGACACTTGTAACGACACGTGCGTGACATGCTTTGAACTAACTAGGCATCCAACAATCATATCCTTACCTGGATAGGCAGGCAGTTCTCATAGCGTTCCTACATATGAACCCGTCTCCCGAATAGCCTAGGCACGACGGGGCCCTGAACATCAGAGCGGGTGGCTTGCATATGGAAAAAAAACCTACTTCCCCTCCCGTCGGCGATCCTGCACTTTGCTCTACTCAATAGGCAGGTAACCCCAAGCCGATACAGAAGCGAAAAAAGCTTCAGTAGACGTGCTCGCGGATGCGGGGAGAAGGGGGGGAAGAGACTTAAGCCGCAGCGTTCTTTTGGGAATGACGTAGGGTCGGCAGGGTGGTTTTTTTGGTCGACGGGCCGCGGATAGTCTCGGAAGAGGCTCTCGTCGAGCCCGCGGCTTTGCGGATAGCTGTTGGAAATCCCAGGTACCGGGGGATTGGCGAAGACTGCATTTCCCATCGGAGACACCGAACTTTTAGCCTAGGTGTTGTTGCGAGCGATGCTGTTTACCTGGATGAGGTAATTTTTACTGCGAGACGCGAGACGTGGCCGCCGAAGCTCCCGGCCTCGGGTGGTAGGATAGACGAACTTGCCGAAAGCGCCGCTATACAGAGTTCTATAAAGAATGACCAATGCCTATCATTGTACATATTTCTTAGACAGTGTCGAATTACATGACGACAAGTCTAGAGTAAAATGCACAGCGGGCCTTCCGGGAGAGTAGGCCGTTGAGCTTACATGCGGCATTTCAGCAGCAGAAGTCAGGAGTAGATTAAAATCTTATAGTCATAATACACCGCAAAACCTAACATGTATTATATATCGTATATTGGCAACTACCTGTCTACGAATTTAACCTAGCTACTCTATAAGTTTCGAAGCGATCAGTCACGACACCGTGAGGTGTCTGAGTCGTCCACTTAGGAGGCACTTATATCTTCTAGATTTAGAACGTACATTAATCGCTTGGGCATTTCGAAGAAAGTGTCTTTTGGAATATTTAGCAAAGGAGGGCCTAGGTTTAAGCAGTTTCACATCAATACTGTATTCTAAGATTGGTTTCTATAGAGAACCTAAGTGACCTCGTCTAAGGCTTAGTATACGGATGCCTGTTTGATAACTGATGACTCCTAAACGTAGTGAACTCTCTAGCAGCCTTAATTTCAATCGTTAACTGATTACCTCTAGGTAACCCCGGGGCCGTTCCGCTTTCGTACGACAATAGTCTCTTCATTCCGCTCGCAGGTCTGTCCGTACTAATTCCCCGTCCCGCAACCGGACCTGAATCTTGGATGTTCTCTCCCTGACTCTCTCGATGCTTTCGATCCCATGAGGGACTCTGGACTCGTCGCCTAACGCGAAGATCATGGCCAATGCCGAACTTTTCAGGACCGGAATCCCTAGCCGGTGGCTTTGCCAGATGGCGAAGCCGAAACAAGCAGTGCCGAAGACGACTTGCGCAACGAGAAGGGTGATCCAGGCCCAGCGGATGCTGACGTACGTTTCCGGCTCCCAGGCTGTGCCGTTTATCAAAAAGGAGTTCTGACTACCGTTATACGGCTGGAGCATCCGAAGTCTGCTAGTGTCAGATCCAGCCGAGAAAACGCATGTTAATCCAATTGAGTTCACTTACTGGTTCGTTAGGGAAATAGACATATTGTTGTACATGGATTCTACAGTCGAAAATAACATATTTGCGTCCGTAGGCCTATCCCCTAAGAGTAGTGTCTCGAGGGGATTCACCTGTGCCACGGGTCCCTTGAGCGTTACCCCATAAGGAGGCAGCCAGGCAAAGCTTCCTGGAATAGTTGCTATCATGACTTGGCCGAGGTTAAATAAGAAGCCATAAGTGGTCCCGTATAAGTCTTGGTCCAAGTCCGATCCTGGCTTTCGCGGATTCGCTAAGAAAAACATGTCTTCGAAGTTGTTCATGTTGTCGGGAGGCCATTCGCAGCGAGAAGATCCTGAAGCATGGTCTATAGAACAATTCATGTTCCCTGGCAGCGAGTGCTGGGGTGGCTTTGGTACCATTTCTGATATTGTAGACAGCCTCTTGGTCTCTGTGATGCCTTTGTTTATAGACACGTCGAATGTTTGAACGCAGAGGCTCACTAAGACTTCCACGGCCAAATTGTAACTCGGAGTAGTCCATTGTATTTCATTTTTCGAAACATTCTTTGGTGCCTGGAATATGTAGAAAATGGAAAAGAGAGACGTAGGTATACGGTCCAGCTCGTGTCTGAAGGCAAGCGATCTACTTGCTCCTTGAACGCAGGCTTGAAAGGAAAAGGGCGACTGCGTGATCATATTGCAGTCATCCATTAGTGTAAGATTGTACACGGGGATTATACGTGCGTCCTGATAGAATTCACTGCCGTAGCTCAAGCCGGTAGAGCCTGCATTCGGGATTTCAGTGGCATTAAGTAAGTCTGTGATATCTTCAGTCTTAACACAGAAGCCAAGGGAATCGAACTGTGAAAAAGTACAGTTTGAAGTGGGACAGTCAGGGGGGATAGATTCTACCGGCTTCGTTGAAGTCAAGCCAGTAGTAATAGCCAACTCCAAAGCCGCATAAGGCAAAGCAATCATGCTGTTAGTTATTTGCACCTGCTGTATAATCGGAATGGTTGCTTGTCCATGAGGCGATGAAACTAGCCGGCTTGGGTATTCAATGAGCTGCTGTGTAATTGGCGAGGTAAAAAGCCCGAGGGCCATAACGAGAGCACCGAGTTTAGCCATCACTCTACCCGTATCTGTTAGCTCTTCGCCTTTGTTGAAATACTTCAGGAAAATAGATCATACCCGCAATTCATTTTGATGAGCACAGCTTGTGACCCAAATGTACCACGACTGGCTGCATCGAATATCTGGATATCCTCAAGTGGTCGATCTACATGAAACCAGTTCCACTTGACTTGGCTGAGTGCTTCAGCCACCGGTGGCATCAAGGCAGCCTTGGCTAGTGTGGTGAGGAAGGCGAGATATGAGTTGAGGGTGATTTGAAACGGCAGCTGAGGCAGCGAGCTTTGGTCGTACGCTCGTAGTACTCCAATAATAGCTACAAACAGGTCAGCGAGGGCATAATACTTAGGAGTATTATTCTCATACACATACCGAAAAGTGACCCCATACTAATGAGTATGCATCCGAATTCTAGAGCCCATAATTCCCACCTGAAGGGTGTGCGGTTGCGTTTGTCGGGCGGTTCTCCTTCACCTATTGTAGGACCTACTAGGCTAACATTCTCGGATTGCTCTACCAAGTCGGACTGCTTCGCTTCGCTGGGCGACTTGTAGTCTTGATTGATATTGGTCCACTTCTCGTCACTGTTCGACATTGTATAATAGAGCTCTGCTAAGATTGTAGTGAGTTAACAGCAGGCACAAGCGACTCTATGAGAAATACTTACCGATACTACCTCCTTGAGGACCTTGATGAAGGATCTAACTTGTGCTTTATATAATTTTGGGTACACTTCGCTAGTGGCCTGGCTTTAGTAGCACCCAAGGAGGTGGGTAACTGTCATACAACAACACCTTGGAAGTTTGCTCTTGCCCATCATTTCAGCACAAAGGTGTGCCGTACAGATGGTGGCAGTGATGGTAGATGCCTAAGAAGTGTAACGGGAGATTCTGTCAATGCTGTATTCCATGATAGACTCGGAGCTTCACAAATGCTCTTCAGACAACCTAACCTGCTAAAGAGAATCTTAGTAAACCCTGCCTGCTACATCCTTTTAAGGTCTAATATGTGCGTAACATGCTGATCTAGGTAAGATATGTAATAGCAAAAAAAGTCCCTAGTTACAAGGTTTGCTACGGTGAGAGTGCTACAGCACCCCACGACGAGTGCCATGAGAAGTGAGATGGGATTAGACCGTAGTGAGAAAGTTTGCGTCAGTTTCCAGCCTATAGTTAGCCCGGCCGCTCGACGGCACACATGCACAAACCCTTCTGCACACGCCGAGAACAGCCCGGATGAGGCCGAGGATTGGACTTGACGTGCCGTCGTAATACTCATCTCGTACCGCGTACCTACACGAGCGTCGTGCATTGCCCACGAGTTACATACTGCATGCTCTCTTCTACTCACAAGCCTTACTGTCGCTTCTCGTGAGTTCTGGCCACGATACGGACCGCCCTGGCTATAGCTTGACCGACTGCGGGATCGAGATGTACATTCCCGTGTGCGCCTACCCGTGCTAGTCTTTCCTAGGACGTGAGTACGATGCCTTCCTTAACTTGCTACGCTATATCTAAGTCTTTCTTCACGTCAGTGGCAAGGTGTTTCAAGAGCTAACATGGCGGCTTCGCCTTTGTGATGAGTTATTTACTCATTAGTTTTCCCATCATGAAATGAAATGTTGAACCTCTCGTTTTATTGAAACTGGGTGATATAGCTCGATTATCCAGCAAGCCTTTGAGTCCAACATTACCTAGGTAGATAGTATACCATAGTTCACGATTCCGAAACCCGTAACGTTAACAATATAGGTCGTAGCTCGCTAACAAATCCTGACGAGATCAATGCAATTCCAATGCTCTAGAAGGTAGGTATGTATCCCGGCAATGCCCCAAAATCAAGTTTCTAATTACGTACCTGATAACCCGAACGCCAAGTGATATCAATGCTGAACCCTTATTCAAACAACCTCTGATTGCAAGTTGCCATCCTTTTTACTTATGGCGCTTAGGCAAATACCTCACTTCGGGCGCGCAGTTGCCCTCGTCGCCCTTGAAGGTGTCCCTTGCCGGTACGAACTCGCCGCTCTGCAAGCTGCCCTTCACAAAGTACACGTACCAGGCCTCGTGCAAGACGTTGTGGTGCCGGCCGGTGCACTTGAGTATGACCCGGCTGCCGCTGAAGTCTTCGAGCGCCGACTGGATCTCGGCAAGCGAGTACGTCTTCTTGTAGTCGGGCTCGATGCCGGCGTTCGTCAGGGCCCAGTAGGTGTCGAGCATCTTGAAAAGGCCAAAGGCACGCACGAAGTAGTCTACCACTTCGAGACCCGGCGTGTAGCCCTCGCCGTAGCAGCTCGGGGCGAGCGTGTTGATGCATGTGGCATGCTTGTTGTATTCGTGGGCCCATAGGTGGTCATTCGTACCGCTGCATCGTTCATTAGCATTTCTCGGCGATGTGGTAGGCCAACTATCTTTGGTCTTCGAGGCAGGTAGTAGTGCGAGGAGACGTACTAGTTGGCAATCCAGTATCGATTCATATCCTCTATTAGATCTCCTTGATCGTAATGCTTTAGGACGTCGCTGATGTTCTCGAATCGAGGGGCCATGCCACAGTATTGGTCGTACGATCCATCGCATAGGTCTGGCCTGGATAGAGGAGTTAGAAATTAGCTAGTCGCAGACCTCCTGTGTTGTACGGATGCCATCAACATACCACAAGCCATGCAAAGTCCAGTCCTCCTCGCTCCCGCCGACGTGAACCTTCTGGTCCCAGAACTGGGTGAGAAGCAAGCGCCCGCCAGGATAGACGAAACAGCAGGAATCGGCGTCCGTATTGTTGTGGCAGCTTGTAGGCCCATCGAGGGGACAGGACGGCGCACCGGTAAGGGGATCGTAGGGCGTAACGGAGATATCGGTGTTGAAAGGCGCTTGCGGGCTAAGGACAGAGAGCGGATTTGGTAGGTTGGAGATGCCTAGAGGTATCTGTGAGACGAAGTTGCTCGCGTATGCCAAAGCAGAACGCAAAGAAGCAGGCGGCGCCATTGTTTCTAATTAATATTCACTTAGATATATAGTGCTTTAAATTATGCAAAGGAAAAGGGACAAATGAGGATCGTATGCGCAGACCATCAACCGTGTTATTAGGGATTGAGGACGAGCTTGATGATGAAATCCAAAACAAATTCCAAAAGATCAATGCGACCTACGACAGAGCTTACGGGTGATAAGCTACAGGCACCTGATAAGCGGTACTGAGCCTCTGACGTGAGCTGAGGGGTGAACTCGGGTGAGGCTCTATCGCTGTGTCTGATTGGTCTTGCCCGAGTGCCCGAGCTTTGGGAGATGCTTGGTGCTTGTGGGTTCTTGTGGCGTTGTGGCGTTATGTGCCCCTTTTTTAACTCCTAAGGCTAGTTTCTTTCAATATTAAGCAAGACGAAATTGGGTTACTTCGAGATCTTGAAATTCTTCGATCCGCGGCTGAGCAATCGCCTCACCATCCATGATTCCGTGGACATAACTAGCAAGCGAAGTGTAAGCGGAATTAACCAGATACCAGTGACATATGATGGCTTACCTTTCGCCCACTATGTGATGGTACCCATAGTCTCGTATGATGAACGGAACTCTGCCACCAAAAAGCACGACAACATTGTCTCCTTTTCGAGCAGAGGGTGGGGCCAGGCCAAATAACCCCTTAGCTGTTTGGAAGAACCTTCGTCCACACAATAGTCCCTGGCGGTATGTGACTTTTTTCATAGTCTCAAAATCATCTTCACCTGATGGTGGGAAGGATGGCAACCAGTCAAGCTTGAAGTCGTTGAGTGGTATACGATATCGATATGATGTTACGCCTTTGCTGATGACGTCTCCTGGTATAAAACTCTCCTGGGATGTCCCCCATAGTTTCTTGCTACTTTCTTCGTCCGAATTATCTATTATGGCGTCCCCTAACATTGTCCTCCACCAGGCCTCACGCACCGGCTGGCCCGAAAACGCATAGTAGCGCTCTCTGGACACACCCGCAATTTCTTTCCATTGAGACAAAATATCGTGACGGTGCTGGTCGCCTCTGTAAAGCCCTAAGTAAACGTCGCTGATAGATTCGATTGTATCCACATTAACATTATCTAGAATAATAACCTGGTCGTGATCTAGGAGATCTATGGGCATGGCTTTCAAGCTAAGAGATGTACTATAAATGCCATTAAAGTATAATGAATCATAGAATTCCCTGTGGAACGCAATCGGTGTGATAAGATAATCCACCCTAAATTGTTGGCTATCTCGCTAATTGGGTACTTAGCTGGGGAGGAGATGGTGTTAAAAGATATCTCGAACCCCTCTCACCGGTTATATGGCTATAGATAAAATGTCTAATTTGTGGTATCTTCAGAGAAAATGTACTGCTACTTTAATATATACCTCAGTAATGTTTAAAGTGTAATCTGGTTTTAGAGCATTTCTGTCTGGGTCTTCCTTAGGTACGATACCATATAAACCAAACACTTTGTCCCTGGGATCTGAAGCTGCCCTGTCCGAAAAGGCACTAAGAAGACCGAGGGCTGAGATACGGGCATTTCGATATCTTGTCTTCCAGGAGAAAAATCGTCCAATATCAAGCGCACGGAGCAGCACCATTTCGCAAGCTTCCTTGATATTCTCATTGAGTGGCCTCTCGGGCTCAACGGAAACAAAACTAGCCTTAGGAGAAACCTCAGCCCGAGAAACCATTCTACTCCACGTGGTGATGAAGCTCTCGAAGTCTTTCGTTTCCACGACATCCTGACCATACTGGAAGAGTACATTACATCCGAGGATGAAGTCCTGAACACACCATACACGCTGGAACCAAGGTCGCTGAAGTAGGCGGGCCGTTGCCAAGAAGTCGGGTAACATCACTGGTAGGGCTGTGGTGTGTAGTTTGATATCGTTCGATATCGCATGTGTCTCCCTAAGCAGATTTAGTGTGGCCTCGTATTTTCCGATATTCGTATGCTGCATATCATGCCTACTTAGGAGGCACATCGCTCTCTTGCTGTCTTCGGACTCAGGACCATCAGTTATCCGATGGTATAGATACTTGGGTGGGATGAAAATAGGGACATTAAAAAGAAGAAGCCAAAAAATAAGAAGCAAAAAAATAAGAAGCAAAAAAATAAGAGGCCAAAAAAAAAAAGATGGAAAAAAGGTGCAAAAGCTCAGCCAGGATCGAACCCTCCGGGGGGGCTCGAACCTGGCCTACGAAAATCCTAAGGATTTTACTGTGGGGGGGCCGGGTGCTCTTACCACTGGGCCACCGAGTGACTCGGTGGCCCATTTTGTGGTAAGATAATAAACACCCGG
>JAOWAP010000003.1:2004188-2031294 GCA_028565235.1 Hypoxylon lenormandii
TTTATATCGTTTTTAACGAATAATGTGTTATTATTAATAAATTCGAAGCGAGGTTATTATTATTTCTTATTATGTTTATTATTATTATTAAAGTCAATAAAAAGATGCCCGGACAACTTCCCGATCCCCGAATTTTTATACCATGCACTATTTACCGAGTTACGGCAAGATTTCATGAGCGGTTTCTCTTAAGGTCGGATCTCGCTAATCATGTAACATAACGACCGTATTATTAAGAAAATAAGCGTCGTGCGTAAAGAAATACGCTTAATATATTACCTACCTAGGTACCTATATAACCTTAGCATCCAAGGCTATACCTACAGGTAGATACATGAGAAAAAGGGGAACAGCCAGATAGCGCTGATAGGAATCGAACCTAACACCCCTCATGTATAAGATACATTCCAGTAGTCTGACAGAACAGAAGGTGCGCCCCCGCACCTGCTTCCAGCCGGCAACTGAAAACCCAAGCAGCGGGAAACTCACGTTACAGGTGGGGATCGAACACTTGGGTTCGAGGCTAAGCAGGGCCACGCAACCAACTGAGCTATCAGCGCTACCAGAAAAAGGGGAACAGCCAGATAGCGCTGATAGGAATCGAACCTAACACCCCTCATGTATAAGATACATTCCAGTACATGGGAAAGTCGGTCGGTGTATTTAATCATACTTGCTATACCTACCTACCTACAAGGTTCTTCCCCCTCCTTATCTCTTGCTGGCAAGTGGCTTCGCGGAGACCAGCACGTGGCCCAATGATCGTCATGTCGATCCGCCGAGCAGCGCCATCATTATCACATCACTCTCGAGCTGCGAGCCCAAGGCCTAAGCCAACTGCAAGCCGACCGCAGCTTGGCTACTGGTAGGAGGTAAGCAATGAGCTCGAAGTCTAATTGACGCCTTATTATACTTGCAGAATATACGGAATACATAAGAGAACATGTAGGCTCTCTCTATCGCACGCGCGGGGAACAACCATCATACTATGTAAACGAACCTGTTGGTCACTGGTCAGCACACCAACCAGCCAACCAGGCGTGAAGGCTGGAAAGATTAGCCCCTTGTTGCTCTCGGAAGTTTGGATCGCTGACAATTGCAAAACACATGGCCAAGGGATCCCTGCCAGATTCAACCTATCTCGCGGCTTTCGTCAGACCTGCAGGCTCAGCACGTGGCGGTAAGGTAAGCTGGATGCGACCTTACCGTGCCATCGGCGGCCTATGCCTGCAGGCCTGCTAGGGTATTTTACACATGTACTACGGAATATAGTACATAGTATGTATGTATGTATTCCGCAATGCATGTTGGCATGTAGGATGATGCCGGTTATGTACATATGTAGGTATGTACTCCGTATTTACTTCCGTATTTACTTGTACTGTCCCATATGGCATATGCCCCTAGTACCAGTTGTGTGGGCAAATTCAACACGAAGCACCATCCGCGAGAGAAAAGGAAGTACATAATTGTAAAAGGTAAGGTTACGGAAGGGTTTCTGAATGGACCTACCTCCACAGTGCCTATCGTATCTTCTAAATTCCCCGGCTCGCTGGCTCGTTACCGTCCTGCCGTCTACCTCTGATGATCCCTAGAAGCTTTTGTACAACCGCTAGCCCGGGAGATTCCAAGTTCCAGCCAACCACTGCCAGGGCTGCCACGAGGTCCGGACCCGGCTAATAGATTAAATTAACCTCTGCTGCGGGTCACTGACCGAGGGCGACTCGGCGAGGGCTAGGGCGGAGCCATAAGCGAAGCGGTGCTTGCAAAGCTCCGACGCCGTTACATCCCGATACGATCACGATACTGAATTCGATCTTGCCGAGCTATCTAAAAGTTCCACCTCCACCTGGTCACGATCTGTAGCAACCCGCGGCCGAAACTTTGATTCAACCTGCAACGTGCAAAGGAAGAGGTCGAGTCGCTGTCTCAGCGAGTGGATGCCGAACGACAAATATGACTGGTTGTGAGCGGTGAGTGCTACGGACCGACCTGACCTTGTCTTATTGTCTTATAGCTAACTACCTCCTAGGTACATACCTAGGTAGGTATGCGTGTGGTGGATCAAAGTGCCACTAGTCCTTTCGTCTTCATTGTACTCCTCGCTTTGAGCTGCGTGAAGGGGATACCTACGGTACATCTACAATAGAGAGCTCCATGGGAAAAGCGCCACATTCGTATCCTAGGCCTCCGCGAGAGAGAAACAGCTCTAGTTAACTGAGCCGCCAATACGACTCACGAAATTTTCGCGAAGTGCCAAGATACCAACATGATTATATACTATCCTCAAGATGGCCGGTACCTGTAGCTAATTTCATGGTAATAGTTCTCCCTACGCATGTCAGCATACCAAACAGACTGTAGTTCCCTAGAAGTGTTTTATCATTACACGCTACTTTCGGGTAACTGACTATTATACCGAAGGAATGTCGCCTATTGTTGAACCGACGGCCAGTAGGCAAGCCAAGTAAGTGCCTCTCGTTTCCCGCCAGTCCGGATTCCCACACATTCTTCTCTCGCCTCGCCCGACCAGCGGTTACCTGCATCCATACAATCTACTCCCCCAATTTCACTCAATGATGGCCGCGGCTCTTGTGTGGTTTCTTCTTCCCATTTTGTGTCTTAGGCTTCTTCGAGTACTCCGTGCTCGCGTCGTGACCGGACCAGCGTGGCCCTCGATGGCTCGGAGCCGTCGCTGATGACGAGGCGAACTGATCGCCTTCTTCCGCGATAGGCGGGCAGCTTCCGTTGTGGTGGCTGAAGTCATATGCTGCTCCTCGCTTGTGAGCTGAGCCTCGCGCGGTGCTGTGGATTTTGCGGCTGCCTTTTCCCTTTCGAATATCTACAAATGGCACTTCCGGGGTTGCACCCCTTGAATTCGCTACGAATGATCAGGGAATGTGGTTCTTACGCAGACGGCACTGGGGGTTTCGAATCCTCACATGACGGACTGCACGAACTGCAGCACCCGTGCCCGCATGGCACTTCCATGTCCTCTACTCTTCCCGTGAGGGGATTCCAATCCATCCGGCGGCCCAATACGGTGCACCATCCCTGGGTATTGGGGCCTTTTCCGCACACGCAACAGTTCCAACTGCCCATGAGAGCCTTGAAATTGCAGTTCTGCAGGGGGCAGTCGATGTTGGTTGGCTGCGGTGTCGAGTAGATCGGGTTCGAGCAGGGTGTCTCATACCCCGTGTCCAGATCGAACATGGCTTCCGGACAGTACAGCCATTTTACCGAAGTATGTGAGCAGGGGTGATAGTGAGGATGTCCGTGGCACATTCTCCTCGGCTTTCGATAGAGGGGTCAAAGAAGAAAAGTGACGGTACGGAGCTACGAGGCTGGCGTTTTTCGGCAAAGCAGACGGACTGACCGATACCGAGTGAAAACCTCGGACATCCTGGGCCTTTTATATACGCTTACCAGTGCCCGTGGAAACCTTTGTATTTCTCCGGAAGCAACACTGGCACCAGCAGTCTGATGGCTTCCTTCTCGTGTACATGTTCCAGCCTCGATCATCCCTGTGACGACAACGAAGAAAGACCACTTGCCCCTCCGCCCAATGCACCACAAGCAACACGCCCCCAGCTCTGCAGCACGTCGAGGAGAAAAGAAAAGAGAAAAAAAGGGGGGACAAGGATCAGCAGCTCCCTCTTTCGTATTGGCGAGTGTACCCTTCGATTCCTGATCTAAAGTGCGGTACAGATCTTTTTTGTCTCGGGTAGTAGTGTGGATTAGTGCGACTGCGAAGCCAGCAGCAACAGCCTACGACCCAATCGCCATATTCGCCCTGCTGCTGGCCAGCCCGTCTATGCTTACCCTCACTCTGCCCTCCCCAAGATAGGGTGGGTCACTATTGGTTTCTCGACACACATTGCATTATGTACAACACCGTATATTGCCGAGCAGAGTCTTTCCTGGACGTATATTTCTTAGAGGGTACACCCTAGACAGCAGGGCGAGTTGCTTTTCGCGACTGAGACCTTGGGGATGTTCTAGTTACTTGGCGCCATGTACGGTTTTGCGATCGACCGGCAACCAGGTAGCTGGATTCGGTTGGGCGAGCATAATTGCTTTTTTGCCCACACGTCGGCACACACCAGCACTCTTTCGTACCCTGCCCTCCCCCTTTTTTCGTATCATCCTATCTTCGATTCTGCTATGTATCCAGGCGCGCCGTTGTTAAACCTCCGAGGCGTCATCTCCATCACATCCCGAAACCTCGATTGCATCTTTCCTCACGTCACGTACTATATGAGCACTTTCTCTAGCCAAGCCGAACAATTTCGCCTGCTTGGTCGTTTCAAATTCACTGTATATCCTGTTTGCTGTGCGCCCTTGTAGAATGGTGTCTTATTTGAGCGCTCATTAAGGTCCGCCACATGGAGCATATCTTACGCAATTCCAACGAATATACATAGGACCCTAATCTACTACCACTGCAGCCACCTTGGTATGCAAAAGACGGACTTCTCCGATTCGTGGGAGCGGATGTGGATGGTTCGATGCTCGGTTCGTACACCTTCCCTCCCGGTCAAGTTCGCCTCCTATCCATATCACCATACGATTGATAGGGCACCAAGGCTCTATTCTCCATTAACTCTCGGTAGCCGCCTCGCATGTCTCACAGCAAATATGGCCGCAACGATACTCCTGCCTGTCGATAATCATCACGCAGCTGCAACGACCTGATACTTGTTAGCGTCTGCGAGGAAACACGCCAGTCCGAAGCTTTCAGCATCGACTAACCTTGCTCGTTCCACTCCTTGCCGCACCAACAGCAATTCCAGTAGCCTCCCCGTTGCTCGAACGGACAGTTTGCCAGAGGGCATGCGATTTGGGCCCCGAACTGTGGAGGGGGTGGCCAAGGTACGGCATTCCGAATAACCCTGCCGCAGGTCTTCCGTTCCTTGTGCGTCTGTCGGGATGGCGGCGGGGCCTCGGAACAGAAAAGGGTACGGGTGACGACGTGCTCGCATCGAAGCGTATAGGCGGTTTCAGTGCACATCTTGAGAATGCGGTTACTTCTAGACCGATAGATCAGGTTTAGGTACTAAATGGAAAGGGAGTAAGAATGGAATAGAGATGCCTCTGGTAAAGATTTTCTGGTTCTATTCATCGCTCTGACTTTGACGCCAGGCGGTCGACAACACGGACGATTCTTATCTTCCCGTCCTGCACCGTGTACAACAGGGTGTACGTCCTTTTTTTTCCCCCCTTGTCTCTAGTTTCGTGTGCATATCCTTAGATTGTCATGAGGTCTATTGAAGTCGGCGATCAGACCTGACCGAGATCTCAATGAATTTGCATTTATTGAGCTGAAAACTCACGTGCAAATTGCGACTTGCTCTCAGCCTGACACGCTTGCCCACGACAGTCAGTGCGCAACCCGACGCTCTGGTCCAACAGAGCGGAAGACCCAGAGACCTGGGCGAAGCAGTCACCCGTCCGGCCGCCTTGGGATATGCGCAAGATGGTGTGTGATCACCCGGGAAGCTACATGATTACCATTCGAATGGGAAGACAGATTGCTTCGAGAAAAGCAAAATTGTCTCTTCACGACCCCCCTCCCATCGACGGCGGCAGCCAATATTAAAAGCTGTCATACATAGTACCAGCTTACCACGTGGTCATGTCGCCGACCTCATAAAGCAAAGTCAATAATGCAACCAATATAATCTAGCACGACTCCGCAGCTTCGATTCTAGTTTCACTTTATAGTAATATAACTCTTACCGGTCTCCTAATCTTCGAGCCCCTATTCAGCTTTCCTGGGTAAAGGAATTACGCGGCCGAGAATCAACAGCGATTGGAATTGCCAATGTTAATAAAAGTTTATATGGAGATTGCTGGAAACTTTTCTAATACCTGATCGCCGCCGCAACTTCCGCCCCCTTCCCCTCGTCGCTTTCGTATCTGCTCGCCTCCTACTTGGGGTCCGGACGACAGTTCTGGCAGATAGCATGATAACAGAGGGCATCGGGGATCTTCTTCAACGGCTGAATACAACACCTGAGCGTGTTCCCTCCGCGATCGCATTGGCAGCAGGTCCAACTCCCGCCGAGGTCCTCTAGCCTACAGCCGCCGGAACTACACTGCTGCGAGACGAGGCAGCCACCGCCTGCGCAGGGGTTGTTATAATCTATGTCCTCGACGAGATTATACTCGGCGGCGTAGGCAAGCGCCTCGCACGGCTGCTGCGTCCACTGCTCGACATCGCCGGCGGAACCAGGCAGATTCGAACTCGAGGGCAAAGATATCGAATTTGAACAGTAGCAGTAGTGCACTGCGTACTCAATGTCCCGAGTGCAGGGAGCTAGATGGTGGTAGTGAAGGTAGTAATAGGTACACATGTTGCTCCGGGTCCACCGTAGAGTACGTTAGGGTATGAATATCTCAAAGGGAGGCACTAATTGAAATCTGAAAATCTTCGCTGGAGATAGGTAACCTCGCGATAGATTTAGAGTATCGAATGGCAGAGAACCCTCAGCAGATTCGATTCGGTGTTCGAAGGGGGGGGGGGCAGTAATAAGATGATTGGGACTTGAAAGTTGGAAATTTCTGAAAGATCGTACCGGGAAGCCCTTCGTTCTAGGAATTAAGTGGTATTGGCGATACAGTTTCGCCTATCGTGATGCTTCATAAATATGAGCTTGGGAGCTAATGATGACGATGCCAACGAGGATCCTTCGGTAGGGGACAGGCACCGTAGATCATCGAGGTTTTATAGAATTTCTTTAACATTTGCGTTCTATCTGGATATAGACGACAAGGCAGTAAGTTATTCTCTCAATCTCACTTCTTTCTTTTTGCAAGGTCTGAGCTGTCGGTGTACCCGCTGCGGGCTCTCACGGGGAAGCACGAAAACCCCCTTAGACGCTCTAAGAAACGACCGAATAACACGTACCTTCCTATGCGATGCCATATTCACGAAACACCTTCTGAGGTCTTTCTCGGTATCCAAATTGTCGACAGTCGCTGTCTAACATATCGGGCATACATTCTCTTGAGGTCCAGCCCCGGCGCGACCAGCACGTGGCGCCGTTTCTTGAATGAGACCACACGGCAAAACGCCGTCATCACCGATGATGATCACAAGACACTATTAAGACATCGAAAGATTCTAGTCCAAGAGGCGTTGGGTAAGAGAAATAAAATGGACTTCTGCAAGTATGGCTCGTATGATCCCCCAGCAATTAGACATGCCAGATGCTCCAGGTCATAGACCCGAGAGACTAGCGACGGCGTGGTCCGAATGAATTCAAGCATCTAGATGATTCGGTAAGCTACGCGGTATCAATAAGCGAAGGGGCTGATGGCCAAGATGCCCTATGCTAGGATTAAAACGCCTACATCATGAGCTTATAAATGATGATAAAGTGCGTCGGTGTACTATGTCTTGCTTCACGTACATAGATCTAGATGTGCTGTGAAACTTCAAATCCTGTGTCCATAAAGGCATTAGGAAATAGTATGTTATGGATATCAGAAGTTCCATCAACCTACCTAGGTGCCTCCTACAGTTATTAGCTAGATCTATCGCGGGAGAGATGAAACGCAAGACCTAGACTTTAACCTAGGTAAAGAGAAGTAGATACGTACCTAGAGCGTCACATAAATACCTAACATAGTTGGATGGTCGATATCGTCGTTTCATCTAGAAGAACATACCATGATATAAGACGACATAACGCCGAGGCACATTCAAGTGACGGTTACGCGTTTAAATTTATTACAAACATGCCTCTAGGTCGTTTATATATATGTAATTGAAGTTACGCCATATATAGAAAAGCGCATACTATTTGGTAGATGTTGGTAACCGTAAGGGTACCATTACGAACCGGCCGTTCTGCGGTGTTCGACATGGTAAAACATGAGACCCTCGGGGAAAAGGAAAGAGAATTAAATAAGCCAAATCGTTTATTATTAAGCCACAGCAACCCCGAGACTTCGGGTCTATTTTCTTGATCGGGCACACGGCTCAGTAACATAGCTTTTGCACCCTTCCGGACCTCGGCATATCACCATAGCGGAGAGCAACCTCCCACTCAAACGGCGAAGTGTATCGAAAGAGCTGTGCTATTTGGGGAGTGTAAAATTCTCTTATTTAGAGAGTGTTCACAGAGTGTTCTTTAGACCCACTGGGCCAGCTGGCAAAATAGGCCCCTATAACTCAAATATTTATAGCTACCGGTATTCATAATATTTTAAAGCTATTCACAACACCTCCATCACATACCTACCACCTAGATACCTAGATATATTAACCATATAACTGTTAGGGTCTTAGCCCTTACTATCTAGGTAAGATTACAGGCATGCTAATCATCCTACCGCTTGGATAGGGGTCACAGGTCTACTAGCATAAAAAAGGGACAGCATAGAAAAGGGACAGCATAGAAAAGGGACAGCATAGAAAAGAAGCCCTTAGTTCCCAGGCTCTTAGTTTTTAGGCCCTTAGTTTGTAGCCTTTTGTATATACCTGCAGCTTCGTGAAGCATTTAGATTGTAGTAAAACAAGTAGAAAAACGGAGGTTATACAAAGCAAACAGCTTCCTGAACTGACGGCCGGGGAGCCGGATTGCCGGGTTACCAGCTGGTCAAAAAAAAAAACACTCTGCGAATACTCTCGAAATAAGAGTATTTTACACTCTCCAAATAGCAAAGCTCATTAAGAATGCCGAGGGAGAACCGCGACCTATGATAAATACCTAGGTAGACTAAGTTGTCGATCAAACAGTCCCGAGACCTGGTAGCACGAAGTGCAACATGGAGACTTGTCATGAGTACTGAAAGGCTATTTGGGTCGTTGTGTAGTAAAAATAGCTCACCGTTGACTTAGGATATTGTATGAACATAACACGGAAAAAAGCCTGCACACTTACGAAAAAGGTGATATCATGTACACTGTCGAGGAACAACTTCATATATACCTAGGTACTGTTGCTTGCTACTCCTTCTCATACTTAGCACCAAAACTAATAACGGCTCATTGTATTGACACTACAAAATCTCCAAATCCTTAGTTAGGCTGACGTCGGTGCCACTAATCCCGTATATCGACGGAAACCTTGATATCAAAGACAGTCTTAGAGAGCGATCGCGAAACAGAGGGCTAGCATAGCTAATGAACCAACGACCGAAGCGGCGCCGGCAGTAGGGGGTGAGGTTGGGGAGCTGATGCTAAGGCTTGAGGTGGTAGTGCTGTTCGATGTAAGGGCGCTTGTAGACGTCGTTGAAATAAGCGAAGTGATAGATGTGTTGGTCACGGTTTGGCTTGCCGTGGTAGACGCAACATCTGTCGATGTGGCAGTAATGGTGCTCGACACTGTGGCTCCCGAGGACGAGGAGTTTCCGTTGCCCCCTGACTCGACGGCATCGCAGAAAGAATTCACAGCTGGAAGGACCTGGCCAGCCGCAACATCTGCGCCGCAGGCCTGGAGGATACAACCAGTGGCAGCCGCGGTTAACGCATCCTTGTTGGAACCTACGTAGAATTATCGGTTAGTGTTGGTTCATGGCATTGTATACTAGCTTAGCCTGGAGACGAGTGGGAGGAAAAAGGGGCAAAAAGAAAAACCCATGTCGTTCCAGAGGAAGTGAGGCTGATGTCAGTTCAGCATCACCTACGGGCTGAAGAATAGCATAGAGGACAAAATGTAACACAGCAGAAAGAAAAGTTCGAAGATTCTGGCCTTACAAATGCAGGGGTAGTCGTCGGCCGCGCAGTTGGTGCTGCTCGTTCTCGCGTCATCAATGCAAGGAAGGGCACATTGAGGTATATCAGACAGCGATTGAGTAGACGCAACAGTGAATAGAACAGCCGCGGCAAGTATGTACTTCATCTTGGTAAAATCAAACTCGACTCTGAATACCTTTAATTTCAAACAGGCAGGGGCGGTAGCTTAGGAGGTTGCGTGTATGGATTTTGGGCGAAAGTATTTGGTTAGTATTGGCAGGTAGACTTGAAGTGGATGGACCTGGAATTTATATCTTGCTATAGTGCTCTCTGCGGCCTCATACTTCTAAACTGGCATTATGGCATTGCCTTTGGTGATTTGGTGAGGTGGAGAGTCGGTTGGTGGTGGATAACGGTATGTTTGTGCCTGGCAAACTGGTCTAATGATGCGGATAGCGACAAAGGCCAATAGAAATGACAGAGCTTGCTTCGTATTCTTTACACACCTAGGTAGTATATGCAGAGCTACTCAGTCCGGGGGGATAATCTGGGGTATCCCGTAAGTCGAGTTTCCTAGATAGGGGTATTCCTCCGCTGCGGTTCCTAGCCTGAGAGCTAGCGATCACGATCATATATCAATTTACAAGGGGCGACGGCATCAGAGGTCTTAGTTGGGTATTGTTTCTCAGGGACGCCCCTGATAAGTCGGCGAGCAAGGTTGACCCCTATTATTATGTGATTCTTATTGTTCTCTATGGATGTATTGAATGTCTTTGCCGTGCCAGGGGCTATCGACCCACAACCGAGGGACTGGGTAGATTCATCTTGGGCACCTACATAGTAATCTACCTGGGTAGGTACCTGACAGTTGGGTTAGTTACAATGGCCTCGAAGTTGTGCGTAAGCCGGTCTTCTGGCTGTACGACACCAGAGAGCAAGGATTGTGAACCCAAACAAACTGGTGGGTTGTACGAACTCACACTAGAGGTCGTATAAAGTATCTGCAAAAGGCCCTTGGGGTCTACTTAGCATTACATGATTGTAATATGATTGTAAAAATCTACACCCGTATTGTAGCTGTGTCTTGTCTTGTCTCGCTTTTATTCATGGTGCTCAGGTTGATTCTAGAATTTGCTTGATCTAAGCTTGAGTCAAAGGGGGAAGATGTTGATGTGCGTAAATAATAGGTGACTATTTGGCGTTACATAGTAGATGCAACCAGTCGACTTTGGATGTTTACAACTCGCGGTTATACACGAGTTTGCATGAGGTCGAGATAGGCAGTAGGTATGGTTAACGTTGTAGTGCCAGGTAAGTGATGGGGATTACTTTAGACGCCACCTAATATATGCGTAAGCCGAGGAGCATATGAAAGTGGTTACACACGATGGACTGCTCTTCGTGTTCGTTTTTGCTACTTGCGTGGGTTGAACAAACGATAGATGTGGCCGAGTCGAACATCGCATCGCATACTCTGTACAGTTGCATATGCTGGGTAATAGATATGAATATATCATTCAGTATATTATTCTTATATCAGCTATATAGCGGTCGGAGCTACCCCGCCAGGACGCCCAGCTGCCCCGCCATACATCGTCATCTTATCCCGGCGGCATTAAGAAATGGAAGAAAATGGAGGCATTTAAAGTTAGGTATTAGGTACATAAAAAAAAGAAAAAAAAAGAGGCCAATCAACCTTAAAAAGGGGGACGTATATAAAATAATAATTTTGTTAGGAAAGAGTCGCAACGGAACCTTGTATTATTTCTTATATGTGTACCTTCTCGTCATGGAATTCGATACTAAGACTCGTATGCGTCCTTAGTGTTTCCCCCTCTCAATCTCTCTTTACACGTACTAACATTCACCCACTTAGCTCTTTACTTGACGAGCGACAAGTCGTCCTTTGCGTACGTGTCAGCTCGAGATCGATGGCCAATCATCCTTGTCAGTTCCCTATATCCGCGACCTAACCATCGAGCACGAGCATCTGCTGACTTTCCGGCATCAAGACCCAAGCTATTGACGACTTGTACCGGTCCGTATCCGAGTGTGACGAGCCCGAAAAGAAGGATGAAGGGAAGAAGATTATAGAGGAGTTGGCTCGGCTCAAATATGAGCTCCAGCATGACCGACAACTCACGTATGCTTTATTCACTATGCCCGAATATCCAAGCTGGCTGGCTAGGAGAAGCGCACCGAGCTGACGCGGCAATTAGACCGATAAGAGACGATGGTGGCGTCGATGTGGCTATTTACAACCGCGAACTGGAGCAGTTGGGAACCCCTAGCTGGTTCAACATCCCCTGGCTCTACTGCGAATGTTATCTTTATAGGTACAAGATGCCCCGAGGAAACAGCAACAGGAGGAATCGTGTCACGGGAAACTGACCGGTGGATAGACGTCTAAACACATCCTTCAGCCTCTCCAAATATTGGAAGTCTTACGATGTTTTCTATCGCCAGAAGATCAAGACCTTCCGGTCGTCTCGACCTGCCGTCCTCGAGCTTGCCGCTCGGTACAAGGACCTGATAACGCAGATGGAACACGACAAGGACAAAGCCGGCACCGAACACGACGAGGCGCAGAAGATCTTATTCTTTGAGATGTGCGAGATATGCCTGTGGGGTAATGCTACCGATCTGTCCCTCTTGACCAGTCTTACCTACGAGGATATTCAGAAGTTGCAGGGATCCGAGGCGAGGAAGGCTTCCGAAAAGAACATTCTGGTTAACGACCTAGGAGCCGCGTACGAGGTGCTGAAGAAGGCTAAGAGTGAGGGCAAGAAGGAGCGCCGGGTTGACATAGTATTGGATAATGCCGGGTTCGAGTTGTATGTTGACCTCATCCTCGCCGGCTATCTTTTGTCGTCCGGTCTCGCTACGCTCGTAGTCCTCCACCCGAAATCGATTCCTTGGTTTGTCTCGGATGTCTTGCCAGGTGATTTCGCTGCTCTTCTTAGTGCTCTGGCCGACCCCAAGCGCTTCTACGAAACGCCGACCGAGGACGACAAGCTACAGGGCAAGACCCCTTCCCCAATATCCGAGAAGGAGGCTGCAGACCTCACTTTCCTCTTCCAGGAGTGGGCACAGATGCATGCCGAGGGCCAGCTTATTATGAGGCCGAACCGTTTCTGGACTTATCCGGGTGGATACTGGAGACTCCCATCTATGGATAAGAATCTGCATGAAGATTTAAAGACTAGCGAAGCAGTCATATTCAAGGGCGACTTGAACTACCGAAAGCTAACCGGTGATGTATGTATAACTGTTGCATCACGCATTAGCTGCCCAGATGTGCTGACAGAATAGGCCGCGTGGGACCCGTCGACGCCGTTCACTGAAGCTATCGGACCCCTCGGACCCGGTTCCGGCGTCAATGTTCTTGCCCTCCGAACGTGCAAGGCCGACGTTGTGGTAGGATTAAAGCCGGGACAAGACGAGGAAATACGGGCTACAGAGGCTGCTGGCGATGGGGAAGATAGCGGCGCTAGGAAGTGGGCTTGGAGTGGCAAATGGGCAGTCGTATCTTTCTCGGGTGGTAAGTAGGTAGGTAAGAATCCTTCGATGATCGTAGATGTCTTCCAAGTCCTGGTTAGCAAGCTTTAGACTTAATGGGTACCTAGATAGAATATATCCTCGCTGGTAAACGATATATCTCTGGATTATCGGTGAATTCAAATCGATGTTCTCGTGAGATATTCGTGGCCCTAGTTTGGACTTGCTTGGCTGTAGGTTATTTAGGTAGGCACAGACGCTACAAGGATTGCAAGCATTATCCCGTGGAGAGACCAAGCCAAGATGAATATCGTCGTCAAGAAAGATATTTCGATGCTGATACCAGAATGTATCAAAGCACTGGTCTAAACCGTTCGCCTAAGCCAGCCACCTATGTATCGATGCGCACCCGGGTATATATATCGAAACCAAACGCCAATACACCCAAACCATTGCGTCAATCCGCGTCGCCAGACACGTTCCCGGACTTGTCCTACCAGCGTGTATACATTTACAGCCAGAAATTGAACGTCACCAAGGCGCTGGTGCCCTGGCGGATTGCGAACCAACCGACCTCCATCACGATGGACGCGACCCCGCCGGTGATCTATTCCTTAACCTTGGCCGCCTCGGCCTTGATGTCTGGCGTCTTTTCGAAAATGACTTTCCTGTCGCCGTTGGGCAACTTGGCTACCATCTTGCCGTCCTCCTCGACACCGAAGGGTAGCCTAACATAGACCCAACGTCCGGCAAAGTAGGTGGCAGCGGCCCAGGCCCAGAACAGCAGGGCAATGCTGAAAGTGAGGAAAAGGGTCGGCACGAGGATAAGGGTGGCGATGCCCATCCAGAAAAGCGAGAACATGAGGGCGGATATCAGCGAGACGGCGAGGGTGGTGGTGACGAAACCTGCGAAGAGAAGCAGAGGCGCGAGCGACAGAGAGAGCTGGAAGAGGATAAAGGACTAGCAGTGTGAATAATTACCAGGACCAGCTTACACGTATCAGGAATAAGCTTACAAGTAGGATAGGTCTTTCGATTGCCAAGCTACGAACGTAGTCGTAGGCCTTCTGTCGCGTGGGTGGGCTCACGACTCGATCTACTTGCTTCTGGCTGTAGACGAGCAAGTCGTTGGCTCTGGCTTTAGCCTTGGAGTTCGTGGAAACATCGTCGGCTGCCATGATGGAGACTCCTTGAAGGATATAGATAATAAAATTTCTGGATTGGGCTGGTGGATGAGAGAGCGTTGATCGAAGTCGAGGTTGATAATGCAGAGAGTATTGGATGTTGGAAGTGTACGAAAGAATGAAGGAATAGAACAAGTCTGCGACTGTCTTCCGAATTGTTTGTAAAGACGGGGGAGTAGCTGTCTACAGTGTCTACAGGAAATTTAATTATTAGACTATCATGATTATATCGTCATGCACGCTCGTTCCGTGCGGAAGTTGCTTGTCGAGTCGCTTTTTTGGCGGCGATGACCAAGAGGATCACAAGAATGACGTTGTGTAGCTTCTTAGGTAGGAGGTAGTAAACAATAGCTCGACCTCGACCCACCCATTAATGCGGGACCATACGGAATACCTCATCTCAGTAGGTGTATATCTGGTTACTTGCATACGTAGGTTAAATATTTCGTACGGTTTACACAAATTTATATCTTCGGTGATGAGCCCCACTTCCATTCTCTGTACTCCGTTTCGAGCTCGCCGAATGAGTAGAACGAAAACGGATCTCTACTAGATACAAGGTATCTAGCCACGAAAGGACAGGTTAAGTGGGCGACGCGATTGTCCTTCGGAGCCTTTCTCATTAGGCCTCGTTCTCTTACAATAATGGCGCCACGTCCAGATTCCTCAGCTCTAACCCCAAGTTCAAATCTGGTGCTGGCTGCAGCTGGCTACCCTGAGCCTCCTTCTCGTCGATTCTCTTCTGCTGCTTCTCGGGAGGAAGCAACCTGAAAGTTTCCACGTCTTCATCCCATTTCCTAACGCACTCGGCATTCCAGTTACACCTCTCGACTTCGCCGTAGACTGGATGACTAAATCGCGGGTGTCGACTGGGCCAATTCGAAGCGTGATAGTGGTGTTTGACGAGCGCGCCCCTGGCATTATGGTTACCCGAGTCCGAGTGTCCTTGGCCGGCGGCGAATGCCTCCACATCTAAGACCAGAATATTACCGACGACCTTGGACTCCCAAAGGTCGTGGAAGTCATCCCATACAATCCTCGTGCCGCTGCTCCGCTCGTTCATCTCCTCTATGATGGCAGCAGTAAATGCGGACGGTCCGGTACCGCTTATTACCTCGTCAAAGTCGAGCACCACCTCGCCGATTGGGACATTCTGCTTCTTGGCAAGGTTGGTCAGCCAGTCCTGAATGTTTTCGACTAGCTTGAGCATCACCGCTTGTTGTGGTTTTGCCATAAATGTCCATTGGCAGAACGACTGCGACTTTCTGCCAAGAATCTTGTGGTCTTGGAACTCTGGTTGATCGATCTCGACGCCAATGACCATGTCTATCTCCGACTCGTCGTAGCGCTCTGGGATGAACCTATGCACCGGCCGGAGCGCTTCGACGTCTATATCAGCGTAGACGCCTCCTTCTGCGTACATGATAAGATAACGCAGAAGGTCTGCTTTAATTATAGTCGCATTGACAGACCGATAGAAATCCACAATGTTCATGCGGTTGAATCCTCCAGGCCCGTAGTGTTGCTCGATGTAATTCATGTCGTTGCTATCCGTCAGGACCTCGTACCTGAAGCCCGGGTTTTTTATGGTCCACGAGCTGGCTGTTCTAGAATCTCGCTCCTCGAAGGAGAAAGGATCGATTTTCCAAGTCTGCCATATCTTCTTTGGGAAACCCCCAAGCGAGTCGAGTTTTTGAGACTTGTGCAGAACTGTGCCCCGTCTAAATACACTTCCAGAGCTTGCTACGGACGGCATTATATCGATGTTGAGGGTGAACAAGAAAACGCACACGCACACGAGGTATATGAGAATGCCTCTTCGAAGCTGCTTGGGGACCCGATTTCTTAGCATCGCAGTTGTGGATGTCAGCGTAGGTGATGACGGCGATATTGGGAAATCCATATTGCAATATTTCCCAAGCGCCTGGTTCTTTACGGTTCAACCTAAACCAAGCAAGCTCGCTCAGTTGGAGGGTTTCCATGTTGAGCTAACAAAAAATATCTGAGATATTATAACCACCAGGCAAGAAGAACTTGAGGCTTCTAGGCCTGTGATACGCCGAACTTACCACATCGGTCCTCTTACAGAACCTAGCACCAGCGAGCTCGCCCACAGTAACATTAGCATAACTACCTAGGTATCTATGTACCCGACTTGCCAGGTACATGTCAGAGCTAATCGGCTTCTCTAGCTAGGTACTTACCTCGTGGAAAGGATGGATTTGTGGTTGCCGTTGCGACGATCCACGTCATACAGCACAATGAACTCGGAGGAAAACGAAGCATTGGCCTTAGGTATTCACTTGACCCTCTCGATCTACACTTCGCCCTGGGTTGCACAAACCCCATGGGGTAGTACATTGCGGGGACAACCTCTAGCTCGGCCAGAAATACCTACTTACGGCTGGGTTGCAGGACCAGGATCATGGGTTTCTCGTATTAACAGTCCTGCTGGGATAATTTGTTTGTGTGTTCTCGGCTTGCTGTACTCGAAGACCTTCCTGTTCGAGAAGTGTCTTAAGTTCACACACATTAGACATTAGGTATGATAATCTACAAGCCGCGGCATGTCCCTAGCTTATGAGAGGTAGGTACTAATCACATGCGGGAGTGTAATATAGGTTTAATTTGAATGTATTGGCCTTCAAGTTAATCTACTGCTTTATTGCGTAGCTTTCGAAGGCGAGTTGACGTATATGGAATTACGCCCGAGGCACTTATGCTGACCCTACCGCTATTCACAAGCTAGATGTGTTGATCAAGTCTTGTGCCCAGTTTGGTGGTGCCTCGTAATAATCTGGTATCGTCATTCATCACAGATTTGATAATAGCCATTCTAGGTAACTTGCGTCCAAGCATTCATGAAGCGAATGCCTACTGGCCATTGACGAGTTTAGCAAAGGGGTTCTCGTAAGACAGTCGACTTTGCAACCTACCTTCTAGATGAATATACGCTTTTATAAATCAGCATCTTATGAGATCAAAATTCGCAAGACCCATCTTAGAGCAACACGCCAGTAGACGGCCCTACGAAGCAATAAGGGGATATGTCTGAATCCGTAACCCACTTAGCTCAACGTTAAGCTACGGATTTCAAGGAAACACGCTACATACCCGTTTTGAAAGTCTCCGTATACGACGATGTCTAATCAACTTAAAGGCATTCTAGACGTTGGAGAATGGGAGGAGATCAAACCCAACTGGAAGCCTGCTCCCCCCGGACGCCCAGCAGGGAGACGATTAAGTCGTCTAAAGATACTGATGCGGCCTTTCGAAGTTACCTTGGCAAAGCTAGTGCCATCAACTACAGTAGGAGAACGGAGAAGCGTACGTTCGACGGCTTACCTGGACGGTCTTCGTGGTTTTGCTTCTCTCCTTGTGTATTGGCATCACCATCAGCTGTGGGCTCATTCGGCAACACACCAGAACGAAATCTTCGAAGATTCCTTCGGATATGACGACAAGTATCACCTCGCCGCTTTCCACGGCATACGGACGTTCTTCACCGGAGGACACTATGCGGTCTCAACCTTCTTCGTCATCTCCGGCTACGTCCTATCAGCGAAGCCGTTAAGTTTAATACAAGAAGGAGAATACGTGAGGCTTGGCGATAATGTAGCTTCGGCGCTCTTTAGACGATGGCTACGACTATATCTCCCCTTGATCACCGTCTCGTTCCTGTATATGACGTCGTGGCATGCATTTGGGTTATGGGCTGTCAATGCCAATCCCGAGGGGTCCTGGAGAGACGAGTTGCAATCTTGGTATTTCGAACTCAAGAATTTCAGCTTTGTATACAATCTAGGCGGGGAGCCTTGGCCCAGCTACCATTACCATGCCTGGTCAATCCAGATGGAATTTAAGGGGTCCATCGTCATCTACACTTGTCTTCTAGCCTTCTCAAGGTTGACTAAGAACGCTCGACTCTGGTGCCAACTTGTTCTGATGTTCTACTTCATGTACATCGCCGACGGTTGGTTTGCCGCAATGTTTATGTCCGGTATGCTCCTTTGCGACCTCGATCTTCTCAGTGCAAGGCGCGAGTTGCCTCGCGCCCTTGAGAGGTTGCAGTCGGCTAAAGGTTTCGTTTTCTACCACATTCTCGCAGTGAGCATCTATCTCGGCGGTGTCCCGTCCGTCAATGCCGATATCAACCGTATCAGACACTCGCGCGGCTGGCACTACTTATCATACCTCAAGCCTCAAGCCGTGTTCGATTACAAGTGGTTCTACCTGTTTTGGGCGGCGACTTTACTTGTTGGCTCGACTCCTCGAATTCCATGGCTCAAGCGATTTTTCGAGACTCGCTTCTGCCAGTTTCTAGGGCGCATCTCCTTTTCGCTGTATCTAGTACACGGGCCTATCCTTTGGACTCTCGGCGATAGGCTGTACACAGCTACCGGATGGTACGGGGAGGCCGAGTCAGTTCACCTATCTCGATGGGTGAACCAGTTTCCGCTGCCAAAGACCGGACCGCTTGGCCTCGAGCTGTCTTTTCTGGCGCCACACATTATCCTCCTGCCCCTTACGATTTATTCAGCCGAGATCCTAACGAGGCTAATTGACCAACCGAGTGTTCAGTTCGCACAGTGGCTGTATCGGAACCTCTTACCTCGACCTGTAAGGTGTGGAGGCGAGTAAGCATTTAGAAACATTAGATCCATGTAGGGCACTCCGGGGTTAGTATGTACATACATGAGGCAGATTACAACCTGATAACCGAAGCCATTGGGCTCAACAGGCCGAGTGGTTGGAGAGTGTTGCCTAATGGGGACCTAGGTTGACTGCGGTGCGACCCGATATACAGGGAGAAAATGAGCCTCTTCAGCTCACCCCTGTCCTGACTCCTTACCCCTATCCCTGTTCGCCCCAGTAGCTTGGTTGAAATTGGGCGGCGTAATGCAGAGGATAAGGGGCCAATCTGGAGAAGAGAAGGCACATGTTAATTCACTGAGTTCATCAGAATGAAAACCTCCCGAGGAAGTCAAGTTTCCCCCTGAAGTTGCCACAGTGTCAGATGTCGACTGAATCTTCCTTTCACTCCCCTTCCAGGTGGCGATAGGTAATTACTATCACATGATTGACGTGGATAGCGCGCTACATCCTGATCTGCGAAGACATCGCATGCATTTGGTACAGTACCTACCTCCTAAGTTATCACGGGGAACATGGTTTATATTACTCAAAGACCGAGACGAGCCCGCGAATGGATAGATTGAAGCCATTATGGGAGAATTGACACGAATTGGTGGACTTGTCGCTTTGTACGAGCTCAGTACTCAGTACTCAGTACTCGATGTTGGTAGTCAAAAGAGATTAATCGCCAATGACGACATGCCAGAGCTGTCTTTCTGGACATTCACAACAACATACGGTACCTTGTGTACGTAGTTGGTTTTGCGATTCGCTAGCATCAGCAGCCTAGCAATAACAGCAAGCTTTTCATACCAGGTAGCTGAATCTACCCACCCAAAGAGAGAAAAGCTATCGCCAGTCTTCAAAAAATGCGAGTGAGAGAGGTAAAACGTCTAGTACTTCTTATCATTCCGTTGCTCTTGCTCTGTTACACCTGCTTCTTATGTCTTAATACCCAGCCGCCTGGTTCTTGTTACCAGGTGAAGAACTGGATAGCGAGTAAACTATATAGCAGCTACAGCGTTGCGCAACAGAAGCAAGAACATATAGCCTACCAGGTGGATAGCAGCAGCAGCAGCAACAACAACAACTTGTTAAAGTTGCGACCAAGTGCTTCTAGCGATACTGACGACAATGTTAACAAGAGTGGCGGGCTTTTTCTACCCAACCCCAACGAAACACACGTCGAGCTCTTCTCCCTTTCGACGCCGGATAAGAAGTACTTCCGGCTCAGATTCGGCGACAGGCTGGCCATAAACCCCAACATCATTCCGCATCCGTTACTCGAGAACACGTGGGTTATGATTGCGCAACAGCACGACCCAGTGGACGCGACACACACTCAGTTCGTTGAGCTCGCGTGTGACGCCACGTTTGACGAGAGCAAAAGTGAACTCCGCTGCTTGTCTCCTCCGATTGCATTACCCATAGCGCCCACGGGCCAAGGCAACTGCAAAGATGAGCTCGAGTATTTTAATCTGAACGTCGGGCCCCACGACGCTCGCGTGTTCTACGGCCCGCGGACCTCGTTCGTCGTCTACGGGAGCAACTCTCACGAGACTTGCTTCGGACAGTGGATGCAGGATTTCCGTGTGCTGATGAGCTGGGAGAGTGGCACGGAGGGGCAAGAGCAGGAGAACATCTTCAAGCTAGGCACGGAGCTACGCCGTCCGGGACCCTATTCCGCTACGGAGAAGAACTGGTTCGTCTTCTGGGACGTCGATGGCCAGATGTACGCGCACTACGACGTCGCGCCTCGGCGAGTCTTTGCGAAGCTGAACGCTGACGGCTCGGCAGGGCCGGACCTGGCGCCCCTGGCGGCGGCGGCAGGTGATGAACGGTGCCTGGACAAGCACGTGCCTAAGCCCGGCCCCGAGGACGAATCGATCCACCAGGCAACCAACTCGCTGTCCGTTACCATGTGCCGGCGGTACGAGTCCGACTGCAGGCCGAGCGACGCCAACACGTTCCTCTTCACCATTTTCCAGCACAAGACGTTCCACGAGTTCCATAGCATATACGAGCCGTACGTCATGGCATTTCGGCGGCGGCCGCCCTTCCAAGTGTACGGCATCTCGCGAAAGCCGTTATGGATCCACGGCCGCGAGCGAGCTAGCGAGACCGAGACGCGCAGCCAGATGTTCTACGTTACTTCCGTGAGCTGGAAGACCGGCGGTCAGAAGTACCACGGTTATCTCGACGATGTCTTGTTCTTGGGCTTCGGGATCGAGGATCGGGACGCTGCCGGTATCGATGTCCTGGCAAGCGATTTGCTGGCTGGCCTGGACCTCTGCTCCGAGACCGTACGATGATAAGCTAAATATATTGTCGGATTTGGAGTTGCCCATGTATTTTTGAGTTATAACTAATAAATACATGTGATAGCTACAAGAGCATTTATTTTAAAAGTGGGAAGAAACGACGTGAACAGACATTGTCAAAGATGCCCTCTCAAGTCGCAGGTCTCGCTCAACTCTACCCAAGTATATCGGTTATTATTCTAACTTAAATTATGTACCTTGACTTGATAGGTTGGTTCCCAATTTCCTTTCCCTCATAGCTCTATTTATATACTACTATTCTTACTGGCAGTCGGTGACCCCTTTTAATTACACAATGGTTCGAGGAGAGCCGAGTTACCTACAATCGGTTGCCGTTTTCGGGGTTTAAAGACACGAAGCATCACATACATCAAGATGAGAGCGCATACTATATCATGTGTGAATATAATTAAAATCAAGCAAAACTGCTTGGCCTAGCAATGATTCCCTCCGACGCCGCCGAACTCCCCATGCAAGTCTGCGAAGATACATCTAGCCCTGGTTGCTGCTATCCCCAGCGCAGGCATCTCCGGTTGCTGATAATGCGAATTCGTGACTGTATGCTGTTCCTAATTCTTGCTGGCCCCCGACCCCCGACCGCACACATAACGACATAGAAGACGAGAGGAATAGCCTTGGTACTATCCAAATACGATAAGCCTCCGTCACGAGGAGCTGTGCCACGCCCTTTCACGGTTCTCCCAGCAGCCGAGCAGTGATATCCCCCATATAAGCCTCCTCTAGCTCGTAGTCCTGACCGTCCGATCTGTCGATGCCGAAGAACTGGAAGGCCTCGACGACTCGATCGATGTCGAAGCCCATACTGACGAATCGATTGATAAGGTCTTTATTGTATCCTTGGTACCTGTTGAACCCTACGTTAGCCATCTACCGCGAGGCTTACGGTATATACACACGACAAAACTTATACCACGTACCGACTGTCATCGATTTGCTGCTGCTGGGGAGTGATGAAAGTCCGCGGTTGGACGGATTGGAAGTTGGCATTGCGGGGGGCACCAGCGTGGAGGACGGCCCATTCGTGTGCCTTCTTATTAAAAGCCTCCCGATCGTTAATCATCATCTTGGCTACTTCGGCATCTTGAGGGTCTTTAGGCTCAGGGCTTTCGAAGAGGCCTTGGAGGGACAGGAGGGTCGACTTGATGGTGAGGACGGGGGACCAGGCAGAACTCAGGGTGTCCAAGCAGATAGCGCCCTGTGCGATTGTTTTCAGTATAAGCAGAAAAAAAAAAGAAAAAAAAAACCAGAGGGTAGACATCAGGCTAGGGTAGACTCACGGTTTGGCTGCTGATATTGGGATGCCAGATCTTGGTGTCGAACTTCATGACGGGAGGTCGGAAGGGGTATTCGTTGGGGATCTTAACGTCAACGATAAATTGACCACCTTCATACGGCGTGCCAGGGGGGCCGGGTATGCAAGCCTTCAGATGCGTTAGGTCGCCGTTGCTAGCGGCAGGATGGGCCGTGATGCCCGACGCTCTGGAGTCGACTTCCATGTCGGACAGCTCCTTGGCTACTCGGCGCGCGCGGCTCGATGCCATGGTTATCGATTCGGTGGGTGTCGATGTTTTGGTGAAGATAGAGCGGGTTTTAAGAGGTCACCTAAGGTATGCTCTATGCGACCAAAAGGTAGGTTGGCAATGGACGGCGTAAACTAGTCTGGGCAAACTTGGCCGAGGGACGTAAAAGAGGGAACGATGGTACGAGGACGAAGGGAGAGACGGATCATGCGAGAGAACAGATATCGATCGCCCTTTGCCTCTGACTGCTGGTTGCCGGGTGCTGAGCGCTGGTTGCTGAGTGCTGGGTGCTAGTTGCTAGTTGCTAGTCGCCGGCTGTCGGTAGCTGGTTGCTGGTTGCTGGTTGCTTCCAAGTCAAGCGTCTATATAAAAACCTCACGCTGTTGTTGCTGCAAGGGAAACTATAGGATGAGGCTGAGAAGATCGGAAGGGTCCGTGAACCTCTCCTTGCAGGACAGCAGGAGTAGAGAGGCAGGGAAGGAAATAAGTAAAACCTGACAACTACGAATGTGACGTGACAACTCAGAATGCATAAAATAAGGATGTCACTCAAGGCTGAAAGGATGGGAACACTGCACCCTTTTTCTCTTGTTGCTCGAATAGCCTTGTTGGTACCAACCAGCCTTAGGTATACAGACTCGACGAAAGAAAAGGAAGGGAACAGGGAAAAGGGGGAAAGGAGGAAAAAAATGCCTAAGGAATCGGAATCGGAATCGGAATCTGACGAGTCTGACAGAAAGCATACACTTCACTTTCTTTCCATGCAACCGTACACATGTACATGTAATTAGGAGGTGAGCAGTTGAGTGAATCAAGTAAAAGTTGTCGCATTAGCATTAGCATTAGGAACCACACAGGCTACAGCCCAGTCTGCCTGTCTGCCCATGCCCAGTCTACCCAGTTCTACCCAGTCCACAGCCCACGGACCGCAGCTAAAGAACCCCGCGGTTGCTCGCGCTTCTTTGGTCCGTGTACTACACTAGGCGGCTACCATTGAGGTCATACAGTGTACAGTCAGGACAGTCTAGCACTCGGACAGCTGGCATTCATGGTAGGTGCATAACAATACCTACCTTAGCCAATTGAGATCCCGAGGTCCCGCCTTGAATCGGCTTCTTATTATTCCTTTTCTCATCATTTAATTGCTTCTCATTGGATAGATTACAGATTAAAGTTTTAAGGTTTCCACCCCCACCATCCCATGGATTTATACCAACATTAAACCTAGCAGCCTACCTAGGGTACGTACATACCATATTGATCTTTTTTCATCCTCATTTTTTTTTCAGTCATTGCCTACGATCTGCATAGCTACATAGATGTTATTACATATAAGCATTTGATTAAATATCCTCCCATCAGCATCTAGATAGTCCTATGCAATTTTCAGAATGGCTACCACTACGATAACTACCACCGTCCGGAAGAAGGACGCCAACCTTCCACCGGAGAACGAACGATTCTTGCGATGTTGCGCCGACATTGCAAGTGCCCTCATCGAGGACCACAAAGCCTCTAAAGACCCCAAGAATCCTAGACGAGATATCAACCTCAACAGCCTACGTTCCAAGTTCTCCAGGAAGCACAAGATCGCCAGCATGCCGCCGTTGACTGCCATCATTGCCGCCGTCCCCGAACACTACAAAAAATACATCTTACCCAAGCTAGTCGCAAAGCCTATTCGCACATCTTCCGGCATCGCCGTCGTCGCCGTCATGTGCAAACCCCACAGGTGTCCTCATATTGCCTACACTGGTAATATCTGCGTATACTGTCCAGGCGGGCCCGACTCCGATTTCGAGTATAGCACCCAGTCCTATACCGGCTACGAACCGACGTCCATGCGCGCCATTCGTGCGCGGTACGATCCTTTCGAACAAGCTCGAGGCCGTGTCGATCAGCTCAAGTCGCTCGGCCACTCGGTCGACAAGGTCGAGTACATCATCATGGGCGGCACATTCATGTCGTTACCCGTACCCTACAGAGAGGAATTCATCTCGCAGCTACATAACGCCCTAAGCGGCTACCAAACCTCAGATGTCGATGAGGCCGTCGACGCAGGCGAGATGAGTAACGTCAAATGCGTGGGCATCACTATTGAAACTCGACCCGACTACTGCCTGCAGCCGCACCTAACAGACATGCTCCGTTATGGATGCACACGGTTAGAGGTCGGAGTCCAGTCTCTGTACGAGGACGTTGCTCGGGATACCAACCGCGGGCACACCGTGGCCGCGGTTGCGGAGACGTTCTGTCTTGCCAAGGACGCTGGATTCAAGGTTGTCTCGCATATGATGCCCGACTTGCCTAACGTGGGCATGGAACGGGACCTGGATCAGTTTAGGGAATACTTCGAAAACCCGGCATTCCGAACCGATGGACTAAAGATCTATCCTACGTTAGTTATTCGCGGTACGGGGCTTTACGAATTGTGGCGGACGGGGCGGTACCAAAACTACACCCCGAATGCCCTGATAGACATTGTTGCTAGGATATTAGCCCTGGTTCCTCCATGGACGAGAATCTACCGGGTCCAGAGAGATATTCCGATGCCTCTGGTCACTTCGGGTGTCGAAAATGGCAATTTGAGAGAACTGGCTCTTGCCCGGATGAAGGACTTTGGGACGACCTGCCGTGACGTGAGAACACGTGAAGTTGGAATCAACGAGGTGAAAAACAAAATCCGACCGAACCAGATCGAACTGGTCCGCCGCGATTACACTGCCAATGGTGGATGGGAGACCTTTCTAGCTTACGAGGACCCAAAGCAGGATATCCTGGTGGCCCTACTTCGTTTGCGCAAATGCACCGAGAAATACACATATCGCGAGGAGCTGACTGGCCAGCAGACTAGTCTGGTTAGAGAACTCCACGTCTACGGGACCGCCGTACCGGTACATGCCCGAGACCCGAAGAAGTTTCAGCACCAAGGGTTCGGCACGCTTCTGATGGAAGAAGCGGAACGCATCGCGCGTGATGAACATGGCAGCGACAAGATTAGCGTCATTAGTGGCGTTGGTGTGAGGAGTTATTATAAGAAACTCGGCTATTGGTTAGATGGTCCGTATATGAGCAAGTGGCTAGATGGTCGCCAGCAGGACCAGTTTTGAGTATAATACGTTCAAGACCGCCACGTATCTGTTGTGTTGATAGTGCGAGCACTAGAGGTAGATACCTATAAGTAGGTATCTGTCCCACAGGCGTTTGCTGGCTAGACCTTATATGTTCGACGCGTTTAGGTGATCAGCCGCTACAAAGACACAAGTGAGTCGAGGCAACAGGCTAGGCGAGTGGCATACGCAGTTCTCGCTAACAGGAGTCGCCTAGGTCGTCTTAAAGCTACCCAAATGTGGGGGTCGCCCAAAGCCACGATCGTTGAAAGCGACAATGTAGCCCGTTGAGCTTATAGGGCACTTTCGAAAACGAGGACGGCCAAAACTAGATGTCGGAGCTCTCGCTCGCATTACATAAACCGTCGTCGGAATCATGGTGATCGTATAAAAGTGCACTGCTGTGAGGCGAGTTAAGCCCAGCGCCTGGCCTTGGACTCAAGATGTGAAGCTGTAGGCACTTTAGCCTGGGTTACATCGTCACGTTACCGAGGCACACAGCAACAGCTGGCTCATAAGAAACGAACCCATGGCGACCATACGAGCCGGGATTTTGACCAATTAACTATTTCGCGCAAGCGAGGCCTGATTCGATTGATCAACTCTTCTCTAACCCTTAATGCCAGGTTAAAGCTTGATTTGATATGACTCCTCTGGTAATCAAACTGGCGATATACCACATCTGCTTACGGAGACGAACATAGACTGTTGTAAATACGTCCAAGCGGAAGCGCCTTATCTGAGCAGTTCTAATTTAAGTAGACGGCTGTGGCTATCCTCTTCTTTAACTAGGCTTTGCTTCCATAATTAACCAGGAGATTTCGTTTGGACGGGCATCCATCTTTCCGCTTTATGTCGGAACGTGTTCTACAGTAGCTTCGACTTTCTCCGTCATCAAATCCTTAACGCCTTTCAACAGAGCTACGGCGACAATGGCTAGGGCTATAAAGGGAATGATGCTTGCCCAAGCCAGCCGATATGCGTAAGTGTATTCCCACCTACTCGCTTCGACCGCTGCAGCCCATACGGCTGGCGTCGCAGACGCGACTCCCGACCCTATGTTTCCGGCGTCTAAAGCCTCTAGTAGCTCTGGCACACCAGCTTGGGGCAGGCCCGCGCCGACAGCTGCGGT
>JAOWAP010000003.1:2031394-2048114 GCA_028565235.1 Hypoxylon lenormandii
GTCACAGCATGGTATGATATAAACGCACCATATCTGCGCAGTATTTGGTTTACCAGACCGGATTCCTCTTTCGTGATTTCTATCGCCACGAAGGTCCAGCTCGAGAAACCAAACCTCAGCAGACACAGCGTCTCCATCACTTCCAAGACCGTGAGACTTGTTAGCCTCACGCATGATCTGGTTGAAAAGTTTATTCCTCGCGCCCCCGCCTCGAAGCAGGCCCGCGACATAGGCAAATGTGGGCGGGTCTTCCGTGCCGTGCAAGATCGATGGCCGTCTGTCGGCCGAGATCGCCAGCGGCTCCTCGTGATAAGGACGGCCTTGTTTGCTAGCGATGGAATGTCGCGCGGACTCAAACGACGTGGCCCCGCTACGTGATGGTCTATTTCTCGTGACCCGAATAGGGTGACGCGTGCCATTTCCCGGGATTCCATCGTGAGAGTACTGAAGCCGGCAATGGTGACGAGGCCGATGGTTGGAGTGAGAGGCGCAGTTCGACGGTTCTCTTAGGAACGTCGGGATGCTGCTCGTACTCAAAGTGGTGCGATCTATTGTTCTCCCGTTACTTGGGCGGCCCGGATTGTCTCGCCTGCTGGTTCTCTTTTGTTTATATTCGCTGTGCTCCCATTACCCATATTCAACATGTCTTCCCCTTCGACCTTATATTTCGTCCTCTCTTAAGCTCGGTAAGTTAATTGTATGAGAGCTACTTTGGTGTATGAGCTGTAGGTGGTTTTCGTATTATCTCGGCTTAACCCCTTTTCCATATGTAGCTCGATACATTGATGGTATGACATGGCTCCCTAAATATGAAATTAGACCCGCTTCTCCTAAGTTGTGGCAAGACATTAGAATTATATAGTCGTATGAAGCTAGAAATGCCTTGATAAGATCGATCTGTTCAGCTAAGACTAGGATCACGGGAGCGACAATGATGTCGTAATGTAGGTTTCCAAGCTTTCATAGGATGTTGCGCACTTGATGCTTAGGGGGCGTTTAAAAAGGATGCAGGCTCGCTGGATACACAAATACAGGAAGATATAATGCACATTCCGCCATCCGCCCCTCCGTCTATCGTAAAGTTAAGTAAATACCACATGGGATGTGCCCCTGTTTAGCTTGCCAACCAGCCGTCAAACCTACTTCGGTATCTGCTTCCCTGAGGATACGGCATTATACATCTCGAGCCTTGTCGACTCGCAGCACATTAGGCTCGCCGAGGGCCGCATAGTATCTATCTACTCACCACTTGCGTAAAGAGAAACGAGCCGCGTTATAGCAGATCCCGCTTGACAAAGGATTCCCTCATTGCGCGACCCAGACCAGCAGGCGAGCGCTCTACTACGACGCCGGCAGCCTCCAGGGCCTTGATCTTGGAGTCTGCACCACCTTTACCGCCAGACACGATAGCACCGGCGTGACCCATTCGTCGTCCGGGAGGAGCGCTAATGCCGGCAATGAAACTGACGACGGGTTTGCCGCCATTGACGGTGTTGTTGGCCTTTAGGAAGTCTGCAGCATCCTCCTCGGCTGATCCGCCAATCTCGCCAATCATGATGATACCATCCGTCTCCTCATCCTTCAAGAAAACCTTGAGACAGTCGATGAAGTTGGTGCCGCTGAAAGGATCACCGCCAATGCCAACAACAAGAGATTGGCCGAGACCAGCCTGGGTGGTCTGGTTGACGGCCTCGTAAGTAAGAGTACCGGAGCGGGAGACGATGCCGATACGACCGCGCTTGTGGATGAAGCCGGGCATGATACCGATCTTGCACTGGCCGGGAGCGATGATGCCGGGGCAGTTGGGACCGACGAGACGAGTTTTCGACTGGGACTTGAGGATGTCGGTGATACGGACCATGTCTTTCGAAGAGGCGTCAGGGATAGCGGGCCTTCGTACTCAAAAGGGATATTTCAAACGTACCATGCTGGGGAATCCCCTCAGTAATGCAAACGACGAGAGGGATCTCGGCAGAGACGGCTTCCTCGATACCGGCAGCGGCTAGAGGAGGACTGCGACGATGGATGCTGATTAGCACCTCCTGCGCGCTCAAGGGTTCTGTTTGAAACTTGGTAGCTCGACACTTACGGCACGAAGATAGCAGTGGCGGTCGCGCCAGTCTGCTTCACAGCCTCACCGACATTGCCGAAGACGGGAAGACCGAGATGTTCCTGACCGGCTTTCTTGGGGTTCGTGCCTCCCACAACCTTGGTGCCTATTTACGCATTCCCGTTAGATTTGATATTCTCTTCCCGGCCATAAAATGCAACCAGCGTGAAAACTCTAAGGGTATAGGGCTAATTCACCATATTCGATAGCCTGCTGGGCATGGAAACTATAGATATACGAGCATTAGCATTGTCATGTTATTTGTTATTATATTTCTCTTCGGCTGCTGCCATGTCTAGATAATGCGCTTGGGAGGGGGGTCGGGTTTAGGATCGGGTTCGTGTTGACGAGACAAATAGGACGGAGACGGGCGCTTACGTTCCCTGCTTGCCGGTGAAGCCTTGGTATAGAACCTTGGTATCGGCATTAATGCGTAGGTTATCGATGGTCTGGGAATAGGGGGATGTCGTGGAGCTATAGGCTCGTCGAGAGAGTTGGCGCAAGACGGCAGCTCCAGGCCGCAGATGTCTCGAGAAAGCCGGCATCTTTTCTTTTTGTTTTTTTTTTTGGCAATTGGCAATTGACCTTGAGGAAGCTGTAGAGAAGCTCCCAACGGATGGAGAGATGAAAAGCGGTAGTGAGGATAAGATGGGACGAATTATTTCCTGCGATGATAAGAGAGAAAAAAAAGAGCCTCAAGCTTCTATCAAGAGACTGTTTAACGGGTAGTGGGCAATGGTTGCAACCTTGCTAATACCGCAGCAGCACCGACTTACAGGTGCCAAGAGCAAGTAACTTGCACATGCACAGGCCACATGCGCCGGTTCGTCTAAAGCCCTGCCGGGACAAAAACAGCCGGTACATCCCGACGGGGCGGATCTTGGGCTTAATTATGTAAGCATAACTTAGGTAAGATGGTAGGGGTGGTAGGGGTGATAACGATAACCGATAACCGTTAGTGCACGCGTTTCCCTTTGGCGGCCTGATAGGTACCTAGGTACTTGCCTAGAGCACGGGCCAAGTAAGTTAGGTAATTGAGGAAAGCTTCCCTTCGCCTCGTCTAGTAAACTTGAACACCATCATCTCTCATCCATCCATCCTCCATCTTCATCCCCATCATCGTCCGTCCACGAGTAATCTAACTCGACGGGCCAGCGCCATTCCATCGGCTTATTTCTTACCATTTCCCAGTGCCAAATCTAATCTTTCGTTTCTTTTCAATAATCCCAAACCCAGTCAGCTTGCTACAAGCATTGCCTTGACCTGATCTAGGTAGTAGCTCGTCAAGATGGTAAGTTCTCAGCGCATTATCCCGTCCACGTACCTGCGCCATATTAATAGTACAATGTCTAGGGTCAAAATCAGTCTGGAATGGGCGGCGGCGGCCAGGATGGGAAAGATGACAAGGACAAGAAGGTAAATTTGATACGTCATAATAACAATCTATCTTCCTCTATATCCGTTTTCTAACCTACTCTTTGCCAATAGAAGGAGAAGCCCAAGTACGAGCCTCCGCCTCGCCCAACCACCCGTATCGGGCGCAAGAAGAGAAAGGCGGCCGGTACTTCTGCCGCCGCCAAGCTTCCCGCCGTCTACCCGACCAGCCGTTGCAAGCTCCGCCTGCTCCGTATGCAACGCATCCACGATCACCTCCTGCTAGAGGAGGAATTCGTCGAGAATCAGGAACGCCTGAGAAAGGCAAAGGCTGCCAAGGATAACACCGGCCCAGCTACGGATCTCGATGCTCCCGACCGGATGGCCGACGAACGTGGCCGCGTTGACGACATGCGCGGTAGCCCGATGGGCGTCGGCACTCTGGAGGAAATGATTGACGACGACCATGCCATAGTCTCGAGCACTACCGGTCCTGAGTATTACGTTAGCATCATGAGCTTCGTAGACAAGGACCTACTCGAGCCCGGTGCATCCGTCCTGCTACACCATAAGAGTGTGTCCATCGTCGGTGTTCTCACGGACGACACGGACCCGGCTGTCAACGTGATGAAACTCGACAAGGCGCCGACCGAATCCTACGCCGACATTGGTGGATTGGAGCAACAGATCCAGGAAGTGAGAGAGTCCGTCGAGCTACCGCTCCTGCATCCCGAGCTATACGAGGAAATGGGTATCAAACCCCCGAAGGGTGTCATTCTGTATGGTGCTCCGGGAACCGGCAAAACACTTCTGGCCAAGGCCGTAGCAAACCAGACTTCTGCCACATTTCTACGTATCGTCGGAAGCGAACTAATTCAGAAGTATCTGGGTGACGGTCCCCGGCTTGTGCGGCAACTTTTTCAAGTATGAGCTTTTTTTCTTCTTTTTCTGATTTCCTAGATGATGCTAACGGAATCGCAGGTTGCTGCTGAGAACGCCCCCTCTATTGTGTTTATCGACGAAATTGATGCCATCGGCACAAAGCGATACGACTCGACGTCGGGTGGCGAGCGTGAAGTGCAGCGCACAATGTTGGAGCTACTTAACCAGCTAGACGGTTTCGACGATCGTGGCGACGTCAAGGTCATCATGGCAACCAACAAGATCGAGACGCTCGACCCTGCCTTGATCCGACCCGGCCGAATCGACCGCAAGATTCTCTTCGAGAACCCTGACCAGAACACTAAGCGCAAGATCTTCAACCTGCACACGAGCAAGATGAGCCTCAACGAGGACGTTGACCTGGACGAATTCATTAGCCAGAAGGATGACCTATCCGGAGCTGATATCAAGGCGATATGCTCCGAGGCCGGTCTGATGGCTTTGCGTGAACGTCGTATGCGGGTGCAGATGGCCGACTTTAGGGCGGCGAGAGAGAGGGTTCTCCGCACGAAGCAAGAGGGAGAGCCCGAGGGATTGTACTTGTAGTGTATCATGTGTATTCTAGGGTTACGAAGGGAAGGAGGAAACTAGCGTTCGGAGACGCGCGTCGGCTGGGTTGAAAATACACGGCATAGGCACTGTCGCCGCAGACAGTCACACCTAGTTTTTCACCCGTAGCTGGCACGCTCAATATTGTATTGGAGCGGTTTTCCTTCCGATTCACGAATCACTCACGAATGACACTGCAATACCTACCTAATGTATGTCGACGTTGGGCACCGTCCCTTGATTAGGTACGGGGGAAAGTAGCAAAACAATCAAGTGGTTGCTTTTCTCTATCTAAGCAGGTATATCTATCACACTCGAGCTGATTAGATAGAGCTCCCGTGTGAGCTCGTGTCTAATTGGTCTAGCGAGGGACTACATACATGTGCCTACTGGGTAGGTCTTATTTACCCCTGCAAACTGCGCCTAGATTGTGGCGATGACATCAGGTTACTGTCTTCTTTCATCTTGCCTTCATGCTGGCTAGCTGATAGGGAACGGGAGCCTAACGCCTATGATATGAGCTGAGCCACCTAGACGTAGAATCTTGATCATGTCGTGGTATTTCTTGTGTCATGAGATGCGCTTTATTTATTAGTCACATCGTCCTTCTACCTATTTCCGACCTCATCTACTTATCCATCACTAGTCCCCCTTGCGTTTTAGAACACACTTCAAGTTCGTCATCGCGACTCGCCCTGCTTTCGACAATACATTAGTCGTTTATTAATAAAGTAGACTTAGTCTTATTCCAATCGTCTGATATTTCCAATCCTCGAGAATGAGTGCGCATCCGGGTCATTCGCCCATACCAGGCGACAATCCTAACTACTACAGCGAATCAGCCAACGGACCAGCTGAGCTTGTCGGCGATGCTCCTCAGTCGCATCCAGTCCAGCCTCCCCAGATTCAGCATGGCCAATATCCTCCGCCCTCGGGTCCCTCGCCGTTGTCCGCCGTCGAGTCGCAGTACTTTCCGCCACCGCCTCCCGGTCCTCCTCCAGCGAGCCAGCATTATGATCAATACCCTCCTCCTCCTCCGGGTCCGCCGCCCGCAAACCTAGACTACCAATATTACCCTCCACCGCCAGGCCCTCACCCTCACCCGGATCAGGATCACTCTTCACCGCAAAGCCAATACTTCCCCGCCCCGCCGAGCTATAGTGAACTTGACGGCGGAGTTACAGTATCTGACGAGAAACCACCAATTCTTCCACCTCGACCCGCCTCTTCACAGGGCGCACCTTTGCATGGCGCACAGGCAATACCACATGCAGCGCCACAATTCCCACCACCTCCTACAAGCCCCTCCCACTTGAATACTGCTGCGAGCTACCAGCAGCATCATCCGCCCGCAACAAGCGCTGGAGCATCCTCTTCCTCGTCAAAATCGGGATTTGGACGTAAGCTCTACGAATGGGGTGTTAAGGCTGGTGTGCCCATCAACAAGTTGACCAACAAGCTCGGATCCGAAGCTTTCTGGCCTACAAGCCTGGACAAGGAATGCGATAAGGCTGCGCGTATTCTAAAGAGTTTCTGTAGTACGTTGCTACTTTTTCATTGTTACTACGCGCTCTGCTAGCAGAGAAGAAGCTAACATGCACTCCTCCCGCCTCTAGAAGATGGCTTCTACACAACTACGTCCACGTCAGACCCCCCTGCCCCATCCCAGGGTAGCTCGAATCCCCCGGGGCCGAGCGGCAAGCCCAAAGTGCTCGTAAAAATCCCGCGGACCGTAATCGCTAACGCAAAGGGTCTCGCCATCTTCACCACGTTTCGTACCGGATTCCATATTTCGGGTGCGGGCGGTTCCGGGCTCGTAGTAGCACGCCTACCAGATGGAAGCTGGTCGCCCCCCGCCGGCTTTCTGGTGCACACGCTGGGCGCGGGGATCATGGCTGGTCTAGATATTTACGATTGTGTGTGCGTTCTCAACACGCCCGCGGCTGTGGAAGCCTTTACGAGGCCGCGCTTGAGTCTAGGGGGCGAGATGACAGTCGTAGCGGGCCCGGTTGGCGCAGGAACGGTTGTCGAGGCCGCCCTCGCGAAAGGAAGCAAGCCAGTCTGGAGCTACATGAAGTCCCGCGGCCTATACGGCGGCGTGCAAGTCGACGGCACAGTCATCGTGCACCGGCCGGACGCCAACGCGGCCTTCTACGGCGTCGACAAAATCAGCGTCGACAAGATCCTGAAGGGCGAGGTGAGGGACAATACCGGGAGGACGGCTGGCAAAAAGGACGAGGGCTTGGTCATGTGGCCCCAGGGTGCGCGACAGTTGGTCGAGGTGTTGAAGGCTGCCGAGGGCAAGAGAGCCGACGAGGGAGTTATGAGGGAGCTGGGAAACCAGCCCACCCCTGGGGACCTAGCACCCACGCCGGAGCCGTACACGGCAAATGCTGATTCTAAGGAGAGAGTGAGATATGCCTGAGTAGCTGGCTATGTCCTAGAGTTAGAGTTCATACCTCGGCATTAAGGGTGCCGAGTTGCTACGGAGAAGGACACGAATGAATGATAGCTAACACCTTTACGTCGAATGTAGTTCAATAACTTGTTTCCCGTGGCCATCCCCTTTTTATATTCGGATGATGTCTTAAACCGGAGTACTATCTCAAAATTCGGACCCCGACACTTGTATCTTCCCAGACCATCATTACTACCCTAAATATTGTCAAAAAGTCATTGACATCGTACCAACCATTACAAATATGATAGAACCCCCTGCTGTTACAGCTCCATCTCAATCAACCAACTGATCCGGGACAGACGATGACTCTGGAGATAATGGGCCGGGTGCCATTGTTAACGCCTTAGAAAGGACCTCACTTAATTTAGATTGTTCTATGTTTGGTTGTGTGGATAGAACAGTCGAAATAAGCTCCTCGTTTGTTATCTCAACCTGCCAGTCAATTTCCGAATGGAGCACTCTTGAAACATAGTTGAGATTCTCCTTATAATTCGTGATATCTTGCTTTATCGAAACAGTAACATCGAAAGTCCAACGTTCACGACGGCTCCCGCTCATCTCCTACGTAAACTACGAGAGGGAATGAGTTACCAATGATGTTGGAACTGAGCACCTATACTAGCGGGCATGGATTGGTACGTGTAGGATGGTTTACCTATCTAGACTTTCCTTCTACAACACTACCGTCTGAAGCCAACATACGCGATCGGAATAAATGAATGAGGAAATACCTAACGATTACCTAGTAGTGGATTTTCTCGAAACTAGTAGCACTTGACCTTCGTACCAGATACTGGATAGTGTGAGGCGGTGCTCTATGCATAGAGCATAAAGTTACCTAGGAGGTAGTTGGTGAGTGTTCTTATTCATAAACTTCAAGGCTGTTGAGACATTTCGAAAGGCTCCCAAGGTCATTCACATTCCTCGTGATGGCTATGAACCTCATTCCTCTTCACAAGCCTACCTAAGGTACGCAATAGCTTTCGTTCTATTCAAAAGAAATGGCCCGATTTCGAACTTCCCCAGGGGGTAGATACCTGCCTTATTGCTAAGAGATACTGAGACAATCCGTAACTCGTGGCGTCTTTTACATGCAAGAATAAGACATTTCTGTGTTCAAAAGTCCTAGTAACCAACTAACCAATAGAAAGCAGCATATGAATCGTGTAAAAGACGAAACACAAGACCACGGCACCCCGCATAAGTTCCCGAACTCCTCCTCCAACTAACACCTCGGGCTCGATAGTCATGAGGCCGATCATCACAACAAGGGGTATCAACCACGCGTACAAGCCGAGACATGGTTCAAGATATATTGGGGGTTGGGCTGCGTCATTGTACGACAACGTGACTCCCTAGGTACGATCTCGTAATAGGGAACTGGATCTATTAGGAGCTGTCGAGGACTCTCTTAATCTGGTCTCTCGGTCTCCTCGACAGTTCAGAAAGCTATTAGATCTTTTCGAGTTCTTATGTGGGAACATACATCTCCAACGACGATGTATAGCCTCTTGAGAGCTATGAAGGCGCTTCTTGTGCTCGACCTTTGCACGACGGTTGGTGCACTCGCAGGATGGCCAGAGGGTGGGACGATAGTCGCTGGCAACGCTGTGCGGTTCGACAGACGGACTTGGGAGAGCAGCCTTGCTCGGCCAAACGCAACTGGAGCTGTCCCAGTGAGCGGGTTTGACATCTCGCAGAGGTGGCCGAGCCAGGAGGTCGACGGCTGGACACTGTCTTTGAACGTCAGCAGCGACGTGCCTGAATCTCAGAGCATGAATGCCGACAACGCAACAACCGGGACCTTTACTGGCACGAGCATCTTCCTCAAAGCTCCCGATAACATCCAAGGCGCCTTTACAAACCATACCGCCCTTGACGAGACAACATGGAAAATATGTGTGAACGTCGTGCCGAACGGCCCCCAAGATGATCAATCAGCAGCAGGCAATGGCACGTGCGGCTTCCTATCATCGGAATGTGTCACCGATCTCCAGCAGGCGTATGCGGACAAGTTCTCGGGAAGCCAAGACTGCTACGGCACTCCGCCGCCGACGCCATCGAGCTGTGGTGGTATCGTGGACACTAACAACTTTCAAACTCAGCGTCCGTACTCTTTCCGGCATATCTACTTTGAGAAGCCAAGCCCCTACTAACATTTACCACAGAACTACCGCTCACTTCCATAAATGGGACGGAAGTGTTCGTCACAGCTTCAGCAAGCCATGAAGCCGGAGACGAAACAGCTTGGAACAATGCCACCAGACAAGTGTGGCCCGTACTGACAGTCTGGGGATGGAACACTCGCGCACAAGCTCCCCAAGACTCCTCACCTCAAGTCCAGTTAGCGTGTATCCGGGCAAATACTGTCGAGCCTGGTAGCAGCAACCCTCCATCATCTGCGGAACCAACATTCCGTGGGGCGGCAGTGCTGGCACTTGGTATTGCTAGTGTAACAACATGGTATACTTCTCTGTAGGGTTCTCTTACACTATTATACCAGATTTCCAGATGATATTCACACCGCTTGATTACGGTCGTTTGAATGGGTCACGACATCGACTATGGGATGCGGGAATCCGGTGTCTGGGTAATTGGTCATCTTCTGAGCTATATCTTTACCAGTAAAAATTGTAGCAAATTTAGTAACGTACCTGCGGATGATGAAACGATCGACGTGTGGACTATCGGATGATTGGGCACTCAGATATTGCCTTTACGACCATTACCGGTCGCTACGCAGATTGACCTAGACTACCTCCTACATACTAGATACGTCCTATATTTCAGCGTCCCAGCGTCGCCTTTTTCGGATAGTTTCGTTCACCGTTAAGTCCGAACATTACTAATCCTGAGATATATAAGGACCCCTTAAGAAAGAAGTCTCCAGGTGAAATACCTTTCAGTGTTCAATTCCTAGATAGCGCCTACTTTTCCATACCTAGGTACTTATCAGATTCCCACTTGGCCATGTCAACGAAGCCAGCCATCGTCATTGCGCAAGGGTCGTGGCAAAATGGGAACTCGTGGAATCTGTTTGTAGAAAAGCTTCGCGTAGCAGGCTATCCGGCTGAGCATGTTACGCTACCGTCGATAGGGAGCACTGCGGTACCTCTCCCAGGTTTGCCGGAAGACATTGCTGCAATCCGATCTGCAATAACTCGTTTTAGAGACGTCGGTAGAAAGGTTGTTGTGCTGTGTCACTCCTCGGGCGGGGTCTCCGGCAGCAACGCGGTTGCGGGCTGCGACAATGTCAGCGGCGTGATTTTTCTCGCGGCGTTCGCAATACCCAAAGGGAAGGCATTGACCCAGATCCCCAACGGCCCGCCTCAGCCATGGATAGACGTCCAGGTAAGGTACTTGTCGATATGTGTCCCATCTGTACGCCATCACTTCGGTTGCTAATAGCCAGCCCAAGGGCGACCGATACTTCCTCCGGCGGGAGCTTCTAGCGGCTGCCATCTACAATGACCTGAGTGAGGAAAGCCAGTTGAAGTGGATTCAAGAGACTACTCATACTTCTGCCGCCTTATTTGAAGGGGTCTCGTCGTATGAGCCATGGTCCGAAGGCGTATCTTGCGGGTATATCTTCTGCTCCGAAGACAAGGCATTCCATCTCCCTACCCAACGACAAATGGCGGCTCTTCTCGGGCCCCGAGCGGTTACGGCAACAGTCAAGTCAGGACATAGCCCTTTTCTTAGTGTCCCGGACGACCTGGTGATTGTTGTTACAGATGTAGCAGAGAAGCTAGTAAGCAGCAAAGCTGAAGCATAAGATGTGATTGACGAATGCGTCAAGGGTCCAGGCGTCACGGTGCAGTACCAAAAGGGCGCGGAAGCAACTGAGATTTGCACTTTATGAGACTACCTACCTGGAAGAGGCTTACGAGGGCAGGCCATCAAGTATCCGATTTCCATACACGCCAGGAAAATATTTTACCTCCAAGAAGTTGCGCCTAGGAAACACATTAGAGCCACAGAGTGTTGGATACCTGAGTATTCATCTGTAGCTTGAATGTGTATGGATTCAGGGGTAAGATGGAAAGCGAACGCCGAAAGTCCCGGGAGAGGAAGCACCGTCCAATACGGATGGACAATGGAAATAGGTTCAAGTTGTGCGCATGAACTAAATCCGTCGTGTGGCAGAACAGCAAATAATGATTAGGTTACGCAAAGGTTGAGAACAACAAGGACGCCATACATCCTTTACGGAACTTCCACCTGATAGCTAAAACATTCTGCCCTCGTAACCCAGATAGTATCCTTAAGTTAAATAGTCGTATGTACAGACTCTCAGATTAAGTTTACTTTAAAAGTTGCGCCTGCTTCCTGAACTCTTCTTATAAGATCGGTCCCTAGGAAAGCCGGAGTAAGGCAGCCGCCGATCATCTGGTCTTCTAGGCTCCTGGTGTAAAGCAATGACGCGCCTGCCTGGGCCAGGAAAAGCGCGGTGGTATGGTAGGCGCCCGAGGGATACGAGAAACTCGCGTAAGCGCGAGGGGGGTTGCCGCCGTCGTTCGAGTCACCTATAGCCACAGCCTCGAATTTCACTCGCGAATATCGTGTCTTTTCAACATCCGGCCCTTCGCCGGGGGCGGGAAGGAATATCTTTACAATTCTCCGGAAAAGCCTAAACTTCAGCAAGGTAATGAGGAGAAGACCGTTCAATATGCGGAATAAACCGACCGCTGTGGACGACACCTTATCGTACTCGTTATACTGGAACTTGGACCCATACTCCTGGTTTGTGCCTTTAAGCAAGCCCCAGGTCCTGTGCACCAGCGCTCGGTTCTGATCCGCACTGAACGACGATGCTGAAAGCAAGCCAAGTACGGAGTCACGGCGAATGCCTAGAAAGTTAGTCGATGCTGAGGTTTGAGGCCCCTCGGTCGGCGATAGCACCCAGGGCTGCCTCGCTTGTTCGAGAACCCGAGGATCGTAAGTACTGTCAGCCGTGATGGACTGAGCAGAACCGCCACTCGGAGAGACTCTAACCCGCGGAAAGTCGTGAGCGTATGCAAAAATTAGAGCATTCAGGAGGGCCATCAAGTGCCAGGCACTTACTCAAGCTCTGTTATAGACATGACTACCTCTTTCGTTCTCGATGATGCCTCTTCAGCCAGTTTCCGTACGGTGGCCCATGCAAGAAGGTCTTGAGGCGCGGAAAATACTCCGCAAAGATGAATGAGCTGTTATGAAGCGAATTAGTTAAGTGGTCACTCTAGAAAGGTCGCTACCCTGTGACTTACGGCAACTCCAGCGTTCACTGCCGCTTTATGATACCTGTCGACAAACGTACGGAGAAGCGATATATCCCCGGCTCTGGCGAACGGACTTAAAAACAGCTCGGATGCATCGGTGTACAAGTCAACTTACACGTCGATGTAGTCGGTGCCATTCTCGATACAAGACCGAACCACAACTTCCCCGACCTGCCGATACGAAACCACGCTGATGCAGACCTTGCTCTCTTTGATTGCAGGGTCAAGCTGGGTAGGATTCTCGAGCGAGATCACCTCGATTACTGTATGCATTTAATGTCAGCCGGTTCCGGGTTAAATTGGGAGCAGTAGGCCTCCGACCTGGTTGTGAGCGCTTGGAATCTATGGTGTTTAGCTTCTTAGCAAGAGCCTCCAGTTTAGACCTCGATCTACCGGCTATGGCCCATTCCAAGTCGGTTGGGAGGTTTCGAGCGATATATTCTGCCGTGAGCGAGCCGGTGTAGCCGGTGGCCCCAAGGAGAAGGATATCATATTTTCGCGACTTCCTTCGTTCTTCTATGGTTGCGTCCATGATGTTGTATTAGTCTAATCCGTCTTACGCACCGCACCGTTAGCTATATATTCAACACTAGATATCGAGTCTTTTGTTGTATTTTATCTATGACGAACTAGGAATCTACAATATGTAACCCTACCTATCCATTTGGACGCGGGTTCGGCGACGTAGGTTAATCCGAGTGTAAGAGTACCTAGCTAGAATACTAGATATCGTGTGACCTTAAGTACCTATACATATGTCACCGAACCCGCGTCTAGAGGGATGCGCCGGGCTTATGTCACTCCTTCGGGTCGGCCATGAACATCCCGCTCTGGAATGATGAATTTTCTAGAATAGAATGATAGGCTAGAAAATGGTCCACGCTACATTATAAAATATGAAGAGGTTCGGGTGAATTAAAGGTGACGGGGCTTCTTGGTTCGGCATTCAGTTGAAAATTGACCAAAAATGTCTCCGAATGATTCCGTAGTGATATGACCAGCTATTCTACAGGTGGATTGGATTATTTTTTGTTAGTCGGTTTAAACATTTGCCTCAATTGAGTCTCCTTAACCAATTCAGCCAACGCCCAATGCATCAGCTACTTTGGTACGCTGTCAGTGACTTGCGTAAGGGTAAAGGAATTGGTAGGCATTTCAATGGGATAAACTCACATCAGTTCATTACGTATAAAGGCAAAATGACCAGGCGGCCTAGGAATGTCTTTGCTAGTAAGTTGAGTCACTTATATACCTACCTTCTAGGTAGGTACATACCTAGTTTGCCATCGGCGTCGTGTTGGATGGGAGACAAACTTGACGCAACCTTGTGACGATTATAGACAGCGTGGATTGTATATATCGCTGTTCGTCGAAGTCAAAACGAGTAGAGTCCCATCAAGGGAAAGATTGGCTGTATAATGTTGGAAGGGTGCGAGGAGGTGCAGACGGTCACAACTCCATCATTACCCCTGAAATACGTTGTGGAGGACTATGGGTAAATGTCCTAGGCGATATCGGCTTCCCTCTGTCGGTTCCTCAGTATGACTTTAATACAGTCGACGTTATCGACGCCAATCAGGCTTCGCTGCTCGTCTTTGATTTTCCAGACTTCTTCGATGTCCTGCTTGATCCGTCGCAGCGACGGGAGATGGCGAACTTCGTACATGGCATCTATCCTCTCTCTCACAAATTGGCGTTGATCGTCGTCGATAGATTCGCACCCAGCCGTCCAGAGGGGCCAAACCTGGGCTGATACGAGAGGAGAGGAGACCGGGACGAAAGCGAGCTGGGCGAGGCAGCGCCGGGCGTGCTTCAGTGAGGAAGGATGTGGCGAGCCTTGATTGCGCCAGACTCGATAAAGGTATATGAATGCAGCATCTTTATATGCCTGTACAGTATGCGCGACATCTCCTGACGCGTTGTCTGACTGATCTAGAGCATCGAGGACCTTCTCGATAGCGTAGCCCCGCGCATCAAGGCCTTCTGGACCCTGATCCCTCATCCTGCTAATCTGGCCAACGATTCGTAATACCGAGGTAAGTTCTCTCATGGATTCTATACCCTCGATTGGAAACTTGCCGTCGAACTCAAGAAGTGGACTCGCGCCCCGCGAAACCGAGGCAAGGATATCATGATATGAGCACAAGCTGAGAAGAAATGACGCGCTCGAGCTATTCCGCATATCGATGCCGCCTTGGCTGATGATGGCTTTCGCTCCGGACAGATGGTCCACTCCAGAATCTATCGTAAAGAGCCGATCGGACACCTGTAACATCAAGATGGTAGCGAGCGACAATTCGGGGCTTTCCGTCTGAATGGTCTGACGCAGAGACGAAACGGCAGCGAGGCGGTGCCGCGTCGCTAGGGTATGAAGTGAATTGTCATGTCTTAGTATGGCTAAGTGACATGCCGCTATGGAACACAAGACAGACCGGAGCGCCGTCGAACATGATATCATTGGGGTGAGATGGACGAGGAACGGATTCCGAGAGGATGGGACCATAGAAACCATGCTAGCCAACGTCGTTGACCAGTGATTTAGAAGGTATCGATTTACCGTATTGACGTTGTTTGGTATAATGCAGGATGGGTCGGGCCTTATCATCAGGTTCATAGACCTATAGGAAACCGCCGGGACGGCCTCTTTCAGCTGCTTCTTGCTCTTGGCCGTCTTTGACTTTGGCGTCCGTTGAGGAGTTTGCCACTTTAGCCTCACCCCGTACCCTTTACATGTCTTCTGTAGACGAATACATCTACCGCAGAAGGGCTTCTGCTCGTCACACTTGTAACCATCCTCCCTACAAGTGAAGCAGCCAGTACGAGTCCTTGAGAAAGGCATTTTGCGACGGTGACGGTGACGGTGATGGTAATCAATAGCGTGATGTGGAACTGATTAAGAGAAATTAGATAATGAGATGGATAAGGGTCGTAGGGTGGAGAGAGACTGGTCCCAAGGCCGCGACACGAATAGTGGACGCGGAGCTTACCTAAGCATATGGTTCTAGAGCTTCTTTACCCCAAACGCTAGTTCTTATCTCGGGCTAGAGGAGCATGAATGCTCAAGGGTTTCGAATAAGCTAGTGGAACTGCCTAGGCACCCCGAAAAGGGGTTCGAGGTGTGAGATTTTATCTCATGTCAAATCAAATTCAATTTCCTGAGTGGTTTCTTCTAAGAAACACAGTACTAGGTACATCGAAGAAAACAGCTACCAAGTACGGTTAAGTGGTGCATTAATCTTACTTTCAAAATATCACATCTGGCCCCTTTATTTAAACACCTAGGTTGTTAATATCGACATATTGGAGGGTATCTCATAATGTTTGAGCAAGGTACGGAATCGTCTTAAAAGCCGATACCGAAAATTACGGGGAACCTTACTGACCTGAACAAGCAGGATGGACGTCAAGATTGCTAAAGGCTTGATGCGGTTGGCTGGACCGGACCCAATACAGCAGGTCAGCGTTTGCGACTTACATAGTAGCGGCAGTCGCCGAGAGCCCCCAATTATCTCCAAGGTATTGTACCTAGCGATAGGCCCGCATGATCCACCGATTTGCTACTACCTACCACTAGGGATAAAGATCTCAGCTGATGCTCCCCTGCCATGTGACGATATGAAGCTTGGGATTCGCCGGTGACCTGAAGTCGTTGCAGAAAATCATATCTCAAAAGTTTGTACCTTTTCAACAGTTATTCAGGAAAATCTTTAAAAGTGTCGGACCCGACCCGGCTTAGGTACCTACCCCCTAGCTGCCGATATCTCACCTAACGAAGGAGAAAAATAACAAGAGCAAATAAGGCAAACAGCAAAAATCTGCACCATGCCTCAGCTTGCAGTGGCAGAAGAGCCGTCCATGGACTTGCCAATTATCGACCTGGACATCTATCGCAGCAACCCGCTCTCTAGCTCCGCCGCCCAGGAGGAATGCGCCCGCGCCGCTCGCGCGTTGATCACATACGGAGCGCTGGTACTGCACGCCTCCCGGGTGTCCGAGTCCGACAACGAGACGTTCCGCGACCTG
>JAOWAP010000004.1:9226-38063 GCA_028565235.1 Hypoxylon lenormandii
GGGGGGAGGGAGCATGTAACGCTCGTCTACATATATCTCTTGCATGTTGAAAAAAAAATTAAATGACATATTACACTTGAAGAAAAATGAGGGAAGTGTAAACAAAAAAAGATGCATATATAAATAAGTTCAATCCCCGATCCTGAAGGAAGGCAAAACATAAAAAAAAGAAAAATCCCACCGAGCCCACCTCCGTGAGAAGCCCCGCATAGTTGGATAGCAAATATGTAGGGGTAGCCAATTAATTTATCTCCGGTCAGCCTTACGAAGATGCAGACTCCTGAAGGAGCGCCAACCCTCGCCCGCGAATGCTACCCCGAAAGAAAAGGGTAACGCGCCCTCCTTGCCCCCTCCCCCCAGTCTGATCTGATCGGGGAAGGGGGTGGGAGGCGACCCAGCCCTACATCGCCCACGTCGCCCACTTGCGGCCCTCCCACATACATACCAGCCAGACACTGCGGGGGATTGGTACTATGGCTAGGTAGAACAGGGATCTCGCCGCAAATATAGGGATTAATTGGAGGAATAGGTTGTGGGGGGACGATCTTATTTTGTAATGGCTTGAATTTCGAAGAGGGGATTTGGGGATTTGGGCTGTGGAAAGGGAGAAAATGGGTTTCGTCTACTTCCTATAAGAAACTATCGAGCTACATTTTGTAATATTGCGTGAATTGCTATTTCCGCTATGGAATTTTCTGCGAGAAGAGAACTAATGTGCCGTCGATTTAAGCTAACGTTTAGACAAATTTGAAAAGGAAAAAAAAAAAAGCAATAACTCGCTGTAAAGACCAGATGCCAACCTTGGGGTATATGTGTCCTCCAAACGCCTCGTCATTCTGTACATTGGTGGGGAATATGTCACCGTTTCCCATTCTTACCTCGACTGGAGGTGGGTTTCTCTACTGTGTAACGTTTATCGGGTCCTCGTGGCAGCTACGTGACCGTCACCACGCGAACACACTGGGTTAGGTATCTAAATCTAAACCCATTCTATGACGCTCCCCTGCCAGATATAGGGGTCTGGGTGTATTCGGATGATAGGATCTAATGAGGCATGAGTCTCTGAGGAGTTGAGAACGTGAGCTACATCTGACACTTACTCCTATACCCGACCCTGTAAGCGTATTCGAAATCGAGAACCCAATGCTCCCATCGAATCAGGTCCGGTTTAGAGCCGTACTTGAACTCGAAGTAACTAAGCTGGCGGGGGTTGTGAGACATGAACGAAAGATCCATGTGCTACTCGAGATAGGCACTTACCTTCTCCACGATCTTCTCAAAGTCTTCGAGTTCGTAGAACCACATGTTGGGCCTCGTGACGTTGGAGAGCTTGAAGACGATGTGCAGGCGGACGAGGGCGTTGCGCTCCGACCAGACATCTAGCACGCCGTTCAGGAGTCCGAGCCATATACCTCCACTGCCGACGTTTACGCTCTCGCCAAGCGAAATCTTGATCTCGACGAATCGAAGGCTCTGCAAGGTCGGCCTGCTGACGAAGTCGGTCAGCGGGAGCGGCGCCGGGTTGCCCATGAGCCACGGGGGGATCCGGTCAATGACAAATACTTGGCAGTACAAGAAGCTCAATGCTTCCCGCGTGATCTGCTTGCAGAGGAGGAGGATGGTGGGCGTACGCAGAGGAACCTTAGAGTGACGTGAAACTTTGGTATTGACAGAGCGCGGCCGCAGTTCGATCTTGGCTTTGGCTTTCTCCTTCTGGTCGTAATAATAATCGTATAAGCTCCGGCATGTGGGATACTGGACGGAATATCGATATATCGCATTGCGTATTTCGGGGGGGAATGTTAAAAAAGAATAGCGGCTCGTGCTAGGGGTCGGGAGAGGCTCGGCGAGAAATGCCGGGAAGGTGGTGGTGGCAGATGCCCGATCGGCCTCTGAAATGCGGAGCAGGCCGGACATTGGGGACGGGATCTCGGCGCGGAGTTTAGCTCGCGCAACGGGATCCCTCGACGCCCTGAGGATCTTGTTACGGCCCCTGTGCTGTATGATTCGCCACTCTGCCAGCTTCCTACGGCTCTCGGGCCCGGCCATGGCGGACGGGCGTAAGGAAGAAAAAGGGGGGGAGGGCGAGGCTGAAAGATAACCGAAGGCTTAGAGCCAGTTACGATTACCGCACCATATCACGGTGAAAAAATGGGTAAGGTAACCAGGCCCCTTGCAGTCGACGGGAGAGACGCCCAACCCATCACAATATTCGTGCCCAACCGTGACGAAAGCAAGGACGGGATGCCGACTGGGCTCTTTTTGGATAAAATTGATCCCAGTCGTGAAATTTTTTTTTGCTGAATGCAATTAATTTCGAACTCAGCTAGCCAAGTTTCATCGAGTTGGAGTAGCCGAACCCGGGCTCGTGTTGAGGTGAGTGATGGAGCCTTAACAGATACTCGAGTATGTAGTTTTAGACCTTAGGTAGCGATGAAAGCCTACGTACTCATAAGCTTAATGATAGTCTAAATATTGGGTACCCGAGTTTCAGGAGAATATATTTCATATGACTCGAGTGAGATGAGGTTTGTTTGTGCGGTGGGGGTGAAACGTCGACGGTGACGGGTGACTGGTAAACTGGTAAGGCTGCAGGTTGTAAGCTGTGCGAGGCTGGGCAAGATTAGCAAGTAGCAAGATTGGACGCTTGTTTATCTCAGACGGGGAGAGGGACAGGGTGAGCTGCAGTTGCTTTTTCTGGAAATTATTACCTCTTCTTCCTCCTTCTATTCTTCTTTTTCCCCTATTCCTCTATTTCCCTTCTATTCCTTCCTATATGTGTGTACCTAGGAGGTATGTATGCATATAGTAGTAACATATGAGATATTCATGCCGGGTATGCGCAGGATACAAGACACAGGATACAGACATACAGAGCACATGATTAGGCAGGCTCGTAGAGAACGTTAACAGTCATTTTTTTCGAGCTGTTTAGATACAGTGATGTGCATCGCTTGATGTCACACCGGTTGGACCAATCAATTACTCGGAGCCAATAGTATCAAGGTATAGCTACCTGGTAGCCAGAACCAGACCGCGAGCACTACAGGACTCACAGGACCAAGACTCACGCAGGAGACACATCATCTCGTCTACCAAGTCCTACGTATACACATATCCATACTATACATACTGTAGCCTGAAGTAAGGTGCATACATGTATATATGTATGTATGCAAATGTAGGTAATGTAGGTATGTACATACCTAGTATGTATCTTCTAACATTCAAGATAATCTCACTGAACTCGACAGACAAAGTAGATGAAGCCTATAAAACTCTATTAACCCAAGGGAGATCAACGAGCAATGCAACGTGGGACGTCCGCCTTACTTACATGTATGTTTCTAGCTGTGGCATTAGCTGTGGCATCCTGTAGCCATCCTGTACCTAGTAGTAGTAGCATACATACTGTAGCATGTACGCAGCGAGTACCTTGCAGCCCAAGCAGTAGAAGCCCCACACGGGAAGACGACGGTGGTATTATGCGGTCTTATTGGCGCAGCAGGTTCCCAGCGGTAATTTTCTTATTTTTATAGAAAACGGCATAAGTCATCTTGGTCACCCGTGCGTGCCGGGTACTAAAATACTCTGCCCCCGCCGCTTAAAAATACTCATACTCTGTGTAACTGTTTTGCAGTTTGTGGTCTGTGGTTGGTGGTTTGTGAGTCGTGAGTTTGTGAGCCGTGGGTCATGGGCCGCCGGCACAGTAAGGACAGTGGGCTATGGTCGGTCTATGTATATGGACTATGGGCAGTTATAGGCATCGGGTCCGAGCCTTGAAAAATACGCGTCCACTATACGCAGGACCTAAGGTAAGAATAGAAGAAGAAGAAAAAGAAAAAGAAAAAAGTATTTTAAGGTACAGATTACCACATTTACGCTAATAAAGGCCTTGTCTGTGCGCTACTCATGTGCTGTCTTTCTTGGCAAAGGGCTGTTACTATTACATTTCTCACCCTCCCCCCCAATATCCGCTAAATCTGCAAACCTGCAACCTTTTTTTTTCCCTCCATTTCTTTTCATGCTTAACTCCGTTCAGCTTAGTGCGCCTCAGGTCTCAGACAAGAACAGGTAGATCCGATCTTCTGCTCACTCCCCCCAGTACCTCCTAAGGTAGCCCAGAGCCCAGTCTAACCAAGAACTAAGCAAGCCCAGTCGTTTCAGCAAGAAGACAGAAGACAGAACACAGCCAGCCGCTCCCTAAAAAATCCCCTTCCCACACACTAACACACTAAACACACTAAAGCTTGATGAGATCCGATTTCCACCACCAGTTCTCTTCAACCACACCCGTGTCCCCCGCGTCTCCCGTCCACTTCCAGCCCATCCTGCCAGCCTGCCCTTGTGTGCCCCCCCTGGTGAGCCTTATCATGTTGATCTCTTCATGATATTTCCACACCCGCCACCACTTTCGTCTAGACCAACCGTCAACCTAACCCTTACATGTTGAATCTGCCAAACGGCCAGGGTCGAGGATTGACATCACATTAATCCCATCCTTAGCTGATGGTGCTAGCCTCGACGTTGTTGTATCCTAGGCTCTCCGGATCTTCCTGTCGCGTCTTTTCCACCCGTCTTTTAGTTGCTCGCGTTTGCTGCTGTTGTTTTTCTATTTTCTTTTTCGGCTTCCTTTTCTCTTCGTCATGTCCGCCTTGGGCCAGGCCGGGCCTAGCTCCCATACCCATCCGGGCCTGAGCTTCCCTCAGGTCAATGGACTCAGACGCGGATATCCACCTCCTCCTCCTCACTCATCTACGCCGCCGAAACCGTCTCCGTCGCCACAGCACCAGTCGCCTTACCAATCCGCGCAGTATCCTCCTCAGCAACCCTCGCAGGCTGCCTACCCGCAACATCTCTTCTCGAGTACGACTCCCTCCCCCGTGCCCAACATCGCCAGCATACCCAGCCTACCAAATGGGAACTCGAGACACGCGCCGCCTCAGTCTGCTCAGCATGTCCAAGCCGCGGCTCAGGCGGTTCGCCAGCATCAGCATCAGCACCAACAGCACCAACGAGGTGGTCAGCAACGACAGATGCAGCCCCAACCGGGCCCTTCTGCTTCGATGGCCTATCTCCAGCAGGCCATGAATCAGCCCGTTCAGCCTGTCCAACAGGTTCCGCAACCCGTACCTCAGCCCGTTCAGCAGATACCCCATACTCAGTCGATACCGCAACAGATCCAACCCATTCAGTCCCAACCAGTCCAGCAAGTTCCGCCGCCGCAGCCCGTCCAACCGAACGACAGTAACCTGATATCTCCGAACCCACCACATCACCAACCTCATCCTCAGACCCACCCTCAGGCTCACCCACAAGCCCATCCGCAAAACCATCCTCAGAACCATCCTCAGCCACATCCTCAAGCGCACCCTCAAGCCCATTCTCAAGCTCACCAACAGACACATCCAACCCATCCTCAGTCTCTTCCTCAAATTCACCAACAACCAGCTCAGCTGCAACCCCAGCCGACTCCTCAGCCGCAGAATCAACCTCCGCCGGCCCCTCGGCCTGAGGCTCACGCCTCACCTCCGGAAACGCAGCCTCATGATGACGTGGATATGGATAGTGCCGGGGAGTCGGTGGAGGGAGACAGCCATATTTCGCCCAAGCTGATCGAAGGTACCCCCTTTGTGCCGAGAACACCGATGGGGACGATGATGTCTGCTCCACCCGAGGGAGGTAGCTTTCCGAGTCTAGAGGCAGTTCACAAGCACGTGCTCGCCTATTGCACATCGGTAGGGTATGCTGTGGTCATTGGACGGTCGAAGAAGACAGTGCCGGGCCTAAAGAAGGTTCTTTTCGTTTGTGATCGCGCGGGCAAGCCTCCGAGCCGAGTCAGTCCGGAACAGAGGAAACGGAAGACGTCATCTCGCAAATGCAATTGCCAGTTTGGCTTTTTTGCTATTGAACAGAGGACACAGTGGACGATTCGCTATCGTCCTGACTCAGCTCACCTCCATCACAACCATGGTCCTAGCGAGAGCCCGCTTCTGCACCCGGCTGCGAGGAAGTTGGATAGCGAGATGGTTGCCGCTGTCAAAAATCTCAAAGAGTCAGGTGAGTTTTTTTTCTTTCTTTCTACAAGCCGTGGATGGTATTCATATTAACTACTTCTAGGCATTGGCGTTACCCAAACGTTGGAGATTCTACAGCAGCAAAACCCCCATGTTCCTCTACTTCCCAGGGACATCTACAATGCCCGTGCTGCAATAAATCGCAACCCACAAAAGGTCGAGGCAGGTATCGCTGAATCGCGGCCAGCGATCTATAGCAAGCCTGCGCCGAGTGCCGAGGAACGCATACGGTCAGACCTCAGGCGGGAGCTTGCCCGAGCTAAAGAGGAGTTGGCTAAGGTGAAAGACGAGAGCAAAAAGGAGCTCGACGATTTGAAGGAGAAGTTACGCGAGAAGGATAAAATCATCGAAAAATTCGAGATGTTCATTGATATATGCAATCAAAGAGTTATGGTGCAAAGGGAGAGACTCAACGACGGCGAAAGCAACGGTGGACCTGGCGGCCCGAGCAATTAAATGGGTCTTTAGGTTGCATTATTTTCAAAGGGTTCGAAAACGAGATATGCCGGGGCAGGGTCTTGGTTTGTTTGAAGGGAAGCATAGGCGTCTCGAGGGCTCACAACAGGAATCGGTGGCATATAACGGGGTTATGGAGTTTCCACGGATTTATTACTGATGGCAGGGGATTCCACGGGACGCCAACTTTGCGTCTGACTTGATGAACACAAGCATGGCAAGGATTCGCTCGGTACTGGCAACGGGAAAAAAAAATATTAGACTCTGGCGTTGATGGGTATGATTTAAATGATTCAAATCAAACATGGCTTTAACGAAGCTAAAAATCTCTACTTGACTTTGTGTTTTCACCATGACATGTGATTGATTTGCACCGCTTAATATCTCACCATTAAAAAAGTTGAGATTATATACCTGGTAGTTTAACAATTCTATATATGATGATAGAAAATATTATTCCTTGGTAACAAGAAAAGGTGATTATATAAAATCAATGAAATTCAATAACTTAAGCATACATGTAGACAATTATAAGAATCTTTCGTGTAATTGTTTTTGAGTCTTCTGATACTAAAAGTGTAGTTACCCCTGAAGCACTATCACTAGATTACCTTGGAACATTCAACTTAACCAAATAGGTAGCGCCCCTTTTAAATCGACGATGTTTATAGTCTAGTTATAAGTGTTGATATTAACAAGCGCAATGATTATGCTCCATATACTCGTCTTAATTGCATAGTACACTCATGGCTGCAAGCGTTGAGCTTCAGAAGATCAAATGGTCGTACTTCAACATGTTCGCTTACAAATTGGATACCTACCACCCATATACTTTCGTAAAATCATAGGTATTCACCTACATATAGGATAGAACACCAGTATTTCATTGCGAACTGTCTTGATAAGTGAAGTCACTACGCAGAAGAGAAGATGCGCAGTTGGCCTAATTCAATATCTCGAAAGCTCGAGTCAAGCGTAGCTAGACACATCTTGCAAGACGCTCTTGAACATGTTGCGAGGCTGGATGAGATTTGCAGAATTGTGAGTGGACAGAGCTGGTAAAGATATGATAGTTGCCACTTGAACGTTATTAGTCCATCCCCTGAGGCTGACGATAGTGTTTGTTAGCAATCTAGGTAACCCACCTCGGAGGCATGTAAACAACTGCCAACTCATTCAGCCCCGGGCCTATTGAAAGGTAACACCTGGTTGTACATCAAAGCGGGAGAACAGTTGTCAAAGCACCGGGAACAACTGTCGAGGCCGCCCTTCGTATCCGAAAAGGTGGGCTTTCCACGAGGACCCAGAACGGGGCTGGAAATACTCCACATGGGATGATGAATTGGACGACAGCATTTAAAAGTCGCTATGTATTAATAACTTTCTCTCAGACATTCTAATCTAGCTGGTTCGGTATGATTCCTAGTTCTCTACCTAGGTAGTTTCGGCGAACTTCTCTGGCTTATATTGAAATTCGGTAGATAGTAGGTATATCACTCTCGAATAGTTCTGGTCACATGCTCGGATCACCAGCGAGTGACCATTGTCCTAGATATCTATTTGACGATACTATTTTATGCCGACCTCTCCCGTAAAATTGATATTCCCCTGGACGACTCGCTGCCTTACTAGGCATCGCCAGCGCCTTCATACTACAACACTGTCGGCAACATGGCTTAAGAATTCTGAGGGAGTTATGTTTACCTTAATGTGCCGTCAGAGCATGGCGATCCTCAGCACAACCATTAAGACGTCTTCTAACTGGGTATGAACTGCCTCTTATGGCACTGTTTTCATTTACTAATATAACAAGCTCACTACCTCTACCTAGGTATTGGAGTGAGTTAGGCAAGTATAGAAGAATGTACGAAACCCTCCAAGTCTATTAGATTGCGGATTAAAGCTCCCAGCCTTTACAGATGCTAGAAGTGCATGTGATGTAATGATTACTATGGAGGTCTATCAGAGTATACCTTTTTATTGCGGAAAACCTGCGATATCTATTGGAAGAGCAGTGCGACCATACAATTTGACAGTTTAACCTATATACTTTGGTAGTAGAGCCAATTAAGTCTAAGAAGAAAAGATGCAGAAACATCTATAGTGACAGGATGTATATTATGCTTATGTAAAATCACAACAACATCGTTAGATGTTAGAGTTACTATCTTCGTACTTATACTTAGTTATTAATGCTACGAGCATTGTAGCTGTTATGTCTTGGGTAACATGAGAGCCCATATACTTTTAGGTAGGTACCTGATGTCGAATTAGGAGAGACCATTTGTTTTATTCAAACTATGGTTACCTCGCTGCAACCCGATTTTGACATCCAAGGGTTTCCCGGCCTAGTCGGAATAAAGCGTCTGAAAAGCCTGTCACATGTTTCATCTATTTTGGAGAAGTGAGAAACTTTAGATTTACTTGGAGAGGGCGGACTTCGGTACGTTGGGTACTGTGAGGATGATCGGTAAAAGGACGTTGTATTTTCTATTAATTATAGTCTGGGAAGACTGTCAATTCTAACTTTCCTTTGCTTAGATAGTACCTGAGTTGCGATGTGCGTAAAGTTTGAAAAGGTGTCGTATTTAAAACAGGTTCGCAACCTGGCATGAAAAATGAAGTCATCCTCATACGCGATCAAAGGTGCTGAAGCAACATATAATGTATGTAACCGGCGAAACAACGGTGAGCTGCGAATGAGCAAGTGCAAGACACTTGGGAATATCTCCGTAAGATGTGCTACTCAGCTACATCTACTATGTATGCAAAGGAGAGATTCCAGAAATATAGGGGTAAAGAACATAAAAGGGTCTTGATGGCGGGGCTGCCACGACAGAGTGACAGGACAGGCCAATCAAAATGAAGAATGAATTAATTAGGTAGGGAGCACCCCGGTAATTTGCATGCCTGTATCAGTCTATCTCCTAGTGTCGCGACTTTGTTGGCGTCCCTTCGCGTACTATGTAAAATAATGTAAAATTGGTGGATGACTGGCAGCTGGTAATAACTTCAACGCCCAGAACACCCTATCCATTCATTTTGTACTGTATTACAACCCAATAAACCAACGACGACACAGGACGCAGGTCGAGCAATACGACAAATAATCATCTTCGGTCTCACACTCTTTTCGTCTTTGTACCTTTTTTACAACCTATCTAATCAGCATAGTCCTTCTTCTTGATTCCGCGAACCCGTCTCCTGAGACCGGATCCCTTCTCTAATACACCGAGAGATGCTCCCGACCCTGTAAATCCCCGACCAAGCCTTCGATACATACCGCCACGATGGAGGCCGTGGCTTCTCCTTTGGCCCTTCAGAGCCCTGGCGCGAATGGCATATCCCCTTCGTCCTTCATCACCATCGACCCGACTTTGGTGGTCGACTACCTAGCCTCCGTTATCACCATTGCTCTCGGAGCTACCCGCGGCGAGCTCGAGAGGCCTGACAACCTTCTTTCGAAAGCAAGCTATAGCGATACAGTCCAGCGGTGTACCCGCTTTGCGACCGATGCTCATGTTGCCCTCTACGTCCAAAAGGACGTGAAGCCATCGGTCGATATCCCAGATGGTCCGATCGATAATGGTATGGGGTTATCGCCTACTTCTGACGAATGTCAAGGGAAGTGTTGCTAACATCCACGTCTCAGTTCCGGTCTCGTACACATACACAATCGCGTCCGAGATATCTTCTTCGCCGACGACGATAGCCTACCTCGCACTACTCAAGCGCCCTCAAGCGATCGACCCCTCGCTACCTTTAACTTCCCAGATCCAGATACAAACGCTACCCGGCACCGCCTCGCTTGCTAATCTTGTTAGTGAACAGGGCCCTACCGCCTCTCCCTTCGAAATCCTTCATTCCATTCTTCATAATGCGCTGGCGCCCTACTTCGATGCGAGCACCAAGACATCGCAGGCTGCGAATGGGGCTAGGAACCGAGCGGACGTGGATGCGAAGACGGGCATCCCCGTAACCAAGAAGCGGATGACGGAACTCGAGTTGAGCTTGCTTCACCTGCAGCAGAATGTAGAGATCCCCGAGCTATCTCTGTCTTTTCACCCGGTTGTTCAAGGGGCGCTGGAAGATGCTGCCGCACGCAATACGCGGCCGACTACTGACTTAATACCTGCTCATCTACTCTCAGACAGTACCTTCATGAATAACCTACAGTCAACAGTGAATAGTTGGATTAAGTCGATACAGACCATCACGAAGCTCACTCGAGATCCTGTAACTAGAACCGCCACGCAGGAGATCAATTTCTGGTTGTCGATGGAGTCTGCGCTAGAAGGAATCGAAGCTCAGTTGAGGAGCGAAGGAGTCATGTTAACTTTAGAGATCCTCAAGCATGCGAAGCGTTTCCAGGCGACTGTCAGTTTCACTGCCGATACTGGTCTGAAGGAGGCTATGGAGATGGTGCAGAAATACAACCAGCTTATGCGAGATTTCCCTCTCGACGAACTCTTGTCGGCGACTTCTTTGCCGAAAATTCAGGATGCTATCGGCCAGATCTTCGGCCATATGAACAAGAAGATGCGGTTTAGCAACTATCCCATAGCGCGGACGCTACATTTGGTGGAGGCCATCTCGGCTGACCTGGAAGAGGTTATGCATCGTCTCCTGCCGGGTTCCGAACTGGTTGACCTGGACTATAGAGATTTTAAGAGCCTCATGACTACCGCCGATGAAATCTTCAAGTCTTGGGATGGGCAGATCAAGGAATTCACCAACATCGCCCGAGAGACAACCCGTAGAAGGCAAGAGAGGTTTATTCCTATCAAGGTCAATCCTAAGCACATGGAGCTACAGGCTCGGCTTAAGTACATCGATACCTTCCGCGACAATCACGAGCAGCTGCAGAGGACGATCGTCAACGTTCTTGGCCCGAAATCAACTGTCAACGGTGTCACCGAGGAGACGGCGACGAATGGGGTCGCTCTCGTCGAAGAAATGGGCGATGTAGATGCTGTGGAGGAAGTTCGGCAGGCTTGGGAGGCACTGAAGCACGTGGATTTGCTCGACGTTTCCCCAGAGGGCACTCAACGATGGGTTAAGGCGGAGAATACCTACAATGAACGTACCTCCCGGGTAGAGAACTCGATCATTGCCAGACTACGAGACCGCCTCGCAACGGCGAAGAACGCAAACGAGATGTTCCGCGTTTTCTCTCAGTTCAATGCTCTTTTCGTGCGACCTAAGATTCGAGGTGCTATTGCCGAGTATCAGAACCAGCTTATCGACAACGTGAAGCAAGCTATCTCAGGACTTCACGAGCGCTTCAAGCAGCAGTACGGCCACTCTGAGGCTCATGCTATGGCCCAACTGCATGATTTGCCGCCTGTCTCCGGTGCCATTATCTGGGCACGTCAGATTGAACGTCAACTCGATAACTACATGAAGAAAGTTGAGGACATTTTGGGTTCGGATTGGGCTCTTCATACAGAAGGGCAAAAACTACAAACCGAGAGTGAATTGTTCAGGAAGAAGCTCAATACCCAGGCAATCTATAAGGCATGGATCGATGACGTTCAACGGAAACAGATCACGATCGCCGGTCGGCTGTTCAACATCAACAAGGTCAGAGCCGCCAACAATGCGCTGGATCTCTCTGTCAATTTCGACGCCCAGATAATTGCGTTGTTCAAAGAGACTCGTAACCTTGGCTGGCAAAATTTCAATGTGCCTCATTCCGTAAACAATGTTGCCAAAGATGCCAAGAGAGTATACCCGTACGCTGTCAGTCTGATGGAAAGCGTAAGAACTTTTGCGCAGACAACTCGACAGATATCAGAACTGCCTGAAGTCGCCATCCTGCTGAGCGGGTACCAGAATGATGTTCATGTGTTGATTGCCAAGGGTATACCCCTGAAGTGGGAAACATTCGTCAATACCTGGGAATCATACCAGAAGCCACCGCTCGCTAATGGCAGCCTTGAGCACACGATCAGCCGCGGTGGTGAGACCAAGCACGTCCTATTTGTTCGAGAATTTGCTGCGGCTGCTTCCCTTCTCCAGGCGAAAACTGTTACTCTTGCAAACATACACTTGAACGTCCAAAAGGCCCTAGCGGAACTAGCCACTTGTCCGTACGAGGCATCCGAATTCGAAGCGCGTCTGCAGATTATCCAAGCAGCTGTTGACCAACTGAACTTGGAGCAGTACGTCAACTTAGGTTTCTGGGTGGAAAGGATGAACGAGCGAATCAAGTTGACCCTGCTCGCTCGCCTTCAACGGGCAGTCTCGGCGTGGATCGAGGCATTCGAAGACGACACCCCCGTCGATCGAATCGAGACTAGTCGGAGGAAGCAGTTGGCTCCATCCGGAGAACCTCTCAAGTCAGATGCACCCGTCATGAAGCACTTAATCCATGAGATCACGATGAGGAACCAGGTAATCTACCTTGATCCGCCTCTTGAATTTGCCAGAGCCAGCTGGTTCTTGCACCTGCACAACTGGATAGGCATTGTCTGCAACCTCCCCAAGATCAAAGCTTCTAGATACCAAATGAGCTTGACGCTAAGCACTGTCGTTCATGAAGAAGCCCGATTCAACGATCTCCCTGGCGATTGCGCTGACATACTTGGAAGAGTGTACGGCTCAGTCGAAAAGAAGTTGCAGGGCATCAGCGAATATGTTGATAAGTGGCTGCAGTTCCAATCTCTCTGGGATTTGCAATCCGAACAGGTTTACGAACTTCTAGGCGACGAGCTGTCAAAGTGGTTACAATTACTACAGGAGATTCGAAAATCTCGCGCCACGTTCGACACCGCCGACGTCAGCCGTTCATTTGGCCATATCACCATTGACTACGAGCAAGTACAAATGAAAGTCAATTCGAAGTATGACCAGTGGCAGCAGGAGATACTGGTGAAATTTGCTGGGCGGCTTGGCAACCGGATGAGAGAAGTCAATGCCGAAATTGAAAAAGCTCGGCGAGACCTAGAAGGGCAGAGCCTTGAAGCTACCTCTACCGCGCAAGCTGTCCAATTTATTACTATCGTTCAAAGCTGCAAGCGTATGGTAAAGGCATGGGCTCCTGAAGTCGAGACATTCCGCCAAGGCCAATCTACCCTCGTCCGGAATCGATACAATTTACCGAGCGACTGGGTAGATGTTCAACAGGTCGATTCGACATGGGAAGCTCTTAACGAGCTCTTGAATAGGAAGGCAAAGATTGTCCAAGATCAGACAGACGCCCTCAAGGCGAAGATAGTCGCTGAGGACAAGGTTGTGACAGACAAGATAGCCGAGATCGCGACAGAATGGAATGCGGAGAAACCTGTGTCAGGGACGATTGCCCCTGACATTGCGTCCGCCACCCTCACCTCATTCGAGGCACGCATCACCAAACTGCAGGACGAATTTGACATGGTGTCAAAAGCTAAGGAGGCGCTTGATCTCCCTGCCAGCCCTGAATCTTCACTGTCGATAATCCTGGAGGAGGTTCATGACTTTAAAGCTGTATGGTCCGGCCTATCGACGATCTGGAAGAGCTTGAACGAACTCCGAGAGACCCTATGGGGAAGTGTCCAACCCAGAAAGATCCGTAGCAGCATTGAGGGTCTCATCAAAATGACGAGGGAAATGCCGAGCAGGATGCGGCAGTACGCTGCTTTTGAGCATATTCAGGATATCCTCCGTCAGTTCTTGAAAGTGAATCCTCTGCTGGGTGATTTGAAGTCCGAAGCCATCCGAGATCGACACTGGACGAAGATTTGGAAGGATATCAAGCCCGGACGGCGCTACTCACCTGTGTCTATGACACTTGGAGACGTTTGGGATCTCAACCTAGTTGCCACTGAGGTCATTGTCAGAGACATCATCACGCAAGCTCAGGGTGAGATGGCACTTGAGGAGTTCCTGAAGCAGGTGAAGGAGACTTGGAACAACTACCAACTAGATCTCGTGGCATACCAGAGCAAGTGCCGCCTTATCCGCGGCTGGGACGATCTTTTTGCCAAGTGCAGTGAAAATCTAAACTCTCTGCAGGCGATGAAACATTCGCCGTACTATAAAGAGTTCGAGGAGGAAGCTTCGTCTTGGGAGGACAAGCTAAACCGTGTCCACGTTCTTTTTGATGTTTGGATTGATGTCCAGCGCCAATGGGTATACTTAGAAGGTGTCTTCACTGGAAACGCCGACATCAAGCATCTCTTGCCGATAGAATCTTCAAGATTTCAGAACATCAACAGCGAGTTCATGGCTGTGATGAAGAAAGTCTACAAGCAACCAATGGTTATGGATGTCCTGAGCATCACTGGTGTCCAGAAGTCGCTGGAACGTCTCGCTGAGCTACTCAACAAGATCCAGAAGGCTCTCGGCGAATATCTGGAGAAAGAAAGAGTCTCGTTCCCTCGCTTCTACTTCGTTGGTGATGAAGATCTCCTTGAGATGATCGGTAACAGTAATGATACTCTACGCATTGCCAAACATTTCAAGAAGATGTTCGCCGGCCTGACGGGCCTAGTCATGGATGACGAATCAATCATCTCAGGCTTCACTTCGAAAGAAGGCGAAGTAGTACGCCTCAAGAAAGAGATCTCACTTGCTAAAGTGCCCAAGATTAATGATTGGTTGGCACTGCTCGAGAACGGTATGAAAGCCACTCTAGCCGAACTTCTAGCCGAGGCTGTTGAGGCGTATACGCCAATCTTCGAGTCCGGCGAGATCGATCAGAGTGCTTTGAATGACTTCATGACCAACTTCCCTAGTCAGATTGTGGTACTTGCTACCCAGGTGGTTTGGACTACGGCTGTCGAGCAGTCCCTGAACAGTGGAGGCTCAACACTACAGTCCCTCTACGAGCGGGAGGTCCAAGTTCTCCGACTCCTTGCAGAGACTGTTCTCGGCGACCTAGAAGTGATACAGAGAAAGAAGTGCGAGGCTCTGATCACGGAATGTGTCCACCAGCGAGACGTCATCGAAAAGCTGGTGAAGCTCAATGCCACTACTCCAACCCATTATATGTGGCTGCTGCAAATGCGATACGTCTACAATCCTGAAGGAGACTACTTGCAACGCCTTCACATCAAGATGGCAAACGCGAAACTCAACTATGGTTTCGAGTATCTAGGTGTTCCCGACAGGCTTGTCCGAACACCCCTTACCGATCGTTGCTTCGGAACTCTCACCCAAGCTCTCTGCCAGCGGCTTGGTGGTTCTCCGTACGGGCCCGCTGGTACAGGAAAGACGGAATCAGTCAAAGCTCTTGGTGTTCAGCTGGGTCGTTTCACTCTTGTGTTCTGCTGTGACGACACATTTGACTTCCAGGCTATGGGCCGAATTTTTCTTGGTATCTGTCAAGTCGGTGCCTGGGGTTGTTTCGACGAATTCAACCGTTTGGAGGAGAGGATCCTGTCTGCCGTCTCGCAGCAAATTCAAAACATCCAGCTCGGTCTCAAACAAGGCGCGGAGGACGACAAGGCCCAGATCGAATTGGTCGGTCGCCAGCTTCATGTAAACGCTAACACTGGTATTTTCATCACGATGAATCCGGGTTATGCAGGCCGTTCCAACTTGCCCGACAACTTGAAGAAGCTGTTCCGCAGCGTAGCCATGTCGAAGCCAGACAAAGAGCTTATTGCTGAAGTTATGCTCTACTCCCAAGGTTTCAACCAAGCCAAGCAGCTTTCGAAGCAGACAGTTCCATTCTTTGACCAATGTGCCGCGAAACTGTCCAAGCAAGCGCATTACGATTTCGGCCTGCGTGCTCTGAAGAGCGTACTCGTCAGTTCGGGTGGCCTCAAACGTGCTCGACTTACCAGTGGTGACGGCACCCTTGGTGCGGAAGAAGTTGTCGAACCTGAAATCATCGTGCAGAGTGTCCGAGAAACCATAGCTCCGAAGCTGATTCGAAACGACGTCCAAATCATGATGGATATCGAAGGAGACTGTTTCCCAGGTGTTCAATATGTGCCTGCCAATTTGGACAAACTTGAGGACGCTATTCGTCGCTTGGCGGCGGAGAGACACCTCGTTGTCAATGATACTTGGATGACCAAGGTTCTTCAACTATACCAGATCCAGAAGATACACCACGGTGTGATGATGGTCGGAAATTCGGGATCTGGGAAGTCTGCCGCGTGGAGGCTCCTTCTGGACGCCTTACAACAGGTTGAAGGAGTCGAGGGCGTTTCTCACGTCATTGACTCGAAAGTCATGTCGAAGGAAGCTCTGTACGGAAACCTGGACTCAACTACTAGAGAATGGACCGATGGTTTGTTCACCAGCATTCTACGAAAGATCGTCGATAACCTGCGTGGTGAAGACTCTAAGCGCCACTGGATTGTCTTCGATGGTGATGTCGATCCCGAATGGGTTGAAAATCTGAACAGTGTTCTTGACGACAATAAGCTACTCACACTTCCTAATGGTGAGCGTCTCAACCTACCAGCTAATGTTCGGATCATGTTCGAAGTCGAGACTCTGAAGTACGCTACGCTGGCAACCGTCAGTCGATGTGGTATGGTCTGGTTCAGCGAAGACACGGTCACTCCAAGCATGATGATCACCAATTACCTAGAGACTCTTAGGACTGTTGCTTTCGAGGACTTGGATGAAGACACCGCTGCTGCTGGTCAGAGTCCCGCAAAGGCTCTCCAGATTCAGAGCCAGGTTGCCGATCTACTGAACGCCTATTTTACTACGGACGACTTCATCCTTGCGGCTCTTAAGCAAGCCGAATCATACAACCACATTATGGAGTTTACCGTTGCTCGTGTCCTCACGACACTATTCTCGTTATTGAACAAGGCCGTTCGAGACATGATCGAATACAATGCAGCGCATGTTGATTTCCCTCTGGATCCCGAGCAGATCGAAGCATATGTTGCGAAAAAGCTGCTGCTCGCCTTGGTCTGGGCCTTGACGGGCGACTGTCCACTCACCGATCGAAAAGCATTTGGAGATAATGTTGGAGCCCTTGCGAGCTTTGGATCACCGCCGCTTGATGGCACTAGCTCTCTTATTGACTTCGACGTCGATCTCCCTAGAGCCGAATGGACGCCGTGGCAGAATCAGGTCCCAACGATTGAAGTTAACACGCATTCGATCACACAAACAGACGTCGTCATTCCCACTTTAGATACTGTTCGCCATGAAGACGTGCTCTATTCTTGGCTTGCCGAGCACAAGCCGCTTTTGCTTTGCGGTCCGCCTGGTTCTGGTAAAACAATGACTCTATTCAGCGCGCTTCGAAAACTGCCGAATATGGAAGTTGTCGGCCTCAACTTCTCTAGCGCGACTACACCTGACCTTCTCATCAAGACCTTTGAACAGTACTGCGAGTACAAGAAGACTCTAAACGGTGTCATGTTATCGCCGACCCAGATTGGTCGATGGCTTGTCCTTTTCTGTGATGAAATCAACTTGCCAGCACCAGACAAGTATGGCACTCAGCGAGCCATCTCATTCCTTCGTCAGCTAGTCGAACACAACGGCTTCTGGCGGACCTCCGACAAGTCTTGGGTGACCCTCGACCGAATCCAGTTCGTTGGTGCCTGTAATCCTCCAACCGATGCTGGTCGTACTCCCATGGGCGCCAGGTTCCTCAGACATGCTCCGCTCATCATGGTTGATTATCCGGGCGAGCTGTCATTGCAGCAGATCTATGGCACTTTCAACTCTGCGGTTCTCAAGATCATTCCGGCACTACGCGGATACGCTGAGCCCCTTACTCAAGCGATGGTTCGGTTCTACCTGGAATCTCAGCAGCGCTTCACGCCCAAGATCCAACCGCATTACGTGTACAGTCCTCGTGAATTGACAAGATGGGTACGTGGCGTATACGAGGCCATTCGTCCGTTGGAAACCCTTTCTATCGAAGGACTGATCCGCATCTGGGCGCATGAGGCGCTACGACTCTTCCAGGATCGTTTAGTCGCGGAGGATGAGCGGAAGTGGACTGACGACGCCGTTCGACGAATCGCATTGGAGTACTTCCCGACGATCGAAGAGGAGAAGGCACTAGGTGGCCCAATCCTATTCTCTAACTGGCTTTCGAAGAATTATGTCCCGGTTGACAGAGAGCAGTTGCGTGACTTTGTAAAAGCCCGTCTCAAGACTTTCTGCGAAGAAGAGGTGGACGTACCCCTTATTTTATTCAACGATGTGCTTGAGCATGTCCTTCGTATCGACCGTGTTTTCAGACAGCCACAAGGTCATCTCATCCTAATCGGTGTCAGTGGAAGTGGCAAGACAACACTTTCGAGGTTCGTTGCTTGGATGAACGGTCTCAAAGTCTTCCAAATCAAAGTTCATGGAAAATACTCAGCCGAAGATTTCGACGAGGATCTTCGAGAGGTTCTACGCCGATGCGGTTGTAAGGGCGAGAAGATCTGTTTTATCATGGATGAATCTAACGTCCTTGATTCCGGTTTCTTGGAAAGGATGAACACACTACTTGCCAACGCCGAAGTTCCCGGTCTGTTTGAAGGGGACGACTTTGCCTCCTTAATGACGGCTTGCAAAGAAGGTGCACAGCGGCAAGGTCTATTGCTGGATTCTCAAGAAGAGCTCTACAAGTGGTTCACGCAGCAGATCGTCAAGAACTTACACGTCGTTTTTACCATGAACCCACCTGAAGACGGATTATCCTCTAAAGCCGCCACAAGTCCGGCCTTGTTCAACCGTTGCGTCCTCAACTGGTTCGGTGATTGGTCGGATCAAGCGCTCTTCCAAGTGGCTAATGAGCTCACGCATTCTATCGACCTCGACAAGCCTAACTTCGCGGCTCCTGATACTATTCCTGTCGCGTATCGTGGTCTTAACTTGCCGCCTTCTCATAGGGAAACAATTGTCAACTCTATGGTCTACATCCACTATTCCCTGCAACGGTTCAACAGCAAACTCCAGAATCAGCAAGGAAAGGTCACGTTCCTCACACCGCGCCACTTCCTCGACTTTGTTGCGCAGTACGTCAAGCTATACAACGAGAAGCGCGAAGACCTAGAAGAACAACAGCGCCATCTAAACGTTGGTCTTGACAAGCTCAGAGATACAGTCGAGAAGGTCCGTGATCTCAGGGTCAGTCTAGCTGAGAAGAAAACCCAACTCGAAGCGAAAGACGCCGAGGCTAATGAGAAGCTGCAACGCATGATTGCCGATCAACGGGAAGCTGAACAGCGCAAGAGCACGTCCCTGCAAATCCAGGCAGCACTCGAAAAGCAAGAAGCCGAAGTTGCGTCTCGCAAGGAGGTCGTGTTGCACGACCTGGCAAGAGCCGAACCCGCTGTCGAAGAAGCTAAAGCTAGTGTCAGCAACATCAAACGACAGCATTTGACGGAAGTCCGTTCTATGGGCTCTCCGCCTCAGGGTGTTCGGCTTGCCATGGAGTCTGTATGCACATTGCTAGGTCACAAGATCGCCGATTGGAAGGCCGTCCAAGTCGTGGTGCGCCGAGACGACTTCATTGCGAGCATTGTCAACTTTGATAATGAGAAACAGATGACCAAGTCTATGCGAACGCTGATGCGGTCCAAGTTTTTGAACAACACTGAATTCACATACGAAAAAGTTAACCGTGCCAGTAAAGCTTGTGGCCCCTTGGTTCAATGGGTAGAAGCACAAGTTAACTACTCCGAAATCCTTGACCGAGTCGGTCCTCTACGGGAGGAGGTAGATAAGCTCGAAGAACAAGCTCTTCAGACAAAGGCCGAAGCGAAGGCCGTCGAGAACACCATCACTAGTCTTGAACAGAGCATTGCGACTTACAAGACAGAATACGCTGCTCTCATCAGTGAGACACAGGCCATTAAGGCAGAAATGTCTCGTGTCCAATTCAAGGTTGACCGAAGTGTCAGGCTTCTTGACAGTCTTTCTTCGGAGCGTACCCGTTGGGAAGACGGAAGCAAATCGTTTGAAACGCAAATCAGCACTCTAGTTGGAGATGTTCTAGTTGCTGCCGCCTTCTTAGCTTACAGCGGTCTTTACGACCAGACCTTCCGAAAATCGATGATGGAAGACTGGCTGCACCAGCTGCATCTCTCTGGAATCAACTTCAAACCTCACAATCCCGTCACAGAATCCTTGTCCACTGCTGATGAGCGACTTGGCTGGCAAGAAAATTCGCTGCCCGTCGATGATCTATGTACAGAAAACGCCATCATCCTCAAGCGCTTCAACCGGTACCCGCTCATCATCGACCCTTCTGGCAGAGTTACCGAGTTCCTTCAACGCGAATGCAAGGACCGCCGCCTTACTGTTACCAGTTTCTTGGACGACTCCTTCACCAAGCAGCTAGAAAGTTCCCTAAGATTTGGCAACCCCATTCTTATCCAGGATGCTGAACATCTAGATCCTATTCTTAACCATGTCCTCAACAAGGAGTACCAGAAGACTGGGGGTCGTGTGCTTATACAGCTTGGCAAGCAGCAGATCGACTTCTCCCCCGCTTTCAAGATCTACCTATCTACTAGAGATCCTTCTGCTACATTCCCGCCCGATATCTGTAGTCGGACTACATTCGTCAACTTCACAGTCACGCAGAGCAGTCTCCAGACCCAGTCCCTTAATGACGTTCTGAAGTCTGAGAGGCCAGATGTCGATGAGAGAAGATCGAATCTCATTAAGCTACAAGGTGAATTCAAGGTCCATCTTCGACAGCTTGAAAAGCGCCTCTTGCAAGCTCTAAACGAGTCTCGCGGCAATATTCTCGACGACGACCATGTCATCGAGACCCTCGAGACTCTCAAGACTGAAGCTGGGGAAATCACTACTAAGATGAGCAACACAGAGGGTGTGATGGCTGAGGTGGAGGAAATTACATTGCAATACAGCATAATCGCGAGATCCTGCAGTGCCGTCTTTGCCGTCCTCGAGCAGCTGCACTACCTCAATCACTTCTATCAGTTCTCGCTGCAATACTTCCTCGATATTTTCCATTCCGTCCTCCACGGCAATAAGAACCTAGCAGGGGAGAAGGATTTTAACAAGCGCCGAGACGTCATTATCAAGGATCTGTTTGTGACCGCATTCAAGAGGACGGCTTTGGGTCTGCTGCAGAAAGATCGTATTACTCTCGCTATGCTCCTCGCCCAAGCCTCCCCTTACAAAATGGACAAGGGTTTGATCGACATCATCCTCGATGGTCGTATCGAGGGCAAGGATCTCTCCACAGAAATTGACGCCAAGGACGAGACTTTTACTCGTGCTAAGCGACTCGGCGTCTTAAAGGACAAGCTTGACCAGGTGCCATCCGACGCCTGGGAGAAATTTCTGACCGAGGAGTTTGCAGAGAACTTTGTCCCTCAGATCTGGGACTCCAACAGCGAGCCGTTTGACCAAGGCCTTCTATCGCTACTTCTTGTCAAACTCTTCCGTCTCGATCGTTTCGTCCCCGCTGCGGAGCGATTCGTAACGTCGATTTTCGGGGCTGAGCTGTTCGATATTGTGGATGACCTCAAGGAAACCGTCAGCCAAGTTCCCCCGACACGCCCTATCTCGCTCGTCTCGAGCCCTGGATTCGATGCCAGTTACAAGGTGGATAATCTGGTGGAAAGAATGCGCGTCCGATGCACCAACATCGCTATGGGGTCCAACGAAGGTCTTGCGAGTGCTGACAAAGCAATCAGCAATGCAGCACAGGTCGGATCTTGGGTTCTCATCAAGAACGTTCATCTTGCGCCCACTTGGTTGCAATCTCTGGAGAAGCGCATGGAATCTCTCAATCCTCACTCCGATTTTAGGCTGTTCCTGTCGATGGAGTCCAGTCTCAAGATTCCCGTGAACCTACTGCGCGCTTCTCGCGTACTTATGTATGAGCAACCTGCCGGTGTGAGAGCCAACATGAAAGATTCGATGTTGTCTCTCTCCGACCGAGCTACCAAGAGCCCCGTGGAGCGCAACAGACTGTATCTACTTCTTTCTTTCTTGCACGCTGTGGTTCAGGAACGTCTACGATATACTCCGAACCTAGGATGGAAGGGCTTCTGGGAGTTCAATGACAGTGATGTAAGTTGTCCCATGGTATTATGATTAGTGACAGCTATACTAACCCTCTTACAGTACGAATGCTCGGCCTTCATCATCGATACGTGGGTAGAATCTGTGGCTCAAAGCCGTACGAACATCAACCCGCAGAACATACCTTGGGATATGATCCGCTACCTAGTCCGCGAGACGTACGGCGGCAAAATTGACGACGAGGGCGATTTCAACCGCCTGACGGAGTTGGTCAATCAGTCCCTCACGCCCTCTGCTTACGACATCGGACACAAGCTGGTAGAAGGGTCTGAGAAGGAAGCGAGCCTTGTGGTGCCGTCTGGCACTTCGCTACAAGAGTTCATGGGATGGATCCAGAAGCTGCCGGAGCGCGAGCCGCCCACCTACCTGGGTCTGCCGGCCAACGCGGAGAAGCTGCTCCTGGTCGGCCTCGGCAGGAGCTTGATTGACAACCTGAAGAAGGTGACGGAATTGTTGGACGAGGGGGAGCAGCTCATGGAAGTCTGAGGCGTGTGATACAGCAGACGGAAATTGGTAAAGGCATGGCATATTCTGGTTCACGGGGGTGTTGTTTTGGTCTGTTTACTCTCGGCCGGCTTTCGTTGAAGATTGCAAGCCTTCATACCCTGATACCCCCTAGTTTTAGACTGTTTCCTCTCTTTTGTAGAATACATGTGCATAAATTGCGTTGAGAAAATAGATATTCTTTTATTCATTACCTATGTTTGACTCTCTACTTGACTATGCTAGTAGTGTATCACCAGAGGCCGTTCTCGCTTGCGCTCGTGGATCCTTTAGTAGTTTGATTTGACGGGGCAAACGAAATGTTCGGGCTCTGACATCATTCGTATGGAGCTGAGCGGTTTGGCGGCTCCAGCCAATGCACGTCTCCGTCCAATCAAGGTGATTGTATTTGCAACCCGTTCCTTGCGATCTTCATGTGTGGTACATGTCGTTTTTTTCTTTGTCTTTATGAAACTCCGGATAGGAGTGAGGGAGTAAGAGAAAATATCGCGAATATTACGTGATATCCCAAACAAGAGACAACATGGACGAGAAGGATTTCTCGATCCTGTTTTATTATTATCTTATCTATCTAAGATACACGTAATGTCTTGGATCTAAACTGTATGTCTATGATCTATCCCCCCCTTATTCTTCCCCCTCTTTTATTTGAGTTGGTGATACGTACCACGGTAGCCTGAAGCCTGCGGCGTTCTGCACATGCAAGGAGGTCCACTGGGTCGAGATAAAAAAGCTTGGCGTAGAGTCCCGTCATAGACAGTGCGTATTAGGTAAAGCCCAACCACGACATGGGGCTTTTCTTGGGTGTTAAGATGCGACTGTCGGACCGGGACACTTTCGTTACTTGCTTCCTCTTCTCTCAGTGTGATCAGCCGAGGAGTATCTGCTCCGATAGGTTACGATATATACTAACTGTTCGCTTGTATCAGCCGTCTCCCGGATATTGGTAACATACCATCTACGTACGATCTAGGCTATGTGCAGCCGACATGAATCGAAATAGGGAGAACAACGGAAAAAAAAAAAAAGACTAGAAAGCCTAGACCGCTACATACATATGGTATGGTATTACCAAGTACGTAGTACCGATACGGTATAGGTCCAGCAAAACATATATCCAACCAACTTTGGGTTTTGATTAATTGGGGATCAGATGATGGTAACGCCTACATACATACAGACATATCATGCATCCCGTACGATACATATCATAAACGAATGCATATGTTATACCTAGGCATCTTATATAATAAGTCGGCAGACCGCCTTCTGACGATACATCCCCCGATACTACCTAGATACATGTACTACATATGAAGTATGCAGCAAACAGGCTGACGGGCCAATGATTGGGGGACTATTTGAAAAAGGAAGAAGCTTTTTACGTACCTAGGTAGACCCGCGAGGCCCGTAAAGAACCCCATAGGCCCCGTAACGGGCTGGGCCTGGGTTGTATTATCAAATCTAATCTTTGGCTCGAGCCAATGGCAGGTCCTTTAATAATAATCCGCCTGTGTCTCATTGAGCCGGGTGAGTTTATCTTCTTTGAGATCCATGCTAGCCTACACTAGACCACGCTAGACCACGTTAGCCTATAGGGGAGGGCCAGGAGGGCATGAACTCCCTGACTCCCCCTACCATCCAGCCTTTCTTCAACCCTGTCGAAGCCCTGTCTGCCCTGTCTGCCACTCATGCCACTGGGCTACGGTTGCCGTATGCGGTCCTGCGGTCCCAAACGCTGGTAGCACCAAGTACCATACGTACCGCCAGCTGAAGCCCTTAGTTCTCACACCTGCAACCTGCACTCTGCACTCTGCCACTCCAGTCCAAGTCCGTCCTTAGTCTCTGAATCCTGACTCTTGGGAATCCCTCAAGATAATCTCGTCTCGAATCTCCGAGATTCACCTCGGACTGAGGCTCCCCCCCTCGCACAAACGCCCTTACGCCCTTCTTACCCCCCCAATCCGGTGACTGTGACAGCTTCTTCCCTCTGACTCCTCCGATCTTATCTCCACGGATCAATCCCGACGTGGCGGAGTCGTTGCCCGTCTCCCGAGGTCTCGACAGCGAAGGGTTTCCAAGGTTATGCAAGCGGGTCAGGGTTCGAACCTCGTGATTCCAGCTCCTTAGCAAAACGGCCTTTGCCCTCAACAGTCAAAGAACCAACCCTCATCACTCCACTACCCACCTTAGCGTACATACACCACACTACCTCTAACATCTCTCTACCTATGCTACCCGGGCCTACGAGAGAATATCACACGAGCCTCGAGGAATATTGCCCCTTGCGTCCGAAAATTCCCATACACTTGCCCGTCTTACCGTCTTTGGCCACCTGACTTCGTAGTCAATCGTAGTCGAATCATTCATTCATTCTTCACCCTCTCTTGGCGTATTTCTCTTCGGCCTCTATCGACCTCCTGCGCAATCAGTCCGTGGCGGCACACATCTCGTAAAGGGTGCTGCAGACCGTCGTTACCTACTAATAAGGATTACGAGCAGTCACGACATATTGTAGCAAACTTGCGACGTACCCTGGGCCAACCGCTGCTGGTCGGCCTGCATCCGTCCTTGTTGAGCCGCCAATATCTGGGAACTTCGAATACGCATTTTTCGTGTCTGGCGCTGACACTAGAGTCCATCAACTATCATTCTCCTATAGTCCTTTAATTTTCTGCTCTGGCCTGGATTCCATGTCATCATAGATCAAGAGAAAACGCACGCGACGATCGCTGTAGCACTTACAACGGGGCCAGATCTTTCGAAGGAATAGAACGACGGCAGTCACGATGGAAATCAGCCCGTATCCATACGCGAAACTTGCCAGGTCGGACCCGAACTCTGTGAGAACTGCACTACCTCCACGCCCCGTCGTTTCCAGAGAGGGAACGCAACCGTCTGAGACAATGTCCGTCCAAAATTCCTCCTCGGTTGGTTCAAGAAGTCCGGCAGCCCAAAGCCAGAGTGATTTCTCGGATGCACCTAGTCCGTCAATACATGGGTCCGAGCGTATCCATTCCAAGAGCCCTTCTCCATTCGATACGATAAATCAAGAGAATTGGGCATCCACGAGATCGAATTCGACGTCTAATCAGAGCGGCCAGGTATGCACGTAAGTACACTGCCTTCCGAGTAAGTATTCGAACAAGTCCTAACTCCAGCCCAGCAACTGCGGCACTACGAGAACGCCGCTGTGGAGACGTTCGCCTCAAGGTGCTACCATCTGCAACGCTTGCGGGCTATATCTGAAGGCGCGAAACTCGTCGCGCCCGACGAATCTCAAGCGGCCGCCGTCGACGGTCTCTACTGCCACGAAAAGAACACCCGAGAAGACAGTCCCTGGCCCCTGTTCTCAGCCCGGATCAGCGAACATTCCAGGAGCCACCTATGTGGCTGCGGATCAGATGCCTAACGGATCGTGTCCTGGCGGGGGACGGTGCAACGGTACCGGCGGCGCGGAAGGATGTAGTGGTTGTCCCGCGTACAACAACCGGGTAGCAAAGAGTGCTCAACTCCAGAACCAAAGCCGGGCATCTAGCAATGGAAGCGGAGCTCCTGTCGACGATGGACCAGCTCCAATTGACGTAAATGCGCAGCAGGCGTCGGCTCAGGACAACACGACTGTGGTCATTGCCTGTCAGAATTGTGGTACTACGATAACTCCTTTGTGGCGTCGCGACGAATCTGGACATACTATATGTAACGCATGCGGTACGTGCAGAGTTGGAATCCACTGCGAGATGCCTACTAATTGTTGTAGGGTTGTACTACAAACTTCACGGGGTACACCGACCGGTAACCATGAAGAAATCAGTGATTAAGAGGAGGAAGCGTGTAATACCAGCAAGGGAAGGGGAGGGTGTAGCTGAAGACGCGATGGCGATCGATTCGATTGAACAGCAGAGCCAGTATGCCGAGTCCGACTTGGAGCGCGGCTCCGTAAATGAGGACGGATCCGTCAATCTCGGGTTACGACGAAAGACCGAGCACCCTCTCACGCTACTCCCTAACCCGATTCGATCGAACCCAGGATCAACCCCGATGTCATCGTCTGATCTCATGGCATACCATACCACTAACGCTCCGCAACCTATCGATATTCGGAATTCCCTCATCGACGATAATCGCTTGGCGCCGCTAATGTCCATCTCGGCCTTAAGTGATCGCCAGTCATCACTATCTCCCGCTTCGTTTCTCTCGCCCTCCCGGAAGCGATCTTTTTCAGGGGCCGATTCAGAGTACGCGCCTAGTGAATTATCATACGATCATTCAAAGAGGCTGTCTTCGATCAAGTCTCTTCTTAACCCAGCATCCGAGGCGAGCCTCCACTTCTCTCAATCCGACGCCACGGTCGAATCTTTACGGCTTCGGTCTCCAGCAACTACGCTCACTTCGCCGCCAAGTCCCAGTCTACAATCTATCGCGTCCAACGCCCTTCCGGCCATTCAATCCCGAGAAAGCACGGCCGAAGATGAGAGATCGAAAGCCGACCGAATAGCAGCACTCCAACAGGAAACGGAACGTATGCGCCAAATGCTGGCGGCCAAAGAACGTGAAATGGCCGCGCTGCGAAGGTAGAGTTACTATACTCTACTCTTTTCTATTGTCTATTTGTCTACATCTATATCCCTTCTCCTTTTCACGAAGAATATGACTGGGGTTACTCTACGGGAAAATAATGAAAATGTAACGGGGGGCGTATTAAAGGTTTTGGAGCGTATTCTGTTGCTTCCTCCAATGGTGGTCTTGCTTCTTTATTTTTTTAAACTGCATAGCGTATGTGCTCGGCGTTGACGAGCTCGAGAAAATAGATAAGGACTAGGGAGCGACGGTGTTGCGTATTGCGTTATATAGGGACCAGAATCTCTTTTCTATGGCGTAAGCGATGCCGCACAAAAACAAAAATATCCCAAGGAGTTCCGCGTATGGATTATACAGAGTTACGGGGAAAGGTCGAGAAAATGGACGGCATGACCGCAAATCAAGGGATCAGAATATAGCGGCATCTGGTTCTCCAGCTTTGAAAAGAGCTAGTCAGCGAGTTCGTGGAATATAACATATCCTATCTAGTACCGGCCTTTGATTTTAAAAAATTGAAGATGGTGCACAACTCTGCTTACTATGATATCCAGCAAATACATAGATACGAATGTCATTCACGAAGCCTTACGTATGAATATTTAGGAGCTTCGGGGGGCACCTCGTTTCTCAAATTCGGTATTCTATCACTCTCAACCATCTCCTACTAGCACATCTTAGTTATAACATAGCAACTTTACTTGCACGATAGAGAACCCACACATATTTCCACGCTCCTTGTTCTTCCTATTCGTACATGTACAAAGTCAGTCAACTCAGTCCAATACCATCACTACTCCCGGACGTAACCGCACCCTTCTCTCTCCTAGTACCGACAAAATGCGGGATCTAGCCCCTGCTACACGTAATCCCCGTCATCTGCTTAGTCCCCTCCCCCTTGCGAGCGTCAAGATTGTAAAATTACCACCCTCCAACACCCGGCTGTGTGGGCAGAAAGATAGACATGGCTTTTCGAAATTGAAACCTAGCGTCCGGGTTCGTATCTAGTCGTGTCCAGGTTCGGGTTCAGGCTCAGGTTCGGGTCCGGCAGTATTCTCTCTCCGTAAAAGAAAAATCTCAGGGGTCGTTTTTATATCTCCAGGTAGATAAGGTAGGCAGAGGTACCCGGGGCATTCTTTCGCCTCCTCCTCCTTCCGCCGCTCCCTTAGACCTGCTCGGCGCCCCAGCCCTGGTCGGCCTCGCGCATGTTGGCGGGGGGCTCGACGGAGGGGACGAACTCGAGGACGATATAGGCC
>JAOWAP010000004.1:42708-59150 GCA_028565235.1 Hypoxylon lenormandii
CGCGACCGCGGCCACGACCAGAGCCTCGACGTCGGGAACCTTCGGCACCAGATTCACCGTTGGTAGCTCCCTCGGTCTTCTCACCAGCCGGCTGGGGAGTGCGGGCAAGTTGGACGGAGACCTTGCGCTCGAGGATCTCCTTACCGGAGAGCTCAGCGATGGCACGGTCAGCCTCGGTGGGGGTAGAAAGATCAACGAAGGCATAGCCAACGGGACGGTCGGTGCGAGGGTTCTTGGGAATAGAGACGGATTCACTAAATTATGACAAGTTAATGTTTGTTCCAAATCAGGGCCGCTTGTGAGTTACAGCCTTGGACAAAGCAAGGCAGGGGGTAGCCTTGCAACAATTTCGAAAGGCTTGGAAAAGACGGTCAAGGATGCTGTGCCAGTTGCTTGTCGCTAGACAGGCTCTAACGGAAATGAAAGAGACACAAGCTTGACGTGTTGTTCAATTCCGAGGTAGCACAAGACAATCAGATGGGATGAGTCAAATGGTAGGCAATCAAACCACGACTCCACGAATCTGTTGCCTTCCGCGCGAAGCTAAAGAGTGATAGGAAGTGTAGCGGTGAGAGAGACTTACACAAGATAGCCCTTGAAGAATTCTTTCAACTCCCCCTCAGTTGTCGCATAGGCGAGGTTGCCGATGTAAAGACGGCGGCCCTCGGCGGCACTGGCATGGACGGCATCCTTGTTCTCGTCCTTGCCGGTGAGGGAGGTATTGCTCAGAGCGTTGGTAACGTCGTTGACGGCAGCGTCAGCAACTTTCTCCACAGTGGTGGCCATTGTTTTTGATAGATCTGGTTGGGAGATTAGTTGGGAATAGGTTGATTGGCTTGACGAAAGATGAAGGACGTTCGGGTTCGGGTTCAATATTGAACTCTTGAACAATTTCGGGGGAGGAATAGGGTGGCTACGTGCCCTAGAGAAGATTGAAAGAAGTTGGGAGGATTTGGTCGACTTGTGACACAACGAACTTGGAATTGATGGTTTTGAGAGGTGTGAAGAGGAAATGGAAAAGAAGACCAGTTGTTCGGACGCGGCCAGAATTTTTTTTAAGGGTTGTTGTTTCTTGTGTGGGTCACGAAAACAGATAGGGCAACGGTAGGTGTGGGTGGAGTGCATATAAACGTGCTTGGCAAGAGCGCATGGGCCAATTAAGAAAAGGAGAAGCTTGAGTCCACAAGCTAAGGGTACGTACCTTGTCGTCTACGGTGTTAGCTACCGAATGCAATATCTAGGAAGTCCCTTTAGGTGCGCGCGACCTTAAAAACATTATTAGCTGGGAATTTAACCAAAATAGCAACATGTAAGTGGAAATGAAAGCTTACGCTCGAGGCCTTTTTTTATAGATCCTCTAGAGATGGGGGAGAAGACGTGATTGTGGAGGTAGGGGTGGATAAAAACAGGTTAGTTGGGGAGATGGTTTGATGATTGTGTGAAGATGAAAGAATGGGAAAAGGGCGATGTGGATTTGCTATCTTAGGTGCATACCTAGGTAAAGGCCGAAGGTGTCAAAAGGGTCAAAAGGTGGAAGATGGAAAAGGTGAGGAAAGCACCTTACCTTGGTGGTCAGATTCAGATCTAAAAGAAAGAAATAGCGGATCAGCTCGTTCTGGTTGTTTTAGTAAATTCTAATATCGTAGCTAGCTATTGCCTCCAGCTTTTTTCAATAGATAGAGTACTGATCTAGTCACGTCAGGTATTCACATGATAAATGACGGGCGATTTATATAGTGAGAAGATATCCAGCTTAAAAAAAACAACATGTATTATGACCATTATGGAGGTTTGTTATTGCTCATAATAGCTTCTTAGTAGGCATATATTGCTACTATGTAAACCTTTCGTACGTGTGTATTGACTCGCATTATATTGAATCAATATTGTTCATTCATCTACAAGGATCAAAGCATTCCGGAGATTTCGTCTTTTGTACGTACACGTGCTTTGTATGTACTGTACCCCTTCTCATTCGTCGCTAACGTAAATGCTGCTTTCCTATCAAGATTACTTACAACCTTGGAACACGAGCTCAGGCTTTCCAAATTTATCTATTCATACCTACATGTAGGTATCCAAGGTACCTCCCTCCTCAGAGCATAGAAAACATGATACAGAATACATGCATGTTGTATAAATGCGTATCTGGTTAAGGTGCTGCGTGCTTAGCAGCTTGGGTGCGGAAAGAGACATAATAGACATATAATATATGCTGATGCGTAGCGTGGATTATCGAAATTGGATCGGCCAAAGAAAATTCGATGCATTGAAAACAGCAAATTACGCCATCTCAATGCTTGCTCATACGCGTCTGCCAGCTGAAAAAAAAAAATTGCATTTGCATCCAGGGACAATCCGACGTGGTTCGTCAATCGCGCATGGCCACATGGTTTGCCACGGAAAGGGGGTTAAGGAGTCACGCTGCCCCCCCTAGGCAGCCAGACTCGTCACCTTATCGTTGGGACTTTCTTTCATTGTGCATTGTGAGAGCTGGAGAGCTGAGAGCTAGACGACTCGGTTAACATTCTGGAAGCTTTGAAAGAAAAACTTTTTGTTTCCGGGGTTCTGACGATCGAGCCACTGAGCGAGGATAATGCAAGCTTAACTAACAAGGGCTTTCTTAAGAGCACCCCATAGCCACTCTGCTACGTCGACGCCCCCTACTTTAAACATTAAACAATCCGAGAGCGTTCAAACCCCCTATTTTTGCCCCTTACGTGCAGCACCTTGAAAAGGCATCAGTCTACCCCTTTTAAGTAGATTCGTTGACTTAAGGCTCTACTACACTAAGCTATACACTCTATACTTTGTCAACTTTATAGTAGTCAGTCAAGGCGTTGTACGAAGGTCCAGATCTCTTCCCTTCACCTTATATTTATTTTCAGGGAAACACTAGGCAATGGGCAGGCGGCAGGCGGCAGGCAGACTTTATCGGATTTGATCCACATGGGTTTGCCGAATGTCTTAGGCTGGGTAAGGTAGCTTGCTAGCTTCCTAGCTCCTGTTACGTGCATAAGCATATAAGGTATGGCCAAACGGGCAGCCTTACCAAAGCGCCGGGCACGCAGACGACCAAGAGATCATCCCAACGTTACTCTGCAGCCTCGGCTCCAGAGACATGATACATGGTAATTGTCATCCAGTCGCCTGACAACTTTTTGGTGTTGTATTTATGACCAACTATGACCAACTAATAAAGAGCATACCGATATTTCGACGCTCGTATCCGCCTATTGACCCGCGCACACTCACACGCAAAATGAATGCCTAATGAGTCACGTACAACAGCTCATGACCTACCTTTATTTCTTAAAAATAAAAAATCAAGACAAGATACTAACCTAGTAATCGACCTACTATATCTATCAGTAGCTTTGACAGATTCATACTGGCCGTACTTGGTATTCTATCTCATACCTTATAGCGGCCTATGAAACACAGATGTAGGTTTGAGCTATCGTCTCAGTCCTCCCCAAGGTCCTCGAGCACGAGGACTCGTCCACCTGTGCATCTAAACAGATGAATAGGTAAGATAACTAGAGTCGTCTTAGTGATTCGGAGCATTTGCGGCTTTTACAAGTGGATACTCGATAGAATATTCTCACCAAACAAAGTGCCTCCCCCACTGTGTTTTATTCTTGAACAATGTGTCCGTTCAGATCTTGACCAACCAACCTTACCTACATACATAATGTACATGTAGGTAGATTCACGGTGCCTTTTTCAATCATTGTAGTACATGCAAGCTTAGACACTTACATAAGATGCATGTTAGTGGATAATGAAGTTGGAACTATCGGTAGAGACTCGCTATGACATAATTGCTTGCTTCTATAGATAGACCTAGACGGTTAGACGGTTAGACGGGTATTCTTATCTTATCAATCTCATCTTCTCGAGTCTTTGGTTGAACCCTGAACCCTTGTCCGTTCGCTCCTCGTGCTTTTTTCTCTTGTTCTCTTTCTACCTTTTTACATGTATTCATATTCAGTATGACCACACAGCATAATCATGACTCTACTATCTCTACCAACGGCGGAAATGAAGCTGTACAGCTCGAGAATAGGCGCATGCTCATCCTATACGGATCCGAGACCGGGAATAGCCAAGATTTGGCCGGTAACCTCGAGAGGCTTGCCGAAAGATTACATTTTAAGACGGAGGCCTGCGAGATGAACGATGTTGAACTTGTAAGTCGAGTCTTTGTATTTGCACGTAGTCTACTTTGTAGTCTACATACTTCCCAACAACTCTACGCCCAGTCACTTGCATTCTTTTTTTCTCTTCTTTTTTTTTCTCTTTAAAAAAAAAGAATTAAAAAAAGACGTGCACGGGGACATGCGTCATACCGCTCTAGTTCTAGATAAAGATTTACCCAAGTTAGGTAGCGACGATAAACTCGTCCGAGTATTATTTGATTGCACCTCGCCTTTTGCCTCTTGCCTCTTACATCTTGCACCTTTCGTCCTGCATCTTGCATCTTGCATATTGCGTCCTGCATCCTGCTTTTGGCTGTTCAGCTCATGCTTTCTGTTTCGATACATACGCGTCCCTGTTTCCTTTGCTGGGCAACGGAGGCCACCTGGTAACAAGACCTGCCTCATTTAGAACACTTTACCACGATACCCTCTGACCATCTTTGTCATTTCTACCACCGGTCAAGGTGAGATACCCCAGAACGCCCTCAAGTTCTGGAAAAGTCTCCTCCGCAAACGATTGCCACCCAACTGCCTACGCTCCGTCAACTTCACCACCTTTGGTCTCGGTGACAGTTCATATTTCAAGTACGCATGTAACATTAACATCCCATTCCCCCACTTACATCATCGTTACCCGTGCAACTTCTCGTAACTAACAAAATTTCCCCCTTCTCTACAGGTATAACTGGGCCGCTAGGAAACTTCACAAACGCCTCGAGCAGTTAGGCGCGACCGAGTTCTACCCACGCGGGGAGGCTGACGAGCGTCACGAAGACGGGCAAGTAACATCCTTTCCATGTTATCTCGCCTGTCTTGAAACTTCCACTACGCCTTTTCTTTCCCTTCCTAAGCCTTGGCCGTGCACTCTGAGTAGTTGCAGTTCTGATGTAAAGTTTCCTTATAGTATCGACGGCACTTTCTTGCCCTGGGCACAGAGCCTCCGCAGCCATCTCCTGAGGGAGTGTCCTCTACCTGAGGGCTTATTACCTATACCCCTGGATGTGCAGCTTCCACCTAAGTTCACGATAGAACTGGTAGACAAAATGGATGCTGCTGATGAGCCAATGCCTGATCGCGACGAGCAGCTAGGTGAGAACTTAGATGATACTGGCCTAAACCCTACTAGTGCCAAGTCAACAGGGAACGCCGCGAGTCAGGAGCCGATGCTTGATAGAACCGCGGCCCTCTTCAGCCATGTCGATACGCCCAACCCGGAGCTTTTGGATAGGACTCTACAAGCTGAGAGACTGTCGATTAACAGCAGTACCTATATTGCTCGCCTATCAGAGAGAACGGCCAAGCAATATCCGGGCGGCATAGATATTCTAGACCGTCCCAACGTACTGAAAGATCACCCCTACAAATACTCTCTCGATGACTCGACTGGCGTCAAGGAACTTCTTCCTCCTCCGGACCTCCTCCCTATAGAAAACTCATGGACCGCCGTTTTGCGGGAAAACCGCCGCATCACTCCTAGCACCCACTGGCAGGACGTTCGCCTTCTGGTTTTCGACGTCCTTGCACGGCAAAGCCGCTATAGGGAGGATGAGGTGGATATATTCTGCTACGCACCGGGAGACGCAATGGTCATATATCCCAAGAACTTTCCACAGGACGTGCAAGCGCTGATCGATCTAATGGGTTGGCAAGAGGTTGCCGATATGCCCTTTGAGCATCACGCTTTGCAACAAGACAAGCTTTATTCACAGCCCAAGAACTGTTTCCCGCTCCCTCGGTCTACCTTACGACAACTTCTCCTCCACAATTACGACATTACCGCCATTCCGAAGCGTCTATTCTTCGAAGACATTGCTTTCTACACGGACGACCCTACACACAAGGAACGACTTCAAGAATTCGCAAATCCCGCGCTTTCGGACGAATTTTACGATTACACATCTCGACCACGCCGATCTATCCTGGAAGTCCTACAGGATTTCCCATCAGTCAAGATACCGTACCAGCACGTTCCGTCCATCTTCCCCGTCATACGAGGTCGCGAATATAGCGCCGCGAGCGGAGGGCGACTCATCAAGAGCGAGGAGCCGGAAGCTGTACGAGTTGAACTTTTGGTAGCATTGGTAAAGTATAAGACAGTGCTGCGAAAGACACGGCAGGGGCTCTGCTCTCGATACCTAGCATCCCTGACTCCCGGTACCATCATCAACATTGGGCACAAAGAATACGATACCCTTAATGCAAGTCACAGCGTCAGACCGCTCTTGGCAATCGGCCCGGGCACCGGCATCGCACCTATACGCGCTCATCTCTGGGACCGGCGCCAAGACCTGCGGTCCGGGGACGCGGCGCTCTTCTTCGGCGGCCGGAACCAGGACGCCGACTTCTACTTCAAGGACGAGTGGGACCGGCTGGGGGTTAAGGTCTTCACGGCGTTTTCCCGGGACCAGAAGGAGAAGATCTACGTGCAGGACCGCATCCGCGAGCAGGCGACGCTCGTCTGCGACTACCTCCAGAATGGCGCTTGCGTCTACATATGCGGAAGCTCGGGCAAGATGCCGGAGGCGGTTCGAACGGCGCTGTACGATGCCATGGTCATAGGGAAGATAGCCCCCGACCGCGAGACGGCCAAGAGGTTGCTGCACGCAAATACTCCGATATGGGAGGAAGTCTGGTGATGGTCTCTCTAGCGACTCTACTTCCGATAGGCAAATAAGGGCCCGGTATGTATGTTAGGGCTCCCCGGATGTAGATGCAATGAAAATCGCTATGCACAAATGCATTAGCATGAGTACTGAAGTTGCCATTGGACTTCGTGAAAGTAACGTGTGATAAAGTGACTATGCAATATTGAGGTGAGGTTCAAGGGCAGACACCGGTCCTTGCCTGCTTGGGCTCCCTAGCTTATCGTTAGGTTCGAGAGAGCACTCCTCTTACTCCCAAGTTTGATAGATGAGATGTGGCATCGTATATAATAGCATTTATCCTTCCAGTTTTCCTTAACTATCTAATACAGAATGTCTAGATCGTTACTTAAGAAGGGAGATTGAAATTAGATATAGTTGCACGATGCTCTTCGGCTCTCGGAAACTCAGACTACGGTCACTCATTATTAACAGCAAGTCAGATACTCGCAGACACCGAGCATAGGGTATTATAAGGGGATCGTGGTTATGGACTGTCGACCATATTAATCTCGAATCTAGGAGAGCTTACACCGGATTATTTGAAACTATAGCAAGAATGCGCGAAGCCGTCATCTGCGGCCCGAGCCGTAGCAGACAAAGAGGTAAAATGACGGGCACTTGCTTTGAGATCATAACACAATCGTCGAAGTTCGTAGGCAATTTAGGTAAGGGTCCTAGACTTAAAGAGAAATCTTTAAAATTTTCGCTCCATTTCTACACAGCTTAGTATCTAGGTACAGCCGACTATCTACACCTGGCGTAACGCCTTGGCATCTCAACATCTCTCTCCCGCCGTGGCGTCTGACGCCATCGTACCTATGTAAGATATTTCCATGCTCCTCCGCTAACTATGCCAGGACCGCAAAGAGTTGTTTTTTGGGGTTGCCATGAAGCTAGAATCTCTATCCTCTTCCTCGTCTGAAGGCGCCAATTATATAACAACAACGGATCGATCCTCCTAACACGTCTAGTGTCTGTCCTGTCGACACTGCCGCGCTTGGGACTTAAAAACAGTAACGCTCCCCGAATTCCAAACGCCTTTTCAATGCGCGGGGGAAAATCAACGCTCGTGTCCTTTCGTCAAGCGTGCCGCCCGTCAATGCGCAAAAGCCAAAGATCCTTAGTGTGCGCCATAAACTCCGTTGCTAGTATATCGATGTAACCGTGTGCAGTGTATCTCGAATAGTTCTCGTTAAAACAAAAAAAAAACGGGTAATAGTCGAATATAAAAGAAAATGGTGCGTCGAGCAATGGTCGATCCAAATGATTAAAAGGGGTAAAATCTTCCGAGACTATCCATGAATGTCACAAGCGATAATAAATTACTGTTCCTCCCAGCTGTATCGTTTCAAGGCCGGTTGCGGTATATGTATAATATCGTCTCCGTCTATGCGGCCGAAGGTATTCGCCGCCTCTTGTACCGCGGCCAAGCGCGCGTCCTCCTCGACTGTGTAGTTGCTCCCTAACGTATCGGCCGTAGACACGCGGCGAGACGCGCGGTGGGAATATTCGTCGCTAGATGGGATGGGAGGCATGGGGGGATACGCAATGGCCTGGCCGTCAAGGTGTAGGACTCCAGGTATTGACGGCTGAGGAGGAGGGGGCTGATGGGGGAGGCGAACATTATCCGGCAAAGGTCCGAGGCAGATCACCCTGGATGCGTCAATTGGGGCTCTTTGAACCGAAGCGGGAGGTGGTGCGAGTGGGATGTGCGATGTCATAAATCCGGTAGTGGAAGCAGAACGTGCGAGCGAATGTGTTCCGGGGCTGCTCGGTGATGATGGCGATGACGGCGATGACGGTGCGTAGGTAAGATTCGGGTTCGAGGTCGAATGCGAGAGGGTTTGGGCGGGGACGAATCCCATTGGAGAGTAGTACTCTGGGACTCTATTTGTCCAGTCGCTTTGTGAACTCAACGGCGACGGAATATTGTTGCTCAGAGTATCATACGTTGGACTAGACGTTGGGGATGGCGTCTCGAGGGTACGGTTCGAAGATCCGTACTGCTGTGACGTCGGGCTAATATCCGTTGGGCTGACACTGTGGTATGTCTTGACCGGTGCCTCTACCACGCGCGGGATATACTCGGGCATCAGTCCTTGCTTCTGTCGCTCCAGTTGTTGTTTCGCAAACTCGTAGCCACTTGTTCGACGTGTCTCCTTTTTGCTAGTATCCATCACCTCTTTGATCATGGTATCATCCAACTCCACGGGCTCCGGAGCTGGTAGTTCGTAACGCTCGTGGCTTTGGTCCGCAGCAAATTCGTACACCCCAAGTTCCTTATTGTCCTCACGCTCTTCGCGGCTACTTCCCCTCATAACCTTGGCCTTTCTAACCGGGCAGTTCTTCGACATTTTCGAGACCATGCGAGCTATGGGAGTAGTAGGGGGTGATGTCTCCATCGTAGAGGCTTTGTCCTTAAAAGTCTCTTCGGTATTTTCTGCTGCCTCGGTTTGCCGTTGCTTTCTTTTTCTCCGTCGCAAAAGGAAAAATGTAATGATAGCTACTATGCTAATGAAGCAAATCCCTATCGCCATGCCAATAATTTGTGATTGAGTAAGACTCCCTCCACCATTATCAGGCCGCGGAGGTGGTCCAGGGTACGGGCTGCGGTCGTAAGCTTCTATAGTTTGGATAGAAGTATCCCGAAGTGGCTTCTCCGGGAACTTAGCTTTATGAACCGAAAAAGTACTCGTCTCATAATTCGTAAGCAAGTAGGCCTCCTGAAAGAAGGTTCTTCCAATGATAACCCGATTACCGCTTTCAGTCCGCTTCAACGGAAAGTAGGGTACAGCTGGTGCACCATATTCGATTAGGTTCATGAATGGGTAACGAAGACTTTGAATGAAGGCATTCGCAGATATTGTAATATTTACAACTCCCGCAACGTCAAGAGGATGCCCAAAATTGTCACGATTATCCTCGCTCGATAGCGTAAAGGTAAAGGAGAGGTCTGGCGATGATCGGTATCGGTCTAGGTTCTCGTTATCCGAGAATAGATATAGTCCAAACGTCTCATTCCACGTGAGGTTAAGACTCGCAGCGAAGCGGTCGCATATTGTTGGCGGCAGCCAAAGGTATGGGGTCGAGCTGTCAAGAAGAGCTGTCACGGACTCGTTGAAGGATAATAAAGGGGTCGACGGGGTTGACCATTCAGTTGGAGCCTTGTCAACATCAGACACCGAGGCAATAATGGCTCTCACAAGTACCTCGGGCTGCCTCGAGGTCGCATTAAGGCTAAAACTGGTATCGTGGGGTTCGAAGCGATTAGCATCGTAACCACCCAGAGTCAGAGACAATGGGGTTCCTCGCTCGCCGCCTACTAGAATTAGGAAACGTTCCCGTGGTCGGAGTATTCTTCATGGACCTACCATAATATGCGCCAGCCGTATAGCCATAGCTGTGACTTGGAATAACACCAGATTGTTCAACCAACGCGGCGATGGGGCTTTGAGCAACGACATCATTAAAGCGACCGGGTGTAATGCCTAGGCCAAAGAATCCGGTATAATAGCCGGTTTCATTAATGCCAGCCACAACTTGCTTGTTGAAAGACGTCTGCCAACGTCGTACGCTATCGTATACGACAACCGTTTCCATCCCGTAGTCGCCATTGCCTCCTAGCCCGAGATATTCTAACCCGAGCTGCCACGCACCGAGCGGCGACCAACTCTGCGATGCGCCGGTGTCGTAAACGCCTCCACGAGCGGAGGTACAGAGCGCATCTTGATGAGACATGTTAGTAACACCGTCTTAAATCCATACAATAGACTGTCTTTGTATTTCAACTTCTTGGGTACTTACTCGGACTGCAGCCACCTGTCTCAACGACCCACAACTCAGATAAACTCGTGCTCACGGTCACGTCAATCTCTTGGGCAGGTTCTCCCACGAACAGCCCCATCGAGGACCAATTGCCGTCGATGCCGTACCTAGGTCACAATTAACTCCTTGTCCATCTTATTAATACCGGGTTGACGTGCCATTGTAGAGACGGTTCGATCCATAGGGCGCTAAGGTCGTCGGCATTAACTAAGTCGGGTACCAGCAGCGTCCCGACGATGATCGCGAGGAAATGCGTCAACATTGTCCGGCGGTCGCACCAACCTAGCTGTCGTACAGGAGACGCGCGAGGTCACCAGCTATTTTCCTTCCCAAGCTTCATGGGGCTGGCAGAGAGGTCGGCGTAATTTCGATCCAAATCCATCAAATATCAAAATCGACTTCGGCTCCGTGTGATGATGGATATTTTCAAGCCACTGCCAATGTGCCTGGAGTCGAATAGACGACTAGAATGCTGTTGAGCCGGGTTTGGAGCGGGTTGGTCGCAAGAAGAGAAAGCAACAGACAAAATCATCTAGTCAAGGCGGATTTCCGTCAATGGCGGGATCTGCCGGGGCACATCTAATGAACGGTTTTTACATGCGCCGCCCAATGCCATGTCTGCTTTGGTCCATGCCATCCCATGCCCTGCCCACGCCCAGCGCAGATCGACGGAGCGTGCTATTCTACTACGTAGTACTGATTTGCGAAAGACAGGGCCAGGCGAGCCAGGGTGCATACCTTGTGGCTAAAATGCAAGTCGACAAGGTCTGCCAGTGGAGGCGACGGGGGATGGCTATCAGGGGTAGGGCCACGCTACCTGCATGCCATGGAACATGGAGAACTCTCACCGGACCTGGCAGCCTGGGATAGCTGACTGCCTATGAACTTAGCTACCCAATAGCAACCCGCCGCTCTGGAGAGTAATTAGACGAAACCCTTTTGGGGTCATTAGGGGATCGGTCTACATGAACATTATCAGTGGTGGTATGACAACTCTAGGTACCTCCCTACTCGGAATACGTGTTATCACGTATGTATGTTACAGTGGCTAGCTCTCAGGCTGACTGGCTATGTCCCCAGGTAGGTGTGTACATATGCAGATATGCAGGAGAGAGGCGGAGACGGAAGTAGCTTCGGTATCGGCTCTAGGTTTTGTCACCCTCGCCATGTCGCGTGGCTTCTCGGCTTAGTGTTCCCCAGACCTCTTTATGACGGTACCAAGTAGTGGTTGTGATACTAGTTGCCGTGCCGAGAGCTAAAGGCCCCAACGGACTGGAACCGTTTAGATAGCGCGTTGATTGATTAGGGGCGACTGGGACTTTTTTCTTTAGTTGTAACAACAGCGCATAATCTCCATATCGTGCTACAAGTCCGTTGCAGAAACTAAAAGCCAGCGTTGGCCCACCGGCTTATTAGCTGGAGAGAGCCAGGGAGGCCGGTCCTTGCGCTCATCGCTTCGGCAGTCCTACGACTCGGCCTTCGCCTTGTATTACCTAACAGGGTACGGCGTAGTAAATGGCACAGCGACCAGAGCGACTTAGCAGTTTTGGGTATCTGATGATCATTGCATGAAAATGCATGAAAAGCTGGGCAGTGGCCGAAAACGGTTAATACTTCGCAAATTGAACATGCCTGGGTAAATAGTAAATAAGGCGACGAAGCCTTTTCTGCCGACAATAGACAGCTTATCGAACCGACGTGTACCGGAATACCTTACGCGTATGCTTACGAAGTAGCATAATTATTGGATCTGATCCGACCTTATCTCGTTTCATTTGGTGTGATGTTTTGATGTCATCAACCGTTGGAGAAAGAAAGGGATTTTCCAGCACTAAGCGACGAAATAAAAAAGTCGATAAAACTACGAGACCAACCTATGACGAATGACGATTTGAAGGAATCGAGGGAATTGAGCGATGTTTGAGATCAGTGGGGTCCGATATGATGAATAATCCCTCCGAGTCTGCCTTCTCTCGATGACCTAGGCGCCACCAGATCACCCCCCGCTCCCCCAAAGCTTCTTCGGGCTCCAAAGCTCCAAACTGCTCTAAGGCCGGAGGTACCTGTCCGGGATTCTAGGGGGGACCATGTCCCTAGAGCGTGGTCTTTTCGGTACCTACATTCATCGCACTAAACCTGCATTTGTAAATTCGATGTTCTTTTTACATCCGGCATCATCACGACAGCAGACCAGGTAAGCTCGGACTTCCAGATCGTCGATACGTTCTTCTGGAATTTGAATGATCTTATGGCCCCCATAGAACCCAGAATGATGGGGAAATTTTTATCATATCATCCACATCATGCTCGAACCCTTTTTTCTTCCTTTTCCTTTCTTTCTCTACAAACCGCCTACGAGTTACGTAGCCACTCGTCGGTAGTTCAGATGCATGAACCGCCATCAGGAAGTTTTTACTTGAAATCCGTATCGAGTCCCGAGAGGAATGCGGGAGGAATTCTTGGCTGATCTATCCTATGAACCCGTCCGAACGAGAACGAGTGTGTTACCACGCAGCCACGGTTCTTACGTAGTTGGTCGTAGGCATAGCGAAATTCGGCGCCGTCTTCTAACCAACCTGCCAACTCCTGGCACTCGTTACCCAGCTCAGCTATCTGATCAGAATCCTCTAGGGCTTAGCTACAAGGCCCGGCAGCCTTGTTCGAAACCATCGGTCAAGTTACCGCATGACGATCCTATCTAGACACTTGCGTCATCGAGCTTTGTAAAAGGTCTTTTTAACTTGCTGCTGAGATATTTAGTATCAGACTCTGTCAATTTTAAACCTCGCCGCCTGCTATACGAGTCGTCAGGAGATGTGAAGGTCATTCCAGTTCCAGTTCCAGTCTCAGCTTGAGCTCCAAAGCTAAGGTGCCCCCGATCGTCTGGTCGGCGTAGCTTAGGTAAGTCTTTCAGGCTTATACTGTAAAATAACAGCGAAATTAGATTACAATTACTGTAAGTCGTATACGGTATTGGCCTCCGAAGGTAGTAGTTCCTTGCGGACGGTACCAGCTCACCACAATCTGGCCTTCAACCGGCAATTTAAATGATCGTCACTCCTTTTCACCACCTCACCCAGTCAGAGAGTCAGACGCCTAGATCTCCGCTCTCCCAGCAGCAATTTTTTCTCATGGAGTCGCAGCCGAGACTGGTACCGCCTCCCAGCACTTCGTAATCAACTACGAACTCTTCAGCCAAAGGTCCAACGGAACAAGACGCTTAACTACCTAGGTATAGAGCTTATAACCTACGGATCAGAGTTATCAGATCGACATTGCTAGACAACGTGATGCATGGGCGCTCGCCCGTACAATTTGAGCTCTTTCGAGAGCTTTATATTACCTACGTGGTATAGGCGTCTTCTTTTCCGGGGATATGCATTTTTCCCCCTTATTAGGCGGCATCCCAAATGAATCTCGACCCACTGCTTAGACCCAAAACGGTACAAAACAATTTCATATTCTTGCGACCACTCAACCGCCAACGTCCCGTGTTCGTCTTTCTAGCTCGTTACGGTACTTGAATGCCATTTACCGACAGGTCTTAGCCCGCCTCGAATTCTCCCATTGAACGTCCCTCCTTGTTCCAGTTAACAGACCCGAGCCATGGCGCTTCACATAAAACGTCGCGGCTCGGCCGTCTTCGCCGCCAATGCGTGTGGGGATATTGCTTTGCATCTCGGCTCGGTTCTATACTTCACGTGATGTGTCGTCTAATAAAACCATATCGAGTTCCCTCCAAATGTAAAAACCGAGACGCTGGTTCCCTCTCCAAGTAGACATGCCCATGAGGCAGAGGATGAGAGATTGGGTAAACAATCTTACTCGTCCTGCGTTCTGGGCACGCGATGCTCTTTGTCATCCTGACACTGCTCTGTGTTGTGGCCTCCCTAAGTCAAGCCGTGGAATTCATCGGCGCTGGTTAGTTAGACCTCGCTAGCTTTTTAAGCACCCGTGATATTAACTGAGTAATAGAGTACCACCCTGGTCGTCTCAACAGGAGGATACTCGCCCGCAACGACTCGGTAACGGTGGTAATCACTAGCTCGCTTGATATACTAGCCCCCAGTCTCACGACACTGAGCTCAGAGGCATATCATAGATCTGTAGATGCCATTTCAGCTTCAACAACTACTATATCTACCAATGATGCGTCTACTGCCGGGGGATCATCCGGGGACGGCCCTGATTCATCGACATCTGACACTCGATGGACTCTGTTCAACTTAGGGACCATCACCACAGCCCGGAGACCGACGCTTTCATTACCTACAACAACACCGATAAGATTTACTTCTAGTACCTCTTTAGTCTTCATCCAACCAGGCGTGACTAGCGACGCAAGCATTATTACTGAATTGCCTCCGACGACTTCATCATTTGCTTTTAATGCGACTTCGAGACCATGGGGCTGGAACACTACTTCGAGTGCCTCGCCACTACCCTCATCCACAACAAGTCTACCTCTATCAAATACCTTTAGTTCATCCACAGCTATTACTACTACTACTACCCCGAGCGAGTGCCCGGCGCGGAACGACGGCCGAGTAGTTGTCACATCGTATTCCATCACCTACACCTCGACTACGACCTGGTCTGGAGATCCAGCTGACTATACACCTCCTTACCCGTCTATAAGCATTCCAGTACCGTGTACTCCCAAAGAGACACCAACCGGTCGGTTTACAGTCACCTTCTGCGACAGCACCGGTGAGACTTGCACATTCATCCATACGACTACGATTGAGACAAGCACAGCGAACAATCTCATCCCAAACCCAAGCCCGACAACGGAGACAGTTACTTTCACTACGACGGACAAGAACCCCGCCGTCGTGTTCCCAACCGAGACGCCACCTAGTTATGGGGGTCCACCGGCCGATCCAGCTAGTCATGACACGATTGGAGTGGGAGGCGGCAGTGTAGCCACCCCTGAGTACGGCATGCTTACGACCAATGTCGACTCAGCTAAGTCGTCGCCGACTCCGCCTGCTGGTGGTAACAGCTACGTAGGCGGGGCACCAATAACCGTGATTGCCCAGCCCGGAGAAGTGATAATCGACGATCACACGTTCACCGACAACCCGGTGCAGAAGACAACTACTGCGGTCGTGGGGACCGACACCTTCGTGATCGAGCCGTCTAGAGTGATTGGTGTTGGTGTTACTATCACCCGGCCACCCTCCGACGTAGGGGTTGTGGCGACGCCCGCCCCCGCTCCAATATCAATTCCTGGATCAATTTCAGTTTCTGGGTTAGTTTCTATTCCTGGACCAATTTCCCCTCTTGCACCAATCTTCCCTCCTGAACCAATTACGACTACCGTCGGAGGTATAGGGGTAGTATACGGGCCCTCGTCAGTCGCGACGATAGATGGCACCGTCTTCACCATCAAACCCACGACGACGGTTGCGGTAGTTAGGGGTCAGACAATAACGCTCGGGCCCACAGAGATCATATTCCCTAGCCAGACTCTACACGTCGCCGCGGGATCGGGGCCGACGCAAACGGCGGTGATGGGAGGAGAATTGATTACGGCCATCGGGACGGATAGGGTTGTTATCGAGGGCACCACCATCACTTATGGCCATGGCTCTAGCAGCACGATCACGACAGTCATCGACGGAGAGACGGTGCTGATCGCGCCGACGGGCGTTATCGTGCATGGCACGGTCTTAGGCGGCATGACAGCGGCGCCCAGCGCGACCAAGTACGAAATCGTAGGCGGCGCCACGATTACCCAAATGGGCTTGACGGCGGTGGAGATCAG
>JAOWAP010000004.1:65579-81138 GCA_028565235.1 Hypoxylon lenormandii
AGAGTATAGAAACGCTTTGATACCAAGGCTACGGACGCGTGCGAATCGGGATGCAGATGGGATAGAATATGCGTCAGAATCTCTGCGATCGAGTTAGACTGAACCAAACTTGTGCGCGGGATTAGGATAGTAAGAGCGCATACCATTAGGGAAGTCGGCAAGCTGAACGCTACCAGGCTGACCGTCGGCACGTTTAATGACCTTGAAGCCCAAAGGCTGTCTCGGTACAGCTGGCGTTAATGCACTCTCATATTCGGATATACGTTGCCCTAGGGTAACAGTGCGCGTAGAATTATGCTCATTGCTGGCATTGTTCAATCGGCGCAGTCGCTCTTGGAGGGAGTCGGGATTGATTCCGTCGCTGTTAACGCCTGCACTGCCGTTGCCTTCAGCGGAGTGTGGAGACATGTTGCTGGATGGTTTGCTGGATGGTTGTCGCAACTCATGGTAGTGGGCTGGGCCATTTGGATCATTACGCTGAAGGCCATGTTGTTGGGAGTGTTGGGTGTGCTGAGTGTTGTCCGGTTGAATCTGGGTTGAGAAGTCGGAGAGCTCTTGTTGCATAAAGTAAAGTGAGGGAAACGTAGGGAAAATGATCCTTTGACTGTGCAATAACAGATGGCACAGTCAGTAATTGAACTTGATGATTATATTCTGAAAGTAAAAGGGCGCGTTAGGGAGCTTGTGATGCTGTATCATCAATACTAGGTAGAGTCAGGAAATTTGAGGAGAAAAAGTGAAGTTGATTGATGACAGACTTCGTCGCCCGTACCGCTAGTCTAATTTCCTATCCGCGGAGGACCTTCCCTGCTCCAACAAGGTACCGGTGATTTACCGGTAGCTCTTCACCTCCGGACCCAACCTATCAGAACTAAAGGTGACACCAACAGTTAGATATCGCCAACATACACATGTAAACGTTCGATAGATGGAAGATATAAATCATTTGGTCATTTGGGCCAGATGAAAAGACATCTATGCGTTTTTCAAGGGGATGAATTAATTTGGCACCAAATAGCTAACAATATAACCCAAGTTAGCTGACCTGCATCGTCAGGGGCTAACACGGACTGTAGTAGACGTATTGATAGTCAGGACGTATATGATAGATGAGCAAAGTTTACCTTAAACAACAGAGAATTAAACAAGACCAACTTACTCTACAGACTCTAGGTAGATCGGAATAGAAACCTTATAAGAGCCTCTTTCAATCTCTTCTAACCCTAACCTCACCTCACACACCAAGCATAACAAATGCGCAACTCCAACTCTCCCAATACTGGTATTAAAAATTGTAGTCTTAATTGTTTCAAAGTAACGAAGTATAAAAGTCGTTCTTGAGGATTATTTTGAATGTTTTTCTTTTCGTCTATTCGTGGTTATATACCGACCCAAATTACAACACAGGTGGCTCTAGGGGGCCCGCTCTTGGATGACAAGACTTTCGATATTTTTGCTTTATTGCTTCCCTTCCAGCACCGGACCACGAACCGGACGTTCATATTCGGAACAGGCGTGACAGTCGTTAATGTACAATTAAGTCGTTGCCGCGGGCCCCTCTAGACTCCATCCTTTTTCTTTCAGCAGCACACACGTTCCGCCACTCCACCATGTCGGTCTTTCTACTCCAAAACCCGCTGAAGCCGACTCACTCCCTCCTCCCCGGCCTCTAGCTCGGAACGCACAAATAAATGCATTAGATTAAAATACCTGGTCATCAGATCCCAGCCAGCAAAAGGTGGGCTTGAATCCTTCGTAGATGCCGAGGGTTGGTAACTAATTTTTTGGCGGTGAATTCAAATATCCCATTGATAAATAACCAGCCATCTCAGAATGTAAATGACAACGAAACCTGAGTGAATGCTCACACCAAGGTCGCAATTCCATAGGCAGGCCGCCCACAGTGGCTTCTGTACGAAACTGGCGAGGCCTCCTGGATGGGTATCGAACTATAACTAAAATGAAACGGATGTGACGTGTAAGTCGTATACGTTCGCTCAGTTCCAGCCAAGAGAGTTCTCGGCCGCAACTGGCGCCGAAATGTTGGCGGTGCGTGCCGAATTGTTCATCCCGCTCCGTCCACTACCTTGACTGTCGCGAGTATTCCCTACAACTCCACCGTAACCAGGGCTGCTCGTGAAGTCTCGGCTCAACAACGCGCCACCCATCAGAGCCGGGCTCCCTGCCTGTCGCATCTCGGACGGCGAGGTCAAAGAGCTACTTCTCTGGTGTCTCTGCTTCTTGCGCTTGTAACGGCGGGCGATGAGGAACATGGCAGCGCCATAAGCACCGGCAACACTGGCGGCACCCACAGCAATACCGGCCGTCATTCCTTGCTGCGCACTTGTCGTCTTCTCTCCCGGACCCTGCGTATCGAACGGATCATTGTTGGTTGAACCAGAATCAGCCGAGTTGTCTCCAGTGCCTCCAGTAGAGGTGCCATCGCCGTCCAACACGGAGCCTGGCATAATACCAATCGCCGGGTTAATCTCGCTAGTAAGGTTGCGCACCAGAGGATTGAAATTGTTGTACAAGGGAGTCGTCGGGTATCCAATATCATCGGACAATTGAGAGATCCCCTCGGTGGGGTAGTAAACCATAGCCTGCGAGGTGATGTATCCATAACGTTGAATGGTATTGTACGGCTTGATGCTGTACATAACAACCTTTTCCACGTCAAACCCACCACCGTGCGCAAGACCCTTGGGCAGGAGATCAAACATCTGAGAGGCAGCCAGAGGCTCGTCTACGAGATGTTGATAATTCTCGCCATAAAGGAACGAAATCTGGATGAGCGTTGTACCTTCAGGTTGCTCTGGCGGTTCCGTCCATGGCGTGATTGCCTTCGGCAGGTATGTAGGAATTCCCGTCTGGGTAGGCGTCTCGCCAGTGTTAAGAGTACTGGTTGAGGGCTGGACAATAATTGTAGTCGGGAGCCAAGATTCCGAGTCCGTAATGGTACCAACAACGGGGACACTAGTACCCACAGACTTCGATGTCGTCGACGTAGTTGTAATTGGGGGAGTGGTGGATACAGGAGTGCTGCTGGCTGTTTGGAGGGTCGTGGATTCGATAGTGGTCGACTCAGTAGCACTAGCCGTTGTAATGGGGACGGTGGTATTCTGAGGAATGGTGATGACGCTCGAAGACGCTGCAGTGGTAGTAGGAGGAAGCTCTGTCGTCGAAACCGTGCTGTTGGGCGAAACAGTCGATATAGGCGGAGTAGTGATATCGGTAGCTGATGTAGAGTTTCCAGGGACTAAGGTAGCCGATGTCGTCAAGGGTACACTGACACTGCTGGTGACACTACCCGTCTCCGTAGGAATGGAACTCGACTCTGTAGCATTTACTACCGGGGTAGAGATAACAGAGGAGATAAAGGACGATGACGATGATCCCGTGCCCAGAATGGGCGGCAGGGTTAGGATCGGCGTCTCTGAACTCGAGGTTGCGGATGCCGTCGGAGCAGTACCCGGGAACGATGATGTGCTTGTCGGGAGGAGCGTTGGGAGGAGACCACTGTCTGTGCCCGAGCTTGTCTCGGATGCAATGCCGGTGCTTGAGTCGGTCGCATTTGCAGTCGCGGACGGGAGAAGAGCACTAGTAACATCCCCTACCGCACTTGTAACTCCGCCAACCAAACTAGTCACGCCACCGAGGAGTCCACCATCCGAGCTCGTAGAAGCAGTAGCGGAGGCTGAGTCGGAACTAGAAGTCACGACGCCGGTAGGAGCAAGAAGAATACCTGAAGACGTTGTAGGAAGAATGGTGGTAGACTCAGTCGCGGATTCAGTCGCAGAATCGGTCGCAGAATCTGTTGCAGACCCTGTGGCGGACTCTGTAGCGGACCCGGTCGTGGAATCGGCGGTCGTAGAATCGGCAGTCGACTCAGCAGTCGTCGTCGCGTCGCTAGCGGACGTCCCCGTAGAGGTCCCTGAAGAAGTTTCCGTGGCAGATGCCGTCTTGTTGGCAGAAACAGTAGAGTCCGTGGGAAGTAAGGTAGGAAGGTCCAAACTGAGTGTCGGCAAGACAATTAGCGGAGGTGCTGAACCCGTCGAACCAACGCTGCTACCCGTCTTCGATGCTCCATCTGACGTAGAGTCAGATTCACTTATCGAGGCTGAACTGGTCGAGGAGGCATCTGAAGTGGACGAAGAGGTTGAGGAAGCTGAGGAAGATGAAGAAATCGACGTCGTCGAATCGCTAGGATCGAGACTCCCAAGAAGGCTAGACAAGAGATCGGATATTGTGTCCTTCTTCGTGGATGAATGCGTCGACGAGTCTGCCGAATCACTCTTGGTACTCTGCGATGCTGAGCTCGTGATGGTGTGGTTAGTATACTGGCGCTTGACGTGTCTAGGGAAGTAGATCTTTGGTCTATTCTCAGGCTCGGCACTAGCCAGTGACGCGGCGGCAATGAAGGCCGCCACGACCAATGGACCGGTATGCATGGTGATTAATTCAATTTCGATTTGACGCAGGCTGGCTGATCGTTGGCTCGCGATTGAGACTGTAGAGGTCGAAGGTGGACTGTGTATAAGCGTGACTAACGGGTTGTTAGTCCCACCTGAAGGTGAGGTCAAGCTCTGACTTGGCGACTTACTATGTCAGGGCGATTTAGAACGAATGTACTTGACAAGATGTCAACGAGTGGATGCTATAAAAGCATTGGGTTAGCATATTGCATCATTGTCGGTGTAGTGTAGGCGACGCATGAACGATCCACGGGAGATCCTCAAGTACAGCAATGCTGTTCAACAAACTCCGCTCCAATCTTCCTATCGCCTTCATGATGGCCTTCTTCTTCCACCATAAACTCACCTTGTTTACAAGCAGTATTTCGATATACGATTGTGTTTTTCAAAAGAGTGGCGCGACGAATAAATCGTCAGCTTAAAACAAAAATAAGATGTTGCTATATGTAATGGCGTTTACGACGGTATCGCACGGGCGATTCTCAGCGATGCATGAGGCCTTGACGGGCGGGCTGTCGACTTCGAACAAGTCGTCAGAAAGGGGGTGAAGTCCAGGCTCCGAGGATAGGATAACCAGCGCCGAAGGGAGCTGTCGTCGTCGAAAGGTGCACCTTTACGTGGTCGGCGAACGGGAGAAAAAGCGAGAGACGGGGAGGGTGAGGGCGGAAAGCGGAGGGCGAGAAGCAGGTTGAAGGGGGTAAATGAGAAACAACACAAGAGGAAACGTGAGAGGGAAAGGTGTGGAAAGAGGAGTCGGGGATTCAAGATGCCAAGGCACTAAAACCCAGGGGCGCCTCGTTATTGATCAGTCTGTTCAATGATCAGGGGCCCGAACAGGGGGGGGCTAGAAGGAGGAGTGGGGTGAGCCAGGGTGAGATGGCTAATTACGCGATACTAGTACGGGAGAGGCATAGCGTCGGTGGAGAGCCAATATTGGATGGTCTTTTTTAGGAAATGGTGGCAGGGCCAAGTATTATTATTTTTTCGAAGCCTTGGAACATACATATATGTACATAGTAGAATCTCTATTCAACGCGCTTCTAAAAAGGTACACAAGTAAAAGTATCTATTCCCATTGAGCCTGATTCTTTTTACTCTATGTTTGCCTTGGAAAAGGGGATGAGAAGAGATGATGAATGAAAGGAAGAGACAAGAGAAGGGAGATTTGAATGGAATGGAATATTAAAGGGCGATCATTTGACACAAATTCTACCTACACGTAGGTACTCTGCTCATTTGACCTTGAACCCCTTACTTTTTCATTTTTTCATCTATATCATTTATTCCATTCTCCTTAGGATTCATCCCTTCTCCTAGGTTATAATCTTGTGCGACGGAGATGATGGCGATGTTTGACACCTCGTGCGCAGCAGCGGGCAGCGGACAGTAGACAGCGAGCATTTCAACTCTCGCTATTCAACTCCCGACTTCCAAAGTAGGGTAAGTCGATTGGAAAATCGCCAAGCTGTGTGTGTGTGTGTGTGCAGCCGGGCAGTCGAGGCAGTGCGCAGCTTGCAGCGTGTTGTTGTACGGGAATATAATAGAACGCATGCATATTAGGTATAGCACACACACATAACACAATCTCCAGGCTGCAACTGTCGACCCACGATCCTCTATCCTCGTACCAACGTGCAGGTGGGCTAGGCAAAAGTAACATTGAACAAGAGCTTCCCGTCCTGTGCGTGCAGTGCTGCCACAATGCACCTTGATATTGGCGTGATCAGCTAACAGGCGGGAGGACGAAGAGGGGCAGCAGGTTTTTTTTGCCCTTGGTTGAAGTTGGCCTGGTTGGGTCTGCGGACGTTGGACATTGGAACGTTAGGACATTGGATGCTTGAATGCAATAATAAGATATTTAGACGGGGCGCGCCTAAGATGAAGTACCCGTGGTCCCATCTCGAGATACTTGACAAGTAATACTGGCCAACTGCCAAACTAAAGGTGACCGGCGGCAGCACGACAAGTCACCCCCGTTAGCTGACGCGTAATTTAGATCCAAGTTTCTTTTTTAATGCGTCTACTTAGGTACCGTCTTTGACCCTGGCGAACCCTGGCAGCCCTGGCAAGTTCATGCATCTGCTATTGGATCGGCTGTCTTAGAAATAGCGGCCCCATCCCCACCCAATTGGCTCCCGAACCTGCTGCGCCCTACTGCTACCCAGCTCTGCCCTGCCTGCCTGCCTCTGCCTGCCGCAATCTTTCAGACAATTTGCCAATTTCCTTGAACTCTTTGCGCGCGTCGAATTTCTTCAACGCCATTGTTCTAGCGTGTGTCACCACGCGATGCAATTGCGGGTTCTCGGCCTTCTTTACCCACTCACAGCCTGCCTACATCATCCGGTAGACAGCTTGCAGAGAACCAACGTCGGCAGCTAGATACCGACAGAGATCTGGGGAAGCGCTGGAATGATATCTTTTTCTTTTTCTCAAAATTGCTACACCAGAGAGAAAATGAAAAAGAGTGATCCTCTCCTCGCTTTCAACAATATGGAGGATCATGTCGTAGTAAGTCGTCGACGGTTCCATCGGATTGAAACATGGCAGCAAACAGTTTGAGGCAACAATCCGTCATCCTACCCGAGCATCTTCCTCTTTGCTGTCTGCTATCATGATAACTTTTTAGTAAATTCATCACATAGGCAATTTACTAGAAGGAAACCTAGGGATGGTTCCGATACTTTGGGTGAATTTTAAACTTAAATACTTTAACAAAGAAGGTTGCGGCACGTTAAACCCTACATTGTTGGTGTGTTGGAAATCAAGGTTGGGAATCTAAATGAGGTGAGACCGAGTCTCTGGTTTTGTCGAGGCGTCTAGAGACAAAATATCCCCCTTGAGGGCTCCTCGAAGAGTTCCAATTGTTTCGGAAGGGCCCTGCACGCGCGGCATTTCTCTCCCATTTTCAATTCGGTATCTGTTGCTTGACACGTTTTCTTCCCCTGCAGCAAGTGGCTTCGAATCCGAAAGAATGGCCAGATTCCTAACTCCCCCTCCAGCCAAAAGGGGACATGATAGGCAAATCGCAATATGGCTATGTTGTGCCCTGCTACAGCAGATCCTAGCAGTAAGTCTGCAAGGCAATATAGGGCATAGGAGAGCACAACTACCTTACACCTACACCTGTGGCACAAAAATAATAGATATTTCGTCGTATTGTATTATACGGGATTCCTACTCTGCACAGTTCTCATAATCCTACCTCCCATGGTTACTAAGGCCGTCCCGAATAAATAACAGTTCCTAACCCATCCGTCCCATGTTATGTTTCGTCTGAGGTCCCGTAGCGGCTGAGGATGTGAACACGAGAAAACCCTTGGTTTTAGCCCGCCTCAAACGTCCGTGGATTGTGGATCTTTCATTGCTGGGCCGTGTGGGTGATGAGCGGCGCGAATCTTGGAAACCGATTCGTACCCGAACTGTGGATAAGGTAGATCGCTGCGCTCTGTCTCGTCAATCACGTAATATCATCACACCACCGGCCATATGTGTATCAGACGGTCAGATAAGCTGATAAGTTAAACGCTACTAATTCCACGGTACGAAGACAGAAGCAGAGAGGAGAGAATCCGAAACGCCAGCGCTCTATTACATTCGCTCCAGATACAAAAACTCCGCGGTGTAGTTTTTTTTACGGAGGCCAAGGAGTGTCCAGGCCAGAATGGGAAGTTGAATCATGTTTCGCCAATCTCCTTTCGCGTGGCGTCGGCGTGGGTTCGGACATCATCCTTTCGGTCCAACTCGCCCAGCAGCGCGGTAGGGGTTTATCGTACCTGCGTCGTTGCTCGCCCGCCCATATGCAGCCCGGAACTCTCGTGGCTATTTTTTTCTTTTCTTTTCGAATGGAAATTCATCCCACTCAAAAAAAGAAAAGTTGTTTGACAGTTCACGCATGGCAGTGGTTCCAGATCATTCGCAGGTGATTTTTTTCCGAGCCACGTTCCTGACTATCGAACGCCTTACGAAGATCTTCCCGCGCCTTACCCTATCCTTTTCTTACTACGATAGCTAACGAACAGGCAATCTTCTCCCGCGACTAGACTACATCTTGCAAGGTAGAGTTCTGAGTGCCTGTCGAGATCTTCGATCTGTGTCGGTCTTTGGAGAAGGATCGACGCCAGTCGTTTTCGCAGAGGCGTTTCGCTCCCGAGATTATTCTTTAGTCTACGAAAACGCCAAAGTCCTTCGTTACTCATCTCGTTTCCGTATAAAGTAGCTGTAGTAAGACGTAGCATACATACATTCGCATTCCACTGGCTTGCCTTTTTTTGTTTATTTATTACACGGGAGGGTAGTAAGGGAGTGATGGTAGCTCTGACCCAAGCATACCGCATACCGCACACCTTCTACGGTCACATTTTATGAATAGCATTGGTGTTCCGGAATAGGTGAGCGAGCTATTTGAGCTCTGCAGCTTGTGTGGATAAATGGAGCGAAGAGGCGTTGGCGTCTGACTGCGTTAGTTCGCTGCAACTATCACGTTAGTATGCCTCTGGTTCCTGACTAGGCCGCATTGTAATCTTACGCTTACATGAACTCCAAGCCCCCAACTGCATAGGCGTAAATTGAACACACACACAAGGCTCGGCGCGAAGACCGAACTACTACCATTGTTATCCCTCGAGGAGGTTAGGTAGCCAACTGCTTGGTTCTATCCACGTGTGGGGGTATATTCACCTCTTGGACCTCACATTGTTAGGGATTCCTCTGCCGAGTCATCCGATAACGCCGTCAGCCGCACCCCAAGCCAACGGTCAAGGGCAACGTTGGGATGAAGAAAAATTGTTCCTGCAGGAAGAGGGTATCATATTATTACCATGTATTGTTAAGGCGCAAGTGCGAGGCCAGCCAAAAGTCCAACATACCCAATCGAAGCAAAGCAAGCATCTGTATCGTTACGGCACAGCCCCTAAAGGAAGTTCACATACCATACAACGTCAAGGCCTAGACTGGTATTCTGCCTTAAGGAAGCATAGGCAATGCAAGCCTGTATAAAAGCTCATTTACCCAGCAATATGTGATGACCTGATACTTGGTACCATCCTATCCTACAGGCTGATACGAAGCATAAAGTCCTAAACTATACCCAAGATGAACTGTGATGAGTCTTTATCCCCGTCCCTACCATGAGCACCACGAGCCCGAAGGAGCCTATCACGCATCAGGGTAAATATCCTCGCTTCCTATGAAGCCAGTTAATTTGACCTCAACTCGATATACCTCATAAGGGGGGGGTAACGGGGTTAAAGGAATGGTGCCTCTTTCATGAGCTGCGTCGACCGCACTGCCGTAGATTAGATGTTAGATTGATGAAGAGCACCAGCGTCACCTATACTGTTACCTTAGATCTAATAGCTAGTAACGTATTTTAACATATTAGCAGAGCATCATCGTAGGCTCTGTTCATTACAGTATACCTTTCTCTATGATCGATGTGAAGAGGTTAGCAAGTGGTCATTCAATACATCATCACTACTTTGACCGTGGGATATCCATAGGGGTCGCCATGGAATACTGTTCGCTATACAAATATATTTGAGTTATATTCTGTCTTTGCCTACGGCCATTGATGTTAATATGTGTATAGTGAACCCCTTGAACGTTCTCATCGCCCCATAAGAGCTGGTCGTCGATATGGGCTGCTTTTGCCTTGAAGTTGGAAATATGTAAATTGAAACCCCAGCTCCAAGCGGTTTGTTCTCTTATGAAGCGAATAACTGTGGTGATGTATGGGATCTTAATGCGACATAGTTTCAACAACAGTTTCAAAGAAACATGATGGTGGATCACCAGTGCTGTCTTCCATATCTCAACTGTGATGGGATATACCTACCGAGCCTGACCCCAACGCTCGAGAAATAGTGCGTTTATTCTCTTACTCGCTATACGTATACTTGACGCATGTGGATGGACGTCGGTGCGTCTGAATAAGATACATGAACGCAAATTGCGACTGAGAGACGCACTGTGGTGGCGATGTCGCGATCGCACCGCCCCCGACTCTGCGAGGACCAAAGCTTCCTAAACTCGACCATCTCTGGACTACTTGACCACCATTGCTACACACCGAGAGTTTTCTGTTCGTGATTGGGTTGTGATCCCCGCCGAATGGAAAAGAAACATCGGCAACGGCGCTTGGGGGTCAGATGAAGGTTGGCCCGTTTGCCATTAATATCGCTGCGGCAAGCGGCACACATCCGAGAGAAGGGGGTGCCGAGGTTTAAGTTATATGGATAACTGATCCGTCTTTCGTTGTAGGGGCCTTTCGAGGGGGCGGACGGCTGCCCGTTGCCACGAGGTAGCGGGATATTCCTATGAAATCCTGTATCGCTATACCAAAGGCTACGGTACGGAATACAGTAGCTTGCTGGGAGTCTCATTAGACTAGGCCATCGTGATTCAAGCAGCGAGATTCCCCAATGGCACCGTCGTTCTGCAGTAATACTCCCTACCTACAACACGCTTAAGATGACTGCAGACTTGGCAATTCTCGGTCCGTCAACGTCAAATATAGTGGACGGCTTCTGATCGGATCTCTGCTACCTCATAGACTACGTCTTGTAACTTGGACTTTCGTCGAAGTATTACGTACGTGAGCTTCCCGTCAAATTTCCGTAACACGTACTGATCAGGTATAGGGGTACAGTATAGTAGATATAGGGACCAATGTCACTCGAAATGCGTCACCGGAAACTTGAACTTAACGTTTAATGACGTGTGGTATTTCGTGCTGTCTATGCGGCGGTCAAGAGATCTTTCTCTCTAGCTAATAAGGAGGCATAGGTAGGCGACGCTCGAGTTTGGGAGTCAATGCCCGGATGAGTATCCGGGCTTATCCGAACCCCGTCAAGAGCGCCGCATAATGTTGAAGAGGAAATCAATCATACGGTATTTTTTGGTGTCATCCAATAGTTATAGTAGCTGCCCTTATCCGCCCCCCTTCAGCTGCGATGCATCTCTTTAATCGGACCATGAATCCAAGAAACTTAGCTCGGGGGAGTGTTAGCACCCGACACTTACGTTAAGGGCCGATCGACTTCTAAGCAACGCATATCCCCATGAACCGTGGTGCACAGGTGAGTCAGTGATTCCTGTTTACTAGGTTGTTTCAACATGAAATCGTCTGAGAATCGGCCTCGGCGCCGAATCGGGAAGCACGCCAAGTATTCCGGCCAATCACTGTTAGATCCGGAGTAATCACCGGATCTCCCTGTAGTCTGCTTCCTTGGTTCTTAGTCAATACCTAGGGAGTTGAAGAAGCGACTCTAGAACAATTAAAGATAGATCATTTCCCTATGACATCATTCGTCAGCGGATTGCCCAATATATCCCCAGACTGCGGCTGCACCCGAAAGCTAACCCTGGTTCGAATTGACTATCATTCTTGTTGAATAATCACAAAATCCCGAAGCGCCGGCAAGGGCGACGATCTAGGGTCTCGTCTCGTCTCTCATATTTCTCTAACGCTAGAAGCACTGTCTTACGTGTCATATATCCGAGACTTGCAGGTAGCGACGATAGAGTGCTAGAGCCGCGTCAACCCCGGATCATGTCTGAGATACCGCGTAGCTGCATCGAGTTGGGTCGATAGACGAGTCGCCTGCGTGCAGCTATCCTGATTTACCTACCTCGAAAGCTATCACTTCTACGCGGACAAACATGCTGTTAACGGCTTCGTGCATACGACTAAAGTCAGTGGCGTAATATCAAGAAGACATGTCGTGGTATGAGAGGCAGGCTGCTGTTGCATAACTGCCAAAGAAGAATTTCTCTCACCCTGGATGCAGATGACATCCAATGAGCGTTCTTCGTCACCGCTTAGGGCGTTAGGGCGCAGCCTCATGTAGGGAGGGCATGAAGTTGTGATGTCAGAACATCGTTGTTCAACCACTTGACGCTGTATGCCTTCTTTCCAAGTGACGTAACTGCCATAAAGCTCTTTCGGGCGATCATTCTAATGGCGTTGCTTTTTTCCTCCTTTTTCTTCTTCTTTTCCTACTGTGCAGCGTTGGTCTGGTCATGGTCGTGTCGGTTTCTCGCGGCGTACTTCTTTTCTAACTTTCTTCGTGTCTCTTATTAATTCTCGCCCCGTAAAGTTGTGGGATGGTAGCACGAAAATATGTCAGACAGATTGAGATGTGACAGATGCTATCCCTTGCAGGTAACGGGTCATCTCATTCGCTGCCCCAGCCATGGGTCCTGGATCGGCAATTGATATCATATGAAAGGACAGGCGGGACGTCTTCCGTCACTAACGACATCTCCCCAATATTCCGGAGGCGGTCAAGATGGGTTTGCGCGCAAAATAAAGGCATAGGCATGCCTTACCGGCGGAAAGTGTGTGACGTCCCTAGCATGAGTGAATAAGTAAATGGATGGTTGGGACGGAGGAGAAATGCGGTTGCGTATCGCGTTGCGACTGCTGCTGGCACCCTGTCAGACGTTTGCGTCAGTCATGTGTTATCGGACGTGCAGGACCCTTTCGGGCCATTCATTCGCAGGGAGCGTCCCCGCGTAGATCTTGGAGCCCCTTCGCGCGGGCCAGCTAAGATCCCATGCCATATTGTACATGCCACATGGACCGCGGACCCAATCACAATCAGAGATATCGCAAACAAACCCGAAAGCGTGCTGGGAAACGCCATCATGGGCTAGGATGCATCTGCAGATCGTCCGCCTTCCCACTGGTAGGCCGGTTAGACCGGTAGCTGAGGACTGACGTCTTGTTGCATGGGGCGCGAGACGAGAAGGTCAGTCAAAAGGGTCCCTCCTCTACGTTCTCATCTGTAAACCCTGATTTCCCCGAAGTGGGGATCGGATTGGTCTTGACCCCTTCCTTATCTTGATAGCAAGTAGTAGGCCGCCTCTGCATATGCCAGATGGAGATGGAAGATTGGCCGCAACTTTGAAGCTCAGCTTGCTGGAGAGGGGGGGTAAAAGGGGCCCTTGCAAAGGCGCAGCGGCTGTCGCAGCATAGTGACACAAGAGGCTGCAGACAAAGCTATCAGCTGATCTAGACCTAGTACGTCGAGACCTCTCTCTCTCTCTCTCTCTCTGTCTTTCTCCTCTCTGTCGTATTTCAACTAGCGAGATAGAAGGAGGGAAAACAGAAGGAGAGGCGTATCGTAACGTCAGTAGGTGGAAGCGAAGCGACAGTGCAACTTCGATGCCCGCGGTCCGTCTGTTCGTATCTTGGATGTCCCCACACCAAGACCTTCCTACAGGAGGCAGGCCTAAAACACATATACCACATATGCTCATCTACACCCCCCAGACCCCGTACTGGACGGCTGGAAACCCGGTTACTGTTGCAGCGCCGCTATATGCGACCACCAGACAGCCAGATGAGATGATTTCTGGAATCTGATAATGGAAGAAGAAGAAGAAGTTGGAAAGAGATGCAAGTGGCTTGCAAGGATGTATCGTAAGTGATCGGCCCAACCGACCCCACGGATAGCCCCGCACCGAACTCCAAGATCTTCAACGTCTTCTCTCTTATCCCCGTTTTAGGTATTTCGCGTGTAGTCTTTTGGGGGGGTTTCCTGGTTTCGCACGCAACCGAGGCACGCCGCACGCCGCACGCCTCACGCCTGTTGCTCTGCGCTTCCCGGTCCATCCATACTGTTGGATGATCGAAGGAAGACGAATAACGTCGCAATTACGGTTTACATAGTTAACCGATCTATACAGATGCCCAATATAATACACGTGCTGTACCTAGGCAAGCCGATCTACCGACCCACGGACGTAGATAGTAGCTCCATAGGTACCATACCAAACTAGTACACGCATCTACGTAACGAGATTAGTAGTTCCCGGAGGGCAAGCCAATGACGGCACGATTTGGAAAGGGTAAGAAGGGGAAAAGGAAGGAATAAAAGGGGGGATTTAGATACCCGAAATGTCGGGTTTACCATCTACGTACTATGGGTAAGTGCTATGTAAAAGGCGCATCGCATAGATATCTGTAACGTACCTAGGCCTAGGTTAGCTAGTAAGATCAGAAGCTACGGTAATGGACCTATTGTACGAACTCTGCTTACATAGGTATATGTAGTCACCGTCGTAGTATAGAATGCGCATACAGTACCTTGTACATCTACTACATAGGTATGTAGTAGATGTACAAGTCGGCATCATGTTGATTGACGTAAGGTTCCATTATTAGGTATGTATTTCGTACTTTAGTCTGTAACATGTCCCTATAATGTAGGTAGGTACATTTAAACCTCCTTTTTTTCTTCTTTCTTCTTCCAGAGCTGTGTGATGCTTGCTGCGTGTGCTTAGATGCGCGGTGCCGTGATGCGTGGGCTGGTGCTGTGGTGCTGGTGTTGGTGCTGTTACTGGGTGTGTGGCCCGTGGGCGAATTGTGTGCGCCTCGGAATAAATTTCATTAAAACGGGACAAACTCAGCCTTCGAGAAACCTTATTCGCTTGTGCCTGTGCCTTCTTACGCCTTCGGGTGTTCCTGCCTGTCATACGTGTGGATAGATCGGGTACCTTGCAACTAGCACACTCCTTGAACTTCCTACATGTAGGTTATGTACATATAAGTACCTACGTACATTGGACGATTACCTTGTGTACATGCCCAGGTGTACACACCAACGATGTCCATGGATGATACTTTGATACACACCTCTAATACCAATTGCCAATGCTAATACCTCTGCTGATACTCTTGCCAGCTTGCTAGTTTGCCTACATACAGCCTACTACTACCACACTCCCTCTCAGGGTTCATGCCTACATGCTTACGCGCCTCCGTTGCCCTATACCTACACCGTCAACGTGCCCATGTACGAATCTACCTACTGTTTCCAGCTTAGAAAGTAAGGCTTGGAAACATCTTCTATCTTGGAGGGTACGGGGTAACAACGTGATACACTACCTGGTAACCTAGGTCGGCGTACCCTCAGATCACAAGGTACGATACAATAGTACATATATTTGCGCCTTATTAAGGTACCTGATGGGTCCCTATTACGTGCTTCGTCGTCTCGAGCAACCTTCGTTTTCGTCTATCCGTTTCCGACTATTTAAGCTTGACTATTTCCTCACACATCCTCCCGAGTCTCCTAGCC
>JAOWAP010000004.1:87338-109519 GCA_028565235.1 Hypoxylon lenormandii
CGCGGGTGGGGTTGGATGGAGTGGACTTCGCTGCCCTTGCTGTGGCGCCACTCGAAGGTCTCGATTCCGTATCCGATCACCATCTTGAAAGCGTACCAGGTGACGACGAGGAACTTGTGTCTGGCCATGATGACAAGCGACATCCGCTGCGTGTTGGGGTTCCTGACCGCGATCTGGGTTTGCTCGCTACTGCCGGGTTCGATGTTCTGGGTCGGCTTGCGGATCTCGGCAATTGTGCGGCCTTGTACATACGCGCCGTTGTAGAGTTTGAGAAGCGAGTCTATCTTTCGGAACTGGCTGGTGTTTTCCACCGTGTAGATGAAGTTGTCGAAGTCATTGCCCAGGTGGAAATTTAAGGAGTCAAGGTCTTTGTCTATTCCCGGGGGGAAGAATGCCTTTAAGTCAGAAGGGATACCGGCGTCCATCGTGGCGTTGCAACCAGTTGATCAAGTTGTTTGACTTGAGGTGGATAGTGAGTTGAGGTAGATGGTGAGTTGAGGCAGACGTAGTGAGTTTAGAAAGTCTGGATGATCCGTCAAGAGAGTCAGTCGATTTGATCTACTCGGAGGGGTATGAAGAAAAAAAAGATTATGCTGGTTACCTATGGCAGATATATATAGGGTTTCGGATTCCCGTCAGTGAATAATATCCCCCCATTGTTTCTATGCCAGGTAACAATGAAGAATGGGATCTATGCTTGGATAATACACCTTGGGAGAATGGCAAAAGGCATTGGGATGGTTTCTACCTAAGGTTGCGACAGCTAGGTCTACGATCTTTATGGTGGTTTACCTTAGGTACTTGCACCAAAGCGATGGAATGCCAACCGCCACAAGGCCGGTCGGTGTGGCGCATGAGAATTGAAGCTTTAGTTGCTTTGAGCAGGATATGGGCCACCCGAGTTGGCATTGATCAGTGATTCATTATTATATTGTCCCACAACATCTTGACTTTGATTGCCTGTGTTACACAATCCTATCTACCTCCTTTAGATTGCCTATGTCGTGTAACATACTACGTATACTCTACCCGCATCCTTATACTCTCTAGCTAGCTGATCGGACGTCCTAAAGTTCATTTTGATCTCCGTGTAACTCGCCTCTCAACTCGATGTTACGTGTAAAAAAGAAAAAAAAACTTGTGGTCTGATTTCTTTTACTACCTACCTTTTAAGAATATATCAACGGCGGAAATGGCGGCTGACAGTGCCCTTAAGTTCTATCGCGTCTCCAATCATAGTAACCAATCGCATTGTTCGTTTATGTATCAACGTAGCACCAGCCCTACCTACCTGGGTACATAAAAGGGGGCGGGGAAGCATAAGTAACCAATAGCTTAAAACAGATTTGACTTAATATATCACAGCATATATTACAACATAGCAAAGTCAGCTAGCGCCATAGGAGTCGACCTCGTATACCTACCTAAGGTACCATGAATAAGCCGATAGGTGTCGATCTACGAAAAGCACGTATCGCCCAGCTTACTCACACCGGCTGAGCTTGTTAAAAGGATTATGTGAGAGGCTGACGCCACCACGTTGAAAGCTCCATTAAAAGTAGGTACCTAGCTGTTAGCTGAAAATACTAACCGACAGAGAGCCTAGAGGATCCATGCACTGGAACGTATACCCGGCCGGCTACCCAATCACTAATTCTTAAGGCTGGTAGACAGCTATTTTGGTTGCGGACATAAGCCTCCCCAACGTGAGTACCTATAGGTAGCTATTTAATGACATCCTCTACTCTTAAAACTCACTTTATATCATTATATTTGCAATATACTGGTACCTACGTACTTCTCTCTTCAACTCGCCATGGCCCGAACTCTACGATGCCGTTTAATAGGTGCTCTTGGCGCATTCATGATGATTGCCCCAGTTGCTTCCGAGCCAGCCCTGCAGGTTGTCCAGATCAGCACAACCCCTAACGCCTTCACAGCTCCACCTAGGGGCTGGAACTCTTTTGGCATACAAGCCAATCCCGAAACGACTCCAAGCTTCTCGTTTAACCAAACCGGCGTGACTAGCCAGTGCGACGTGCTTGCTGATACTTCCACACTCAAGGATGCCGGTTATGTATACTGCAGTCTCGATTCTGGCTGGTCTGTAGGGGGCAATGGGGACGAGTACGGGCGAATTATCTACGACTCGTCGATATTCGATATTCCAAGTTTAGCAGAGCATTTGCATAGCAAAGGCTTGCTTCTAGGAATCTACGTAGTGCCAGGAGCATTCATCGCGGACGAGGAGAAAACAATCCTTGGGACAGACGTTACTATTGGTTCAGTATGTTCCGGCGACAACGGCCTAGCTCGCTGCAATTTCGATTACTCTCAGTCTGCCGTCCAGCAGTGGCATAACTCGGTGGTCAACCAGTTTGCCTCTTGGTAAGTCTCCAGAGAAAAGAGAAGATATACTGAAACTCTACTGTTCAGAACTAAGACCTTGATGATTTATAGGGGTGTCGACCTCATCAAGTTGGACTTCGTAACGCCTGGGTCTCCGTCAAACGGCGCAAACCTACCTCCGGACTCAAGTGGTGAAGTGATCGCTTACCACCAAGCTATTGCACAGTCAGGGCGGGAGATGCGACTGGACATTTCGTGGAAGCTAGACCGCTCGCAGGAGTATTTTGATATTTGGGAGTCGAACGCTGACTCGATGAGAACAGACCAGGACATCAACAACGGGGGCCAGCCAACCTTTGTGTCCTGGGAGACTGTCCAGCGAGCCATCGACAACTACCGCCAGTACATCACCATTGTCATGCAGTACAATACGACTCTAACCATATACCCGGACATGGATAATCTCTTCGTAGGCAACCCTGCTTCGATTTCAGGCGTGACGGACGACGAGCGGCAGACGATTATGACACATTGGATCGGCGCGGGTGCCAATCTTATCATCGGCTCCGATCTTACGAATCTAGATGACTTTGGGCTGAATTTACTAACGAATGCCAATGCGATGGCTGTCGCCGACTTCACTGCCCAGCATCCAATACAGCCCCGTAACCCAGAAACGGGTAACAACAGCTCGCAGCAACTGCAGGCATGGATAGCCGGACCAAATGCGTCAGGGACAGCGATAGTAGTGATCGCGAACTACGGCCCGGACCAAGGCCAGGGCGGTTTCGGGACGTCGCTCTCGGGAACGCAGACCGTGAATGTGTCTTGGGGCGACCTTGGCATTAATGGGACATTTAATGTTCGTGATATATGGGCTGATGAGGATCTAGGAACAGAGAGTTCGGGCTTCAGCGTGCGGCTTGATGAGGGACAGAGTGTTCTGTACGAGCTCGCCCCGTAACAGCACCAAGATAGGTCAGGCTGGGGCGCCATATAGCTCTCCGAGATCACAATGGAACCAAGGGGATCGTTGCTTTTATCACCTTCGTGTACATAGGGAGCTTTGGCGATAGCGATCTCCGTCCATATATCTTTAGCAATCTCCCTGTTACCTAATTCCATCTTGTTTCGAGTCCTTGAATTGGTACCCAGGAAATTTCAACCCATATCCTCGCATTACACACTTTCCCCTTGTCAGACTCTTCTTCTTTCTACTAGCAATAGTTTCAACTTGTTAACCCAAGCTATTTTTGACTCTCAAACGTACCTCTGGGAAACTTTACCAACTCATTTGCCCCGGTACGAACATATCAAAAACTCAGCGTGACTAAGATCAAAGACCTTTGCATTCCCTCTCCCTCTCCATCTCCCCAACAATTGACACAACAATAGCAGCCGTTGATCTTGAATTCCACGTAGAGATAGATCAATTGCCCCAACCGCCCCGCTTGGCGTAGCCAAGATAGACATATTTGCCGCCCGCACCCAAGTTCACATCGATAGGAAGCTTCACGAAGCCGTACGGCGGGGCTACATGCTCGTCATTGCCCCAAAAGGCCGTGACCTCGAGGATGGCGGTGGCCGGGTCGTAGTCGCCGAGCTTGTAGCATAGGTAGATGTAATACCCGCCGGCGCCCTTGTTCAGGTCGGTGGAGAGCTTCTTAAAGCCGGCAGGGACCGGGACGTTGGCGGCTGGCCAGACGATGAGCTTCAGGTCTATGATGGCCTGCTTGTTGTCGCCCAGGGGCTTGTACTTTTCTGTGTGGTAGCATAAGTAAATATACTCGCCGCCGGCGCCTTTGTTCAGGTCGACATTGATCTTCTTGTAGCCCGGCGTTGGTGGTGTATCTGCGTCGCCCGATACGATGGTCAGCGAATCGATGTAGTCCGGACGCAGAGCCGCCTCGGCCGACTTCCTCGGTGCCCATTGCTCGTCGAAGTACAAGGATAGACCCTTCCGGACCTTCTGACCGGCGGTGCTGCTGGCACACAGCTCCCAGATCGGCGTGAATGGGTTACTCGTTGTGTAGTCAACGAAAGTGGGATACTTGGCTACAGACCCTCTCCACTTCTCAATGGCTTGACCTCCATCGTCTTTGAACACGCCGCCGCCGAGCTGCGGATCTCCGCCCAAGGTCTTCTCGTTGGTGTTCGAGTAACTCTCAAATAATGATACGGCCCATGAATACTTCACTTTCTCTTCTGCAGTAGCCTCGCCGACGGCAAAGTTAAATGACTCCTTCGCGGTTACGCTGAGAGAATTCGACGTGTCGACCGAGTGCTTGTTCGTCGCATGCGTACGTAGTGCGCAGCCGCCAAGCACGATTCCCGTCAGTATGTGGGTTCCATACTTCTCGAAAAAGGCCTGGCACACGTCCGGATGGTCGACTTTGAGGTTATCGAGCTCCTCCCGAAACGCCTTCTTGAGCAGGCCGCGTGTATCTGAGTCGACGGTGAGCTGCAGCGTCCACGTTGCGATAGACTGCTGGACGCGCGAGAACGAGCGGTCGCTCTTCGTCAGAAAGCTACTGTCGAACTCGGTCTCTAGGCTGCCAGAGAAGAAGAGGTAAGAGCCCCCAACGCTAACGCTAGTCGACAGCTGGTTCTGGTAGCTCTGGATGTCCTGGCCGTGGATGATATTGGTGTAGGTGGTTGGGTAAGTGTTCGCATCTACAGCTGACGGCAGCTGGTATGTTCTATCCATATAGGTGAACGATGACTGCGGCGCGCTCAGCCAATCGAAGACGTGCGATACAACATTCTTCGTACTGGCATAGCCGGTGAAGGGATCGTAGCCGGCACCAATTACGTCAACACCAGGAAGCGTATCACTGCTGCTGGTGTCGTAATATTTTGCTTCCGCGGCCTCGTATGCCATGTTTGAATTGTGAAAGCGTTCGTACGTTCGTACAGACAAGCTAAATGGTCACAGAGGATTGGTAACCTGATGATTCTGAGTCTAACGGTGTCTGTCAATGACGCTGCTGCTCGCTGTAACAGAATTTGACTGAAGAAACACCACGTTCGAGCTGGGAAGCTTTAAATACTTTAGACAATGAAAGCCCAAATTACGTCTCCTCAAGAAACACAGATCAGCAATGCCACCACATACGTCATGCGCATATTAGACGGGCGGATATATAAACGCGGAACACGAGAGCGCACACTTGCACGGATACAATACATAAAGACGGTAATACAAACTTGCTCCTGACTGCGGCCAACATGTCTGTCAACATCATCAAGTCAAGAGCATCTAAAAGGGCCATTTAGGCCAATCTCCGAGATAATGAAGCGAGCACAGGATGCCGTATGTGTTACTTCAATACTCGGGAGATTCGTGCTCGCGATGGATCACATTAGGGTGACGGTTTGGTACTCAAGGGCGACACAGTCTCGCTGTCCGATTTGTCTTGCGATTGTGGCGCATAGCCTGGGAGGTCTGCTTTCTTGTCACCCCTGGCCTTTAGATACATGGTATCCGACAGGTCTAAAATCGACGCCTTCTATTCGCAAAATGCCGAATTAGAGGGTTACTCGGATGAACATATCTCGGAATATCCGGAACACGACGGCCGGATTCCCACAGAATTGAACGCAGAACGGATGCACAAGAACACATGCGATCAGACCCCGATTGAATTCGGCCGTTGTTGCGCGACAGCTACCGTCCGAGGCCCGTATCGAAACGGTTGCCGAGTGGGGGAAATGGAGAATGGAGCGGGTGGAGGCACGGCAGAAATCGAGGCGACCGGGCTATAAGCCAGCAGACACGGCCGATCTGCGTTCGACATTGTGCTTCAACCGCACAAGAACCTCGCCACTGTCGTTTGCAAAAGCCTGATACGTAACATGGTGTCCGTTGGTTTATGGTGTCAGTATGGAGTGGGCAACTCCCGGTGGCAGGGCAGATACGAGATGATCATTACCCACATGCAGGTAGCCTTTCTCGGCCGGTTAAGACTACGTCTTTTTTGTGATATCAGGGAAAATGGAAGATTCCCTTTCGGAATGACTAGGCGAGCTGGTGTAAGGTTATCTCTAATATGTGAAAGGCGATCGTGTGCGCAAATTTGGGTAGGAGCTGTTTCAAGCTAGAACTCATGCTACCGCTGATCTCAATAGAATCAAGGCTCGACTATCATTCCTAGCTTCTCCTATCAAAGCTTTACAAAGTCGTCTAACAACTACTGGCGATAGAGAAAGTTGCTGGGGCAGAAGACGGCAATGATCGGAATCTCCTACGCCACTAGCTGCACACGAAGTCTTATTGTCGTAAGATGTCGTAAAAGAGAGATTACCAACAAAAAACGACCATTAAATTGGAGAAGATTATGTTGAAAGATTTTCTTGTAATATATTGGACCACCTACACGAGGCTAGAGCAAAGTGTTGCACTTAGGAAGATATACCTATCAACTAAAAGTGAGGTCGTCTTAAACCCGCGTCTATAAAGCACGGACCAGTGCTATTTATAGGGACAGGCATAATGCTTAGGTACCTACTAAACCTTAGCTGTGGTTTGACTCACGGTAGAGCGTCAGAGCGTGTATAGCAATATGTAGATAAGCAGATAAGTGGCGCGGTGGCTTCGCGCCCCTGTGCCTGTGGCTGCCTATCTGCCTCTGCCTTAGGTACCCTGCTACCTCACTTTTAGCCTTCTGAATGTAACAAATTTCAAAGCGGCACGTAGGGACGAACAACATACGAAGAACGAAGAGCGAAGAGCTTGCCGCACATAGACGACCCAGCGATATGATAAGCGAACCATGTCGTGAACCATCGCTTGTTTCTATTGATTGAAACTTGCGCTCTTGTCTATCCACGACCCCAACAGCGTCGCCTATACCATCGAACACCATCCGACACCTACCTAACGATACCGAAATCATGGACGACTTTGCGGAGCTTGAGCTCCTTTCGCTTGTGTCTAAGGTCACCTCCGAGCTTCAAAATCACTTGGGCATATCCGAAAAGACACTGGCCGAGTTCATCATTGCTAAACGACTGGAATGCAAGAATTTCTCTGATTTCAAGAGCAAGTTAGCTGAGTTGGGCGGCGCAAGTTGGCCCGAGAGTTTATTCGACAGTATCGATCGTCTGGTTCGGACGATGCACCCGAATTTCAAAGCCGAGCCAGAATCCGCAAGTGAAGAACCAATACGAACTTTGGAAGAAAAAGAGACTCTCTTCAAAGGCCTGAGTATCCCGGACAAGGACGTCGATGGTGCGAAGGGAGACGATATAGATGATACTCTAGCACTCTTAGAAGGTTTAGAGGGCAAGGCTCGGGGTGCGCGCCCGGAAAGATCATCGAGAAAACGGTCTCGTAGCCCCGAGAGAGAAGATGAAATAGACTCGCGACGTAGGAGAAAAGAGAGATATCGATCCCGAGACCGCAAAGAACAGGACTTCGACGAGGACCATGGTTACCGCAATGGTCGCAAGGAACAAAAGAGCCGGCGGAGCGAGCGCGACGGGCGGAAAGAGAGGGGACGGAGGTATGATGACGAAGATGGCGAGAACGATGACCGTATGTTGCGACAGGCGCCTGAACCCGAAGTTGATGATTCCCCAGTACTGTACAAGGTATACGATGGCCATGTCACTGGTATCAAGGACTTTGGGGCGTTTGTCAATTTGCATGGCGTCAAGGGCAAAGTAGATGGAATGGTGCACATCTCGAATCTAGTTCAAGGCCAGAGGGTTAATCATCCCTCGGATCTTTTGTCAAGGGGACAGGATGTCAAGGTCAAAGTCGTCAAGATTGAAGCAAATCGAATAGGATTATCTATGAAGGACGCCGATCAGGAAACCGGCATGGACCTTGCGCCGCAAGCTCGAATACAATCGGGTGCTAATATGGAAAGTCTTGGGAGTCGAAATGGAGTGGCACCAAGGAATAGTGACAATTTGGCCGCCCTTTCCAATTACACCGGACCGCCACGGCCACACAAGAAAAGGATGACATCGCCAGAACGGTGGGAGATACGACAGCTCATTGCTTCCGGTGTGGCCAAAGCTTCGGATTATCCTGACTTGGAGGAAGATTACAACGCCACTCTGCGGGGTGATGGTGAGATGGAACTAGAAGAGGAAGTCGATATTGAAGTGAGAGAAGAAGAGCCTCCGTTCCTCACAGGCCAGACAAAGCAGTCGCTAGAATTGTCGCCTATTAGGGTGGTGAAAGCCCCTGACGGATCACTAAATCGTGCAGCAATGTCAGGCACTGCGTTGGCTAAGGAACGTAAGGAATTACGTCAGCAGGAGGTTGATGCAAGCCAGGAAGAGTCCAAAGTAGACCTTTCCTCGCAGTGGCAAGACCCAATGGCAAACCCCGATAGTAGGAAATTCGCTAGCGATTTAAGGGCTGCCAAAACAACCGGCGCAAAACCAGACGTCGTACCTGAATGGAAACGCGTCGTAGCACCCAAAGATCAATCATTCGGCAAACGCACAACAATGTCGATCAAACAACAGAGGGAAAGCCTTCCCGTCTATGCCTTTAGAGGTCAACTTATCAAGGCAGTCCACGAAAACCAGATCCTAATTGTTGTCGGCGAGACTGGATCTGGCAAGACCACCCAACTTACCCAGTACCTCGCCGAAGCTGGCTTTACCAACAATGGCATGATAGGCTGCACACAACCTCGGCGAGTAGCAGCCATGTCTGTTGCGAAACGTGTTGCCGAGGAAGTTGGCTGCCAGCTAGGTCACGAAGTCGGCTACACCATCCGTTTCGAAGACTGCACCAGTCCGGCGACCAAGATCAAGTACATGACGGATGGTATGTTGGAGCGCGAGATCTTGATGGATCCCGACTTGAAGAGATACTCGGTCATCATGCTCGACGAAGCTCACGAGCGTACCATCGCAACCGACGTCCTCTTTGCCCTCCTCAAGAAGACCGTAAAACGACGCTCCGACCTCAAGATAATTGTAACATCGGCTACGCTAGATGCTGACAAGTTTTCAACTTACTTCAATGAGTGCCCGATCCTCACTATTCCCGGACGCACGTTTCCTGTCGAGATCCTTTACAGCCGAGAACCCGAATCCGACTACCTCGACGCAGCCCTGGTGACGGTCATGCAGATCCACCTCACCGAGCCGCCTGGAGACATCCTGGTCTTTCTCACGGGTTCAGAAGAGATCGACACTGCCGCGGAGATTTTATACGAACGAATGAAGGCTTTGGGCCCGGGCGTCCCTGAGTTGATCATCTTGCCAGTGTATTCGGCGCTCCCTAGCGAGATGCAGAGCAGGATTTTCGACCCTGCCCCTCCTGGCAGTAGAAAGGTTGTGATAGCTACCAATATCGCAGAGACCTCCATTACTATCGATCATATCTATTATGTTGTGGACCCTGGCTTCGTCAAGCAAAACGCCTACGACCCCAAGCTCGGAATGGACTCTTTGGTTGTTACGCCTATCTCGCAGGCCCAGGCCAACCAACGAGCCGGTCGGGCTGGTCGCACTGGTCCCGGCAAATGTTTCAGACTGTATACCGAAGCCGCCTACCAGTCTGAAATGCTTCCGACAACCATCCCTGAAATTCAGCGGCAGAACTTAGCTAACACGATTCTCATGCTGAAGGCCATGGGTATCAACGACCTTCTTCACTTTGATTTCATGGACCCGCCGCCTACGAACACCATGTTGACGGCCTTGGAGGAGCTATATGCGTTGTCGGCGCTCGACGACGAAGGTCTGCTAACTCGTCTTGGTCGCAAGATGGCTGATTTCCCCATGGAACCCGCACTAGCCAAGGTTCTCATAGGCGCAGTTGACATAGGTTGCTCTGATGAGATGCTCAGCATCGTCGCCATGCTGAATCTTCCCAACATCTTCTACCGACCGAAGGAAAAGCAGACACAGGCGGATCAGAAGAAAGCGAAGTTCCACGACCCGCATGGAGATCACCTCACCCTCCTCAACGTCTACAACTCCTGGAAGAGCAATGGTTATTCGGCACCGTGGTGCTTCGAGAATTTCATCCAGGCCCGTTCAATGAAGCGCGCGAAGGACGTTCGCGAGCAGTTGGTGAAAATCATGCAGCGCTATCGTCACCCTATTACCTCTTGCGGCCGAGACACTCAGAAGGTCAGACAAGCACTATGCTCGGGCTTCTTCCGCAACTCGGCAAGAAAGGACCCGCAGGAAGGATACAAGACATTGGTCGAAGGTACACCGGTTTACCTGCACCCCAGCTCGGCACTTTTCGGCAAGCAGGCCGAATGGGTCATCTACCACACGCTCGTGCTCACCACGAAGGAATACATGCACTGTACGACCAGCATCGAGCCAAAGTGGCTCGTCTCGGCCGCCCCGACCTTCTTCAAAGTCGCGCCGACCGACAAGCTCAGCAAGCGCAAGAAGGCCGAGAGGATCCAGCCTCTATACAACAAGTATGCGGCGGAAGACGACTGGCGACTCAGCGCCCAGCGAAAAGTTGGACGGTCTGGCGGAGGTGGTGGTACTTGGGGATAAAGCTAAGGAGAGTCTCCATCCATGCGCGTTGTTTTCGAAGCAGTTGAACCGACCGACGAGTCTACAGTCTGTCCTACTTGCCTTCTGAACACGCAGCACTTCAGGGTTGATATTTTTTGTGTCTTGAGGTTCTGGCATCATATCGGCCACGCGCAATGCCATTGCAATTCAGATAGGATGACACTCCATAGCTTCTTGCTAGTGGTTAAAAGCCGCTATGCTCAAGCCAGTGACCCTAGTATTAATAGAATGACATTCAGATACCATCGATTATTTCCGTTGATTTTCCCAAGTCTCTTCACGTATTGGCACATCACCTAGGAAATATAGGTCACGAGTGCTCTCTGCAAGATTTCCGATGTTTCGCATACGTGTTACTTGAGCTGCAACACCTACCTTTCCTATCAAAGCGACTCATTCAAGAGTACTAGTCCGAGAAACGCAAGCTACCTGTTTACCATTACTCCCATTAAGCTAATACTCACATACATAAAGCTCCCTATAGTTACAGACCACCATCTCATACCGATTCTCCGAAGTTTCTTAAATCTCCGAACATCCCGAGTACTACTTGCACACATGGAGTAGATCAGCCCAGATAGATTCACGTGGAACTTACTATTTTCCTATGCACCTACATACCTCTCCTACCATAGCAAATGTTTTTCTCTATATTAAAAGACAATAAACAGACATCTAACTAGCTGGACACACGAAATAGCCTCGGAGAGCTCCTCACCCAATGTTGTCGACGTCTTGGCGCAGACAATCTACGACGCCGGGATGATCTCGCGAGAAGTCCGAGTCGGCCATCGCAATACGGGCAGCTATGGCCCGACGCGATATTGGATCGTAAGATGCGAGATGCGAAAGGGGGGGGGGTTGGTTTTGTGCCAGGGCACAGCTGCAGCTACCTATAGAGAGAAGCTTGGTTCGACTTGCTGATGCGTGTCGCGGTCGCGGTCGCGGCCACGGCGGCATGTCGACGCCCGCCAATATAAGCAGACAATCTAATAAAAATGCGCAAGAGCCGGGGAGTCGGGGGACGTTAAATATTAACCTACCTAACTAGCTCCTAGGCTGCCATGTGATAGTAACGATTCCTTTGACCGCTCAAGGTGAAGGCGGATAAAATCGCGAACATGCGTTATAGACATATGTAGGTCAACGTTCCATCGGCGCCAATTTTTCTTATACCCAATCTAGTATCGCGGCGACAAAGTCGTTTCATCTAGAGCGGCGGACTGCCGAAGCTAACAACTCATGCATCGTGTTGTGTGTTACCTCGTCACATCGATTAATAACTGCAGCCAACATATATATCCCCGTAGGACGACGATGCAATATATATTGGAACGTACCACCTTTGGTTGGGCTCTTCGAGCGTGCACTACATACATGTATGTAAGGTTTGATATGAATACCTACCTATGCAGCATGTGTATGCAGGCACGGGACTTGGATACTGCGTGGAGAGGGTTGCATGTAGGGAGAAGCAAGGAAATCTCCAAGAAATGATCTTCCTTTGGCGCGATAGATGGAAGGCAGGCAAGGGGGGAACATTTTAACCACCCCAACCAACGTAACAAAAGCTCCTTGCTTACCCAATTTTTTCCGAGATGAGGGTAGAAGTTATTGTTGATCTCACTCTGCATGTTGTGGGTGTTTTTTTTGCTTGGCTATTATGACGTCGATCCCTTCGATTTCATCCGGTCGAACAACGCGAGAAATGACGACGATCGTCACATTTCGCCTGTGAGACCACGGGACGGGCTGCAGTGATCGACCGGAACGAGGCAACTCTAACACAGCAACAGCGTACCGGCAACGTCGCAACGGCTCACGTAACGAGGTAATGACCGACCGCTTAATGAAGTAAGCCGTCACCGTGACCAGAAATCTCTGTATGGTACTTTTGGGGCTATAATGAAAGTAATGGCATTATGAATATCTTTACTTTGTATACTATACTATGCTAATAAAGAACCAAAGAACTAAATTCGCCACTGCCCTCATGCAGTTTGGCTAATGAGTGGTATCAATTATTCCCCCCGTGCCCAATATCCTGAACGCCAATTCGCCTATATCCATGCTATCTATCCCATGCAATATTCTATGATGCACTTAGGCTACCGCCGCGGCCGCCACGAGAACATCCAGAGCAGAGCTTTGAGTACCCGCTGTTGCGTTCGTGTAGGGGCCTGCCCAGGTACCACCAAGCTGGTTCTGAGCGTTGCGGTTATTGGCCCATATCGAGTCGGCATTCGTGAGGAGGAAGTTCTTGATGGGGTCCATGGGGGCCGCCTTTTGGAGGTAGTGCAGGTTCCGCATGAAGATCCCCTTGAATTGCGAGCCATCACTTCCGCAGTTGGGCTCGCAGCCCTCGAAAAGGATGCCGTCCTTGGACAACCTGCTGATGGCGGCCGAAGCAATGGTCTGAGCCTGCGTAAGAAGTGACCGGTCACCCGTAGCTGTGGAAAGCTCCACCAATCCACCCAGAATTACTCCCTGGTTGTAGGTCCAGGTCTGCATGCCGTTGTTTTTGCAGTCGTCGGTCAAACCATCATTAATCAGATTATCGCCGTTGATCAGCCCGCTGTTCTTAAACCAGTTCCACTGGGTTTGGGCGATGTCGAGGAAATAATCCTTCCTATCGGGGATCCGGTTTGCGAGTGATGCGGCAACGCTGAGGAAAAGCTCGTTCGCGATGGCATTGGTGTACGGAGTGACCTTGCTCCAGAAGATGCCACCGCAAGTAGAGTTACCCTTCTTCATATCTTCGAAGATGTCAACCGCAGCCTGGAGGTACTGCTGATCTCCAATACCCCTGACGCCGACGTCGTAGCTGTGGATCATGGCGAGGGCCCACCAACCCTCATCGTCGTAGTAGTCATTGAGGAAGTTGTCAAATCCTCTCTTCTCGATCTCTCTTTTCGAGAGTCTGGTGTATGTTGAAATGGGAAGACCTCCAGCTGACAAGATCTTGGTTGCTTGCACCGGCGTCTTCTGCGCTTGATCGTACTACCGCATTGTTAACAATCTATTGTATGTAGAAAGTAATGAATACGAGTATGTATAATGCACGCTAGTTTTAAAATTCATGTCCTTATATGAAAAATATAAGAGGCAGCAGACAATTCGGATATACTTACGGTGTTCTGAATGATCTCCGGGATGTTCAGAGTATTAGAGGCGGTGGGATCGATAATAGCAAAGTCGGCCAATACGGTAAGGCAATTGGCACTATTCCACCAGCCAGTAGTGTCCCAGAGACCCGTCTCACGATTATACCACGTCTGTAGGGTGTTCAATCCGTCGACGGTGTGGGAGGCGTAGGTTGCTGAATCGGCACGACTGCTGATATGACTAGACATTAAGAAGACTGCCCTGGAAGCCAGGGAGCCAATGAAGGATGAAGAAACCATGTCGACCAAACTAGGCAGTGATGCGTAGGGGTGTGGATGTTTCGTATGATGGAGAAGTCTTCCAGAAACTTTTCGAGGTCATGAATAGAAATAGAAGAGCAGTTATATATAAATACAGAAAGAGAAGTAAAGTAACACTCGCTTGCCACCTGACTCAAGAGTAGACTTGCACACACTACAGTGACAGTGACCTGCACAGCATACTATATGATTAAAGGAGATGAGATGAGCAAGGTCGTGTGTGTGTACCATGTCGTAAAACAGGCTAGATCTGGATGATTATCTCATATGCGACATACTCACATGAGCCCACCACGGATGCGTCCAAACGGGTACAAAACCAAGAATACAAAATTCCAGACATGGGTCGTCTCGCGACCCGTAGATCAAGTTGACAGTGGTGACTAGGCTGCTAGGGGGGATACAATAGGGGACAAATACATAGGGCTGGTAGGACCAACAGGCTTTTCGTCGGGAGCCGAGCCAGCGGGCTTGTTGGCTAGCTTGGCATGTTTTCCCTGGGATCGAAAGTGATGATCGCGGCACTTGGTGATTGGCGGTGCGCTGGCCGCGGATGACATTTGACAATGTGAAGGATATGAGTGAGTTGAGTGAAGGATGCGAGGAAAGGGATGAACGGGGGTGGAGCAAAGATGCCGGTGCCGGGTTAAAGCTTGTGACAGAGTGATTAAGATCTCCGATAGGGTTGTGGTCCTGTTTCAGAACAGGCATGATTCTCATGCTGGACATGCTCTGGCTGTCTGGACATTGCTAGGCATGCTGGGACATGCTGGACATTTTGCTGGACCCGTCTTGGATCTGTGTTGCATGAACTGCATGAGCAACCTCTAAAAGTCGACCCTTCAACCAAATACACACACGATAACAAAATTCCGGATCGTAGCCCGTCGGTGTCCACTTTGTGTTCAGCTTGTATCCACTTAGATTTTGCCGAGCCTCGAGATTCCCAACTCTAGGAGTAGATCCCTTTCCTAAATCCGTGTCCGTTTTCGAGAACGCCCCAAAAATGCCATCTGCATACGAAAATGGTCACAAGAATTGAGAGTGCTGCAAGCAACAAGCCTCGTGGTCTTGGGGAAACACATTCCAGTGTTCGTCAAACCGCCCCAGCCGCCGACTTTTTTTTGTCTTGGCTCAAGTTTTCATCTTGACTTGTTCAACATGCTTGACTTGCTGAAGAAAAAAAAATATTGCGGGTAGCACGTATTGCCAGCGTTAGATGAAACAAGCTGCGCTTAATTAAGGTACCAATGTCAGGTACCGAAAATTATGCTAGATAAGAGGGAGGCTCAGAGGCTTGGAAGCTGATAGATAGGGGGAATAACCTTTATCCAGCCGCTAACAGTTGCGATGAATTTAGCGACTTCCGGCCCTGAAGCCAAGCCAAGAGGGCAAGGGGACAAGGGGACAAGGGGACAAGGGGGAAAAAACCACCACTTATGCCCCACCTGGGCAATCCGACCTTGCACCGCATTAGGTAGCACATGTCCGTAGCAGGTAGTACGATGCCCAATAGTGCTATCCTTAGCGTCCTATCAACCTAAAGTTAGCCGCTATGCCATATTCACTTGTTACCTACGGAAGTATGCTAATTCACTTACGCATGCAACATGCAACATGCAACATGCAAATGGAATATGGACGATGGACGTCGGTAGGGGGAGCGGGTATTACCTAAACCACCTGCGGCCCGGGTTACCTCGTTACCTCAAGTTTGCTTCCGGCTCTCCGCACCTGATCCGTCCAGACTTCTATAGGCTCAGTTCCATCGCCGCCAATGTCCCAACTCAGCACTTGGCTTCCAACTGCACCCCAAACTGCATGCCATGCATCATGTACGATGACGACGATGCTTGAGCCCGAGTGTGTGCGCTTGTGTATTTGCGACAGGCAGTCAGCAAATGTGATTTGCGGGCACATAACCCAGAGTCTGAGAGTCTGAGAGTCCACATACATACATGTAATCACCAGTCACGAGTTCGATTATACCCATCATCTACTGCTCTTGCTTCCGCTCGTCCTAGGTTGAGAAAGTGGAAACAAGCGAGAAACAAGCAATAGTGCGTCGAGAGAGAAAATCACTCAACTCGTAAATTACTACCCAGACCCAGCTGACTGGGTACGACGCCGAAGATGACAGGGGGAACCTGAGAGAAGACGGTTGCACTATGCGAAAGGCTAGTCAACATCAGATGAACTACGAGGCTCGGCGTTATAGGTCTTATTCTAGATCATCTGGCCCAGGAATCGGTTGCACTGGGCCATCTCAAAATGATCGACGCCAATCTTCAGCCCATCCAGCCCATCTCATGCAAGACCGCCTCGGATCCCTCATGCTGCTCAACACGCATCGTCGCTTGGACTTTTCAGACCTATAGCCCCGGACTAAGATAGGGTCTGTTGACCAAAAGGGCATCGCACAGATCATGGTAGTCCCTAGATGAAAAGCCTGGGGGCTGAGCTATGCAAGCTCTTTGGCTCAGCTCTCTCGCTGGATCTTCCGCCGAGACCCGAAGATACCTTTGCGGCCCCTGGCACCTCTCCAACCTGATTCTCCGCAGCCATGTGCCGTAGAGCAAGCCTCCATCACTAATACTAGTCCTCTCCCCACAAACTCCCCCGCATTCGACATCTTTCCCCCCTGGTCTAGTGGGCGGAAGAATTACCTAAAGATGGAGCATGGGCTTCTCCAACTGTAATAGCTGGTCTGTTAACCTGGGAAGTTCGCTGTAAGGCAATTCCGAAGATCAACAATATAAACAAGCTACCCTTATTAAAGATGGTTTACAAGGTAGGCTAATATGATCTCGTATCACGCGTCGGACTCTTGAGGTTGAATCAAGATGCTGTTCCAAATCCTCTCTCGTACGTGTCTCATTCTCCTGTCTCTTTCTAGGTGTGTGTACGCGGAAGTGGTTGCAACCGAGAATGGCACGCAGCTCGTCATCCAGAATGACCGGCTGTACACACGTGTCGACAAGGCCTCTGGAGCCATGGACGCGGTGGTGTTGGATGGTCAAAATTTACTTGGTACACGATCAGGATCTACCGGCATATTCAACTTAGATTGCTATTGGTGAGTAACATTCTGAAACTTATACGAAGTAACGTAGCGTGCTGAAGCGAATGAAGCACACCAAACGGATTCTGGACGCCCGGATCAACTCAGCCCACCTATGAACTGTATTCTGGGACGGACTCGACGGGCACCAGTTACGGCGGCATCAAGATGTCGGATACCTACACCCCGACCGGCCAAACCCTCGAGCAGTATTGGTTCCTCAGGGACGGAGAAACGGGGTTGCATGTGTTTTCACGTATTGCGTATTACAACGAGACAACTCCGTTCTTGCGCAACCTTCAGGAATTTCGGACACTTTTCCGACCTAACTCGGGCATATGGACGCATCTCGCTACGAATGCAGTGCAATATGCGCCACTGCCTGGCAACGAGGCTAAGAAGAACGAGGTCGTCGTACAGGGTAAGCAATAATTAGAATTCTCGTCGAACAGTCCCATCAGCCGCACTTCTCGGAGGAAATATGTTTCGGGTGTCCCGAGACACGACCGCCGAGTCTCTCTCGCATGTGATATCCTGGTTCTTGGGGTATCGCTAATCACGAGCGGTTGCAGATGCTACTTGGTACATGGGAAATACGCCTGACGATGCTTACGTCCAACAAGAAGCCGACTACTTCACCAAGTACACGTTCCAGGATACTTGGAGGAACCATGATGCTCATGGGATGTAAGTCGATATACCGTTAACGAGTTAAGCGCTAAACTAACATCACGTACTAGGTACGCCGATGGGTCCCAGATAGGAGATAATTCGACATTTGGAGCCGTATGTACAAACACGAACGTCTTGATTTCCCCTTCGGCTCTTCGTTAAGGCCTCACCTACCGTGAGCGCATGACATAGACCTCACACACCTTGGCATCAATCCATCCTTGAAATCCTACGCTCTAGCCTTGGAACTAACCTCCATCTCTGTAGTGGATGGTTATGAACACCAAGGAAACCTACTTCGGCGGTCCTCTACACTCTGACTTGGTAGTTGATGGAATTGTCTATGATTACATGGGTCAGTGATTATTAGTTTCTTATCAAAGCATTACTAAGTTACTGACTCGGCTTTTAGTCTCAAACCACCATGGAGATCAAACGGCAAGTTGACGTACACTGCTCAGAGATACATGGCAACTAACAGACCAAAAGCCGAACATAACCAATGGGTTCGATCGCACATTTGGCCCAGTCAGTCAACTGAATCACATACACTTGGTCGTTTGTACTGACTTGCTCAGCAATACTTCTACTTCAACCACTTTCCTGCGGGAACTGACCTGCAGGTGCTCCGAGAGGATGCCACGCAATACGCAGACCCAGAGTGGAGTGCCGAGTTCTACGATTCGATCGCAGAATACGTGCCCAACTTCGTTCCTAGCACGCAGCGGGCGACTTGGCAACTGCAGGCAGACCTACCCGAGAATGCCAAAAATCCCATAGCAGTACTAGCACATAATGGAGTAGATTTCCAGGACAACGTCTTCGATACCGAAGCATACCAGTACTGGGCTGAGATTGATGAGAGCGGCCTTGTCAATATACCCCGGGTGAAAGCAGGCACGTATCGACTCACAGTCTATGCTGATGGTATATTCGGTCAGTACATCCAGGACGATATAGTAGTACAGGCCGGAGAGGTCGAGACGACTCAAATAAAGTGGGAAGAAGAAAGTGCTGGTGAGGAAATCTTTCGTATTGGTACGCCTGACAAGAGTAGCGGTGAATACCGGCACGGTTACGAGCCCGACCCGACGCACCCCCTTCACCCCGAGCAATACAGGGTGTACTGGGCTGTTTATGACTTCGTAGACGAGTTCCCAGAAGGCGTCACGTACAAGGTCGGCGAGAGCGACGTGACTAAAGACCTGAATTACGTCCATTGGAGCGTATTTGGAGGCTATGCTAACTCGCTCCGTACTGAACCATACTATGGCGACGGTAGTGTCAATAACTGGACCATCGTCTTCGACTTGGAGAAATCCCAGCTTGACCAGAAGAATCAAGCGACCTTCACCGTCCAGCTAGCAGGAGCCAAGACGGCAGCCGGAAACACAGATATTTTTAACGCGTCTGAGCCTCACTCCAACTTGGCGTACACAGTTAGTATCAACGGGAAGGATCTCGAACCCTGGATTATCCCGTAAGTACCTGCTCTCTTCGTATCATGTACCAGCTTGTCGATTTGGCTACGGCTAACGGCCTATGTAGTTACTATCACAGCAGCTCGTGTGCGGTTCGGTCTGCAGTCATCTGCTACAACATCGCCAACAAATTCGTCTTCGATCCAGCCCTGCTCCAGGAGGGCGAGAATCGGATCATACTGAGTTTACCGTTCAACGCGACAGACTACGAAAGTGCGGTGCTGCCTGGCTCGGTCTATGTGCAGTATGACGCGTTAAGGTTGGAGGTCAGCTCGACCAAGAAATGCGGTCACAAGAGGGCCACGTAACATAATTAAAATCAGGTTTACTTCTTAATGACTACCTAATAATATTCATTTACCTTTCTTGCTATACATATACAGACGTACGCCCTGCAGAGATCTACAATGGCACATAATAAAGTATCGAGTTCTGGCCTCTTGAGTACCTAATGAGCTGGGGAACTTTGAGTACGTGTGCTAGGGGGAAGGGGCTAGAACAACGGCCAAGATGGCCCTGCAGTCCCCTAAATTTCTTGATATTATCAGATCGTCGCCAGCCCACTCCCGGCTAGGCACCCGAGAGGACTGCTTCGGCCTAGCCTAACCACATCCATTGGCCTCCCCATTGGCCTCCCCCAAACAAGAGTCTGACATGGTGGACATACCAGGGCCGAATCACCGCCAGGGATCTTGAATATCAACTGATAATCCGCAACAGATCACCCGGGGTGGCCGCAGATGCGCCGGGGGAGGCGTCGTCATGGTGGTCAGATTACGACCGAAGTGCAGAAGGTATGTAACAGTGTGTGTTCGTTGGACTGCCCGGGCGTGAGACGAACGTGCCCGAGGGTAAATCGGATCACTCTAGAGCATTACTGGATGCTGAATATTGTACACTGTTTTTATCTTTCACGCTCGTGGAGGCTGGTGTCCTAACCCCAGGGCCTCGGTCTACCTACGTCTACCTACGTGTAGGTACAGTAGTGTGTGTGTTAGAGTTATTACTCGCTACCATACACGTATCCTAGGGCGGTTTTCTTGAAACCCGAGTCAGCAATTGGGGATACCTGCATTAAGTCCTTGGAATATTGGAATATTTACCCTATCACAGGAACCAGCAACTCGATATCCCATTACGCCCTGCAGCTCGAATATTAAAGGGGGCTGCATGTTTCTAGTGAGAATTCTCGTGTTCATTCTTGCTGAGCCACGCTTGTTCATATCCAAGTTCACATGCAGAACGAGACTGGGCAAAGAACCACGTAGATGAGGAAAAGGTCCAGAATATCCACGAGATAGATACTTGCGGGAACTATCCGGCACAACCTGTCTCTAAAATATTTGCCTGAGAGGTAAAGGTTGCTCAGTATCTAATAAATACAGAATACAGTGTTGTAGAAGCAAGCCAATAGACCGACCAAAGTTGTTCCCTTGAATAAGACAGGTTAGGTGCCTATGCAGGCCATCGAGACTCAGGGGCAGACGAACCGTGAGAGAGGTACCTCGGTACCTAATATTAAATCTACTCGAAATTCATCGTAAAGACAAATGAGAAGCGAGTCGTCAGCTGCATATTGCGCTATCCATGAATCGATCGTGAAGTCTTTGCATATCTGTAGGCATCTAAGTCAGTTTATACCTAATTGGAGAGCGTTGATTGTCGTATCTATACTGGTACGAGCGGGTTGGATTAAAAGGCCATTCGCTATGTATTTCCGCCCACTCGTGACGTCGCATGCATGGGCAAAAATGCACCCTCCGTTTCGGACTTGCTGATGGCCGTTGGGTATTGGTCAGGCGGGCTCGCCTCGAAACGGTATCGGCGATTTTTTCTCGCCCCGAGGGACTCCAAACAAAACTCCCCTTTCCTTTCTCTCTTAGGACACCCCCGCCCAAACGCATCTACATAGCAGCCCAGCTCCCGAGCTCGGCCAGCTTTTATTCGACTACCTTACCTATATGAAGCCTCTTATGTATGTATAGGTAGGTAGGTAGGTAAGTCGGAGGGGGAAAAAAGCTTATGATGAGGCTCTGCTTTTCCCACCCAACATCTTAAGACGTCTGTCCTACGTAACGTACGTCTTATGTCTCAGCCGTAGCCAGACCGCTAGTTCGCAACATCGCGCCAGGAACCAGAAACCTTTCAGAGGCTTCCATCGCGCTTCTACCGTAGCAGCTGAGGCACCTATGTAGGGATGAGACATCTGACGCTTTTGAATACTCAGGTATACTCTACCTACGCTACGTGTACATATACTTGCTAACCCTGGACAATACATCAGCAGGTAGGTAGCCTAGAAATAATCTCATTCGATCCAGGTTCTAGCACTACATAACAGACGGAGTCACATCTCAGCCAATACGAATCACGCGACTTCAGCGGGACTTAGGCACCCAGGCCACTGCCACCAAGCCGCCAAACGCCCCCGTGGAAATGCCAGAGCGAGACATGAAGATCAAGATCACCGAGGTGAGCCAGCCAGCCAGCTGTCCGTCTGTCTCAACCCCCCACCCCACTTAGGACCTACCTACCTACCTCACCTAGATACCCTCACCGTATATACTCACCGTACAAAAGCTTTACATCTACCCCATCAAATCGCTACGCCCCATCTCGGTCCGCAGCGCGCAGCTCCGGCGCGAGGGTCTACGATATGACAGGCGCTTCATGCTGAGA
>JAOWAP010000004.1:121346-138078 GCA_028565235.1 Hypoxylon lenormandii
CCGATCTGAGATACTTTCAATTTGGCACATGGATTTGTGGCTTGGGGCTTTACTTGTGTACCAACTGGGCCTAAATCTGAAGAGGATAAGGAGGATTTGGGGGAACTTCGGGGGCTAGTGCAGGTGAAGCCGGCAGGCCAGTCAAAGCTACTTGGTAACTAACATTAACTGACCTATCGTCCTATCTTGTTAAGCTCTTTCTTTCTGCTGATGTCTGCTGACCACACCTTCATGCGCAAGAACCTGCGGCCTTCCTGCGGCCTGCGGGACCTTATTTCTCAGGATGCGTAGCCGCGTGCCGGCGCCTGGGCTACTGGGCTGCTAGGCTGCTGGGCTAGCGAAGGGCTAAAGGGCCTTCTAGCGTTTCTAGCGAGGTCCATCCCAGTACGAAAGGTTTCACCAAGGTATTCGAACACCCCCCGGGGATTTTGAGGAACAAATCATAAAATTCCCGACATTCCGACTTGCATTGGAGTCAAGTCACGAGCAGGCCAAGCCAAGCTTCTATGTAACAAGCTGAAAGGACTTCCTAGACTTTCTAGACTTTCCAGACATTCTAGAGAGATTCCGTCGCCCTTCCTCTCACCGCGCGCAGGTTTCGCACAGACTTGGACGAACTTGACCAGAAACAGAAATAGAAACAGAAACCTCCCACCTTTTACATCCATCCTTCGGCTTGCCGATTCTAGACGAAGTTACACGCACAGATGCTGATGCTGGTGCTGTTTGGATGAGCAGCCCCGACTCCAACCCCACCATCCGAACTTGTAAGCCAGGATATTCCTAGGGCTAGGGTAATAGTTCGTTGTCTACTGCTACTACGTACTTCGTACTATAGTAGCGGTATTGGCTATTGGCCAGCATCGTCGCCAATCGGTTGGCTTCCCTCACCGTTCGCTCCCGGGTCACGGCTCCCAACCCCGTTCACTGAACTAGTCGGGGCTCGGGGGCTCGGGCTTGTCAGCTGTTTGGAAGCCCTCCTCTTCCTCTTCGACATTGTCGAGTCTTTATGTCTTATACCACCTGCAATACACAAATATCGGCCATGTCTCTCTCAACCTCAACAAATGCGTACGAATATGCAACGCCAAGACGCTTCCCATACGGAAGAGGGCAAACGGTCGTAATTGATGTGAGATCGCATCCGACTTCTGCAGCTTCAGCATCCAATCATTTCCTAATAAGCCGAGATCGTGATCGTGAACCTCTTTGCATTACGAGATTCGAAGTTGTTGTTGTGCATGTGCAGGAGGTCATCACTCTATTCAATGTCGGTCGCCTCTGGTTGGCCACGAAGAGATGCAGATGGCCTAAAGCGGAAGTCGCCCAATTTACCATGACACGAACTACCGGTCTCTTACATAGTACAGCTCCGCCCTAGCGGACTTGACTCGTGCACCATGTGCCTGAAAACGAATCTAGAATAGCGGCCAGGTAACAGGTTCGTATTGATCATCCTAGAAACAAGTTCATATACTATAGCTTGGGGGGGCCGCTCACCGGTTGACTCGAATACAACATCAAACAAAATCACCTTATTTCAGTCTCCGCCGCCGTAACCGGTTGTGGAAGAGGCAGACAGGACGACGGCCCGGTGGAATGATGGATGATGAGTACGATCGTTTCCCAATATCAAACCTACGCTAGCATTGGCCCTTAGCAAACATCGCATCCATGGTTTGCGTGCTGCGAACCTATAATATATACCTGGTATGCTCTAGCTGGGCGCTTCGATCCTGCCACCCTCGATCGTGATAAGGCAAACATCGAAAGATAATAATACTACCTGCATACGCAATGCTGTCGACACCATGGTCCGTCCAAATGTCCACCGGTCTAGACCGACAAGCGGCTCACCATCTCATTGGTTATCCAAGATATCGACGTCTTATGCTCGAGAGCATTTTCGTTATCGTGTTATTAGGGGGGGAGAAAGCGATCGTGAAGAGCAGCTGATGATGGGTCGGTTCCTCAATATGGGCGTTGATGTTAGTGCTGGGATGAGGTTATGTGAAGGACGTTCCTCCGACATGATCTACAGATCCAAGACGAACGCTTCTGCCCTGCCCACAGGCTAATAAGTGCTCTCTTTATGGAGCTGCCCCCCTATGCAGGTAAGCAGAGCGGAACCAGATGAGGGCTCACCAGGGTTCGATTTCTTACGATGTAGTGCCGCGAGGTGTGAGCTTGTCCCGTCCCGCCCAGCCTTGCCAACCTTGGCCAAGAGCGTCCAGAATCCAAGAGACGTTTCAGTACCTGCTCGACGGTCGCTTGCAAATTGTAACGCACGACTTACCGCTTCTTTTCGCAGGACTACGCTACCAGGCTATCCACGATGGCTCTGCTGGTATTAGACTGTCTGTCGGACCTTGACCCCTTCCCCTTCCTCCCCTTGACTTTCTTATTTCATTCTCGTCTTCTTATCGAAACCGACTTGCGAGCTCCCCCTGCTAGTCCCCCACCAAATACGTCTCTCTCTTGCTTTCTATAGTGTCATCATCGCTGTCGCCCCCACATTGGATGATCCCACGTCACACAGCCTAGTCGCAAACGTCTGGGGAACAGCCAACCGGTAGATATGCCGGAGCACGCGGTACTCTTGACGTGCTCTATGTGCAAGGCAGACCCTGTCAAGACAATTAGACATGCCCGGCCGTCTGATATGAAGAGCGGCCCCATGAACGGAATGGGAATGGGATGAACTAAAAACTTATCACTTTCGTGCTATCACTATATTCCACGTTGTTGACAGGCGAAGCGCGCGGTGTTGAACCCCACTTGGCTCAATACAACTATCTCACGATGCCTGTCCTGCTTGTCATGCAGCGTGCGTTTTCCGGGCAGGAGGTGCTCATGGGGCTCTGGACTTTAAACGGGAACCCCAAATCAGGACCCGAAGTTCCATCGGGACAGGGTCTGGTTCTACGCAAACGCGAAGTCTGGTTCGGTAAAATTAGACAACCGGAACGTTGATGATGGGCACAGGCAATGCATTTTTCCCCTGAGCCCTGGACGGCCAGCTACTCCGAAGCTGAGAAGGCCATCCCATTGGACAGGTATCAGCCTCGTTTGAAGAGGCTTCGACTACGACATAACTGACGTTACTGAGCAGTACGCCAACCGGAAGATTCAGAATCAGCCTCAATTTAAGGTGACGCGGCAACAAACGGCGTGCCGAACGGTGTCGACGGTAACAGTCCTCCCCCCCTGGTCCGTAACCTTCCCCCATCAGAACTACGAGCCAGGTTTAGCGATCTCGCAGTCCATTTATGATCGTTTTCTGGATTGTTCGGGACCCTCGTGGATCTATTCCGTCGTCCTTTTGCCCTCCCTGCCAGCCTACCAGTCCGCCTCCCTTGCCTCTGGTTCCTTTAAATTTGGCGGGGCAGGCATCTGTTCACGATAGCCAGATTGATTTCGTGCGACATGCCATAATGTGATCTATCACATTTTGTGTCACTCCCTTTTTTCCTTTCCCCTTCTTCCCCTTCCCACAATCCCTCTCCTACCTAAAGCCGTCCCCAAAGCCGGACCCTCGGTTAACTACCATGATGGTATTAGATCCCGTATCTGCCTATCTACCATGTACTATCTGGTATCTGGCTCCTGGGCTCACCTCTCTTTTTTTTTTCTGGGTTACAGACGACTAGCCTAATTGGCATAGATCGAAGGCACCTCGGAGAAGCTGACCGACGCTATTCTCCGTCACTAACGCCTTTTTCCTACAGAATGGTACCTACCAATACGGCGCGCCTATCATACCCAAACATGCGAGCGTTGGATGTTGCGTGCGCATGCCCGTGAGACGCTAACTACGACGCAACGCAAAAAAAATCTGGTTCATCACGGTTACGCATCCCGACCACCAGATCAAGTATCTGTCGGTCATCTATCTGCGATCAAGAAGGGGTCGTCCTCTTCCCCTTTGGTTTTTCTCTCTGTCTTCGCATCTGATAACCCAAAAGCTTTCCGACTCAACCGAGCGAAATTTTTCTCTTCTCATTTTAAAGGGGAGGAGGTTGAGGCACGGCCGACATTCGTTGCAACCTCGCTTCAGCGTTTGCCGGGATTGTCTACCATGATTACTTTCTCACACAATACCCTCTCTTTTCAGCTTGTCTCCTGTCACTTTCCTCCTTCAAACTTTTTGGGACCTAACTAACCTAGGAATAAAACCCCCTGGTGACGTTCAATGATGCATTGATGATGGATGATGCAAGGGACGGACGGACTCGCTCACCTCCCCGAGAGTGAGAATGGGACAAGAGAAAATAAAAAAGGGGGTTGAATAACGAGCGGTTGCAGTGATACAAAATATGATAATTTCCAACCAACCCCCTTCCCGTGTCCCGTCCCCTTTCTAATTTTGCGCGGCGGTGAAGAAAAAAAAGAAGGGATAGGATAGGAGAGTGAAAAGGGAGGGAAGGGAGACGAGATAAAAAAAGAATTAAAATGATAATATAACGAGAGGTCGGAAACCCGAAATTCTTTTTTTGCATCATCGTGATAAGTGATGTGTCAACACAAAAAAAAAACCGTCCCCCCTCGTCCCAAAGAGGGTTAAAGGGTTAGAGACGGGACACGCCGCCAGAAGAAGAAAAAACTAAGGAACCATCTCGCATCGGCGATCCGGCATCGGTTATGTGCGTTGCAAATCTAAGGGTTGGGGGTGTACGAGATTTTTTGAAGCTAAGTAGTTCTAGTCTATACATACATATTTTTTTTTTTCCATTTTTACTACACTACATGTTATATATCCCCCGACGCGGCATACATAACGCCCATCCACGTGGGTTTGGTTCGCTGCCGCCTCTTCCCTCCTTCTTTCCCACCCACACCCCCCCTAATCTAATGCCGTGTCTGGTATGTACTTATATGTGTGCCCAGAACGTATCCATGTTGTCTGTGTGTAGTAGTGGTGGTGGTGGTAGTAGCAGCGTATATACAAAGCATACACACCATCTTTTTATTTGTTGGTAGCTGTACAATTTACATACATACATAAGACTGGGCGCCACGCAGACAGAGCCATGCAGAAGAGAAGCCCAGCCCGTTCCGCATTGCTTCGACGCACGTCATGACGCTTATCTCATAACCCATTTCCTTTCCTGATCTCTCGCTGTTTAATGCATGTAAGGTGTGTGCGCTCGCTCGTGTGTGTGTGTGAATGTGAACGTGTCTTACTCCTTTTACAATCCCTGAACCTCGTCGCCATGAGATAGGCTCACCGCCTGCTTGGCGTCCGGGAGAAAACGAAACCATACTATCGGCAGGCTCTCATCTGGCCCTCTCTATCTCCCTCTCCCTCTTTAGTACCCTCATATACGACTATTAATCCACCGGCTCCTTATCCGGCTTCCGTGCCGCTTCATGCAGGCCGTCATCTTTTTTTGTGTCCATCTCGTCTAGCGTCATGGGCCCTCTGATATGTGCTCGACAGAACCTTCCTTGGAAATTTCTGATGATCCAGGGGCCGCTATTCCCGGCGCATCTGCGGCCGGAGGCAGAGCAGCCGTAATGACGGTTGCAACGGGGGGTGGAAGAGGCTGCTCGTCAATAATACTTGTCGTTGCCGCCTCAGTGTCGTCACCGCGATCGGCTCTCTTTGATGGCCCGGCGGCTTTCATCTCGAGCCCATCGGCATCGTCATTAGCGTTGTCCTTCTCTAGGCAGTCCCCTTCGGAATTTTGGCGCTCCTTCTCCTGGAATGTGAAGGCGTCGGAGAGGTTTACTGCGAGGAAGGTCTTGGGTAATTTGACCCTATTGGTTATGAACAAGTCAGTGACCACATTCACGATATAGTAACGGCGATTTCTCTATTTCCGTTATGACGTCGGCGCCCTGTGCCGGGAACTTACTGGTGGAACTTGGCTCTGAGCGTCTCGATGACCTTCTTCCAGTCTCCGTGAGGCGTCAGGCTTCTCCGGGGTGCACACCCTATGCAGTGCTTGCTGTCCAGTTGGATGTCTAGCGGGTCGAAAATATGACAACCAGGACTGATCGTGATGCGGATGCTGTAATTGAACGTAGGCTGATCGGCGAGGGCGGCATCCGCCGTCACCTTGGTCTCTGACTCGTATAGCTCGAAGCAGATCTGCGAGAGATAATCAAGCTCAGGGATCGTCCTGCGGTTAATCTTCGTCTCGATGCCACCCTCGAGGATGCAGTTTAGCAACGTGTAAATGTGTGATTCCTTAGTGAAGTAGAAGAATGATTTGGCATCATCCGAGGCCTGCATCTCTTCGAGATCCTGGACGATCTCCTTCAGCAACGGCAGAGATGTCAGGAGCCCGATCTCGAGCTGCGGTATCACGTCAATATCCCCGCCTTTCTCGGACGCTTGTAAGGGGGAAACTCACCTTTTCGCTGTCCGAAATACCATATTCCTGTGGGCAGATGAAATCGAATAGCACCTTAGCTAGCTGATAAAGCTCTCGGAGAGGTTCAAAGCACTCGTCTGTCTTTGCCTTGGTCCGGTTATTGCCTTTGGGTAAGTGGAAATATTCGGCAGGCCTATCCACCTCTTGGGGATGCTTCATCCATGATCTCCTCCTGAAAATGCGCTTCACTGACTTCTCTGGCCTCTCCGTCTTCTCCGGCCGCTCCGTCTTGTCAGATTTCTCCGCAGTTGTTGAGCCTAGAATTTGGCTTTTATCTGATTTGTCATCGGTTGTTTTGCCGCCGTCTTCGGACTCCTTGGGTGACGTTTTACCATCACGGCTTATCGTTATACCGAATTCCTCCTCTAGCATATGCTTTGGTGGTGTGAACACCCACTCGAGGAACTGGCGGTTATGCAGGGCGTCAAACTTCATAGTATCGTATAGTTCCGAAATCTTACTAGGATCGACTTTCTCATGGTCGCAGAACTCCGCGAAGAGTTTCTCCCACCGTTCGCGAAACAATTCTGCATCCTCGCCGCAGCACCAGCGGGCCTGGATGTTGTTGATAACACTTGCCGGGGACTGCGATGAAGCAATAGATGCACTAGACCCTTCACTATGAATCTTCTCTTGACTTGGTGAGTTGATCGCGTTGAGGGAAGTTACCGCACCGCTCTGAAGCTTGTTGTAATTGTGCTGCATTACACGACGATGGAATTTCATCAGCTGTACTACACGGGTTTGTACCTCGGCAGGTTCGGGCATCCCCTCGGGCCAGGCAAACTGAGATGGTCGGTCATTCCCCTTACGCAACAACCCTTTCAATCTCTTTTTAACCTTGTCCATCTCGTCTTTGGCCGCGTTGGAGTCGTCAAGTAAATCTTTTCGGATGGTTATGAAGTCTTCTGGTAGGTCATTCTTCTCGAGGAACGACGCTGCCCAGATCTGCGCACTAGCCGTGACTCGACGCTCAGAGCTGCTGTAAACATGAACCTCGTCTAAGATACCACGATTTAGCAAGAGATAATCATTCCGCATATTCTGTGCCAACTCCTGAGCTTGGTAACGGGCCGAGTGTGTCGGTTCCCCTCCCCACTTGACGATAAGCTGTAACTTATCTAGAACGAAACTGTTGTCTGCCGCAGTGAACTTTGACATAGTTACCCCTGACATGGAGTCTTGGCGTCGCGGTGGAAATCTGGCCTGATTCTCAGCATCGGACACGACTGCTTCCGCTGTGTCAAGGCCGTTCCCACCGTCGTCGGCCTTTGGCTGCTGTTCCTGTGATGAAGCCTGGCCCTTTTCAATACCACCTTGCTTTTCTCCCATAAATGAGGTGGCTGTAACATCAGACTCCAATTTTACCCCTTCGGTGACTTTGGGAGTCGATTCGTCTCCCATCTCTGCCGTTTTCTTCTTACGGAACATCGGCTTAATTTGTACTTTTGTTCCCGCCCAACCTCCTTTCTTCACTAAGACATTGCGAAGAGACTTGAGCTTATTTCGGTCTTCTTCACCGGCTTTCAAGGCTAGGTCGACAGCATCGAGAACTCTGGCCAAGGCTGGCTCCCCAATAAGGAGCACTTCTTCCTGGTGGCCTTTCAGGAGATCAATGAATGGCTGCGTGTGAAAGGTGAACTTGTACTTTTGCTTTGGAGTACGATCTGCGTGCCGAATGACAGATACCATGCCCTTCAACTTCCACGAATGTTTGGGTGGAGGAGGCGGCGGGGTTGCTTGTTCTAGTTGGGGTTCAGCCCTGTCTATTGACATCGATGGAGTCGTAGGGAGGGTCGACGGGGCTGTAGTAGGTACGCTATTCGCAGCAGAGCCGTTAGCGAAGTTGGCTATAGGACTAATAATACCATTTTGCAGCCTCGTAGCCACGCCTGCTACCCCCAAATCAGATTTGGGCGGCGATGCGTTCGCTACGTTCTGCTCATCTTTAGCTTCCTTGCTCTCCTCGAGTGAAAGCGAGCCTGTGGGCGCCGCAAGCTTCGTCTGACTTGCATGTCTCGTACTGGCCTGCGACTCTCTCTCTTTGGCGTTCAATAAAGCTCTGGCTAGCGGATCGCCAATGTCAGATATAGTGGGTGATGGCATGGGTGGAGTTGGCCCCCCACGGCGAATCTTCTCCTTGACGAAAATATCCTTCAGAATACTAGCACAGTGATCGTAGTAGGTCTCATTGTCTTTGACAAAACTCCAGCCGTTGACATCGATGACGTAACTCTTGCCGCCGGCTCGAAGCAAATCAAAACCGCAGACACGTTGGCCAAACGTATTGGCGATCTTGCTTGCGATCTCCTTCTCTTCCGGACATAACGCGGTAACGTAGCGGATTTCTTTGCCATGGGTGTTACGCCGGACAATGCCGTCTACGACAGGCGATTTCCTCGTCTCAGCATGACAATAGTGCGGCCCGACAGTATAGGCTTTGACATCTTCTGCATTGTCCACTTGCATGAATTTCTCGTAGATGAAGCTGCCTTCCAGTTCGGTGATAGCACGGGGAATAGTCAGATCCTTAATGTACTCGGAGCTCTTGTTGCCAATTTTCCTGAACAGCTTCCGGGCACCGCCGCCGGCCGATTTTGGGAAATAGATGATGATGTTGTGGTCTTCCCCACTCGTTGGCTTCTCAACAAATGGTTTCTTCAATAAACTGCCGTCCACGCTGAGGATATCCCCGTCGTCAAGCAATTCAACCTTGCGAGGAACACGGTAATTCTCCAGCCCGCTAGGCTCGAGGGTAATGCTCGTAACATCCTTTATGTGCTTCACGACGTCCGGGGTTAATATACTCGGCCCTCCGTCACGATTTACTTCTATTCGTTTCGGAGTCGGTACATTTATCTTATCGAGTATTCGCAGGCAGAGTCGTCTGTCCCAAAGTACCTTTTGCATGGGTACATCGTTGACACAGAACGGTTTTCGGGCTTTGACGTATGCGATGGCCTTCTCTAACGGAAACCCATCCGAGTAAAATGATATTAAATAATCACATATTGGCCAATTTTCGACCTCTGCTTAGATATTAGCAACCTATGTCAACAAATACCAATATTTGGCGATGTGCTTACCCTCATCTAGGATTGTCTTGTCCCCGAACACAACCACGTCAAATTCGCGATTTGAAATTAATCTGTTCAGGATATTTCTACTCGGCTTGCTTCTGGCTTTGGAGTCCAGCGCACAAACACCGATGATACCCCACGGCGCTGGTTTGGCCTCTTCTTTCTCCCTAGTGTGAGGTCCACGGTCGCTACTAGGACTGTGACTGCTGGCCGCAGTACTACCACTCAACCGGCGCTTAGCCCTACTGCGAGACCTATTCACTTGGGGTCGAGAGGCCGGGTTAGATGTGGGTGCTGGGTTTCGCTTCACGAGATCCAGAGGATTGGTATGAGTACCATCCCGCGGAGTCAACTGAGGACCGCCGACGGGATTCTGGTTGTTCGTGTTCGAGGATGTGGTGACTGTCACGTTAGAGACACCGGACTCGGACTGGCCTGGGGATAGACCGAGACCCTTGCTAGAAGCCATGATGGTAGAGGCAGAGCGTTGAGCACTACCACTATCAGAGCCGTTGGTGGAAGGGGCGGAGCTCGTAACACCACGAGATGATGCGAGAGAGAAGACGGAGGAGACGGAGACGCGTTTCCCGGTCTCTTGCTCGGGTGAAGAGGATGCAGGAGGGTTCACAGCGGGCTCAGGTAGTTGATAGGGGGAACTCGCACCTGGAAGAGTTTGGCCGGGTATTAGTTTGGGAGTGCTATCGGTATCGTCGACGGCTATGTCGTCAACAGCAGTAGTAGCGTTGCGGGCAAATATTTCATTCCATACGTCGGAGCCAGATGACTCGCGTCGATACGGGGATGGAGGAAGATGATGCGGCTTTAGCGGCCTCGCCGAAGGCGGCATAGACAAGCTTGCAGGCTCTACTGACACATCAGTGGTGCCCACAGGTTCCGCATGTCGACCTTTCACACCTGCTATGGAGCTGGCGATGCTACTAGAGGGAGAGCGAGTGCGGGACTGGGATAGAGACCAAGAACGGGAGGTCGAGTGTCTTTTGCCGGAGCTGGTGCGACCCGAATTGGTGGAAGTGGTCGTCTCCATCGTTACTAAGACTGCCTTAAACTTTAACACTTCTGTGTAGTGATGTTTAAGGCAAGTATGTCGTCATTTGATAAGCCCCAAAAGATGGCATCAGCGCGGGCTGCATTAAACCTTTCCCACCCTCCAGTGTTCCGGTTGTAGGTGTGTCTGTCTATCTGTCTGTCTGTTAAGGCTTTGCTTGCTATATCGCTTTGTGGCTTCTGAGGTGAGCTACGAATAGACTCTGGTCAGGAGGTTGGCTCCTAGCGAGGTATAGATGCTCGCTGTAGACGTAGATAAGACGAGTTTCACGAACTTGGAAGAAGTGGCAAATATACTCGCTTTCTCACTTTACCTAGTATCGTGTTTAGTTAAGGTGGCGTAATAGTCCCTATCCCTTCGCGATAGAGAAGATAATTAAATATTTTCTACTTCGCTATAGAAAGGGGACTTGTTCGTTGTCCGTTGTCTATGAAGAACTTGTGCGCATTAATTCCAGTTCCACGTCCCGTCGAAAGAAATATCGACTCGGAGCCCCGATTTTTTCTTTTTTAGTCCACCCGTAAATAGTTGGAAGTGGGTCGCGGGCACGGTAAAGTTACCCGGAATCTTAAAACCATTGGGATTAACTAGGAGCTAGGGATGCATCATCATGACCTTCATTGGCAGTTCGAAAAAAAAAATATCTCGACGGCTTGCATCTGTGGTCCGTGGTTGGAATACTACGTGGCGAACGAATGGACCAGTAAAGGATCTAGACCTCTGGGCAGAATGGTCAATATCTCACTAATAAGTCTCTTTCTTTAGCTTGAAGGGGAGAAAAGGTGATAATAGAGTGACTCGAGAATACTATGTATATGACTGTCTGGACTGTATGACTAGGACACCACCAATAGAATCGTCTAGAAGATGGTCTCTTTCTCACTCATAGCCAGGTGTCGGCAGAAAGATATCGATGGCATTTTAAGCGTACAAAGTCTGAAAGGACGTCTCATGACGGCGTCCTCGAGCACATGCCAATGCCATGACGTCCCCAGCATATGCCCCCCAAGGCCCCGAAAAGTTCAGGGGCAACGGACGAATAGGACCAAGTAATTGGGATTGTTGTGGCGCTTGGTGGGGTTGTATTCAAGCGCTGTTTTCGGCACTGACACTGAGGCGGTGACAGCAGCATTGGCAGCATGAGAATTGAGCATTGCTGCAACTGTACCAATTACGTGCAACTGTACAAATTACGTAGTATCAGAGACATCCATTTTGCTTTTTCCATATGCGCAAACATCGACCTTTTTCAATGCTCCATAACGGAGTGAACACTTTGCAAAACGCCGATCCTATCCATTTCGATTCTATCATGTGGGGTTAGAGTGCAGAGGTCGAGGCCTACCGATAACGATAAGGAGCAATATACTTAAGCCTAGTGGTTAGTATCCAGTACTTTGCATAGATGAACAGCCCACAGCATAGTATCAAGTGATTACGAGTGAGGAAATTTATATAAATATAACATGTCAGAATGAATGAAACCAATAACAGTTAATTATTATAAAGACCGAGTACAATAATGTGCAACCGGCTTTGCTAGGAGCTGATACGTCGTATTCTCGCACTGCACTAAATTGGCGGGGCCAGTGTACAAGGTACATCTCCCCAAAATGTTCTGCTTCTGACCAAAGAAAAAAAAATTCATCCACACGCAGCTCAAGTAGAGCTTCGCGTATTCTTGAATGCGACGACGTAGCTCGTGTATATTCGACCAAGGAATCTAGGGCACATTTCGACAACGACTTCATCACGATGCCTCACTCTGAGCATGAAGGACCTTTGGTCAAGCGCCAGAAGCTCAATACTGTTGCGAAACCCAAGTCTTCATCGTCGCAACAATCGAGAATCTTCGCTCCATACAGGGTATGTCTAGACACGTTCAAAATGGCAATGATGATATCTACTTGAGTTCTAATATATATTACCAGACGATTGGTCTCGTATCTCCTACTAATGTACCATTCACCTCTGTTCCCTTGGGAAATACTACCTTCCAAGTTACAACATCTACAGGTCGTTCGCTCCAGACTTACGATCTAAAACGCGGCCTCAACCTCGTCTTCATGACCCGACCCCAAACACCATCCACGATCACCTCAACATGCGCCTGGAGACAGAAAATATTCGCTGCGTGGGGGGATCCTCGAGAAGGCTCCTCTCAGGGTGTTTGGATTTTTCAGAGAGGGAAAAAAGTCGGCCAGTTGGAACTTCCACTCGATCTTCACGAACCTATCAAGCAGATTGTTGTCTTTGGTTCCTGGGTTCTTGCGTGCGGTTTGACAAGGATAGAGGTATTCAAGACGGCAACAATGGAACACTATACGACTCTTTTTATCATGGCTTCGCAGAAAGGCGACAACGAGCTCACTGGTGGCATTTGTACCATGCCGACGTACTTGAACAAGATCTTCGTCGGGCGTCAGAATGGATGGGTTGAAATCTGGAACATCTCTACCGGCAAACTGATTTACACGATTCTACCGCCCTCTGCGAAGTGCGGCGCCGTCACCTGCATGCAACCTACCCCCGCGCTTTCGTTGATGGCTATTTCATACGCGGAGGGTCCGCTGGTCATCCACAATGTTCTCACGGACAAGAAGGTCCTCCAAGTTAACGCAGGGACCGAAGACGCGCCCATAACGAGTATTTCATTCCGTTCAGATGGTATTGGGGCCGGCGAGGACGGGCGCAAAGACGGGGTCATGGCGACAGCGACGGAGTTGAGTGGCGACGTTACGTTTTGGGATCTCAATAAGGGGGGTAGGATTATGGGTGTCCTTCGAAGCGCTCATAATCCTCCAACACAAGAGGGAGCTGTGGTTCGTGGAGGTGTGAGCAAGATCGAATTCCTTGCTGGTCAGCCGGTCGTTGTCACCAGTGGCAGGGACAACTCCCTAAAGACTTGGATATTTGACGAGACGCCCTTCTCACCAATACCACGAATTCTGCATACGAGGAGCGGCCATGCAGCACCGGTCACTTGTCTACAATTCTTACCCTCCGATTTTGAAGGCGCCGAAGCGGGTAATAAGTGGCTCCTCAGTGGTGGTAAAGACCGGAGTCTCTGGGGCTGGAGTCTTCGACGCGACGGTCAAAGTACAGAGTTGAGCCAGGGCAATATCCGCAAAAAGGCCAAGAAGTTTGGCATTCTTGACAGTAGCACTCTAAGCCGCGGTCCAACTACCACCCTTGATGACTTGAAAGCGCCGGAGATTACTTGCATAGCATGTTCGCTAAACAGAGACGGCGGTATGGGTGCGTTGCCCGGCAAGCAGGTATTGTGGCAAAAGTCCCAAAATCAAAAGAAGCCTATAAACGCCGAGGTCAGCAGCATGACAGGTTGGGAAAGCGTGGTTACAGCCCACAAGGATGACTCGTACGTTCGGACCTGGTTCTGGGGCCGAAGAAGAGCAGGGAGGTGGGCATTCCAGACTGGCGACGGCGCCAACGTATCGACTGTGGCTATGAGCCCGTGCGGATCTTTCGCTGTCGTGGGCTCGGCTGGCGGGTCAGTTGACATGTTCAACCTCCAATCGGGGTTACACCGCCAACGATTTCCATCGAAGCTCACACCGGCACAAGCGAGACAACTGAAGCTACAGCAGTTAAGGCAGGCAGACACCGTGGTGCAACTCCAAGCTCGCTCTACTACTGGTTTCGCGCTAGGAACGGGTAAACATACAAAAGCCGTCACTGGAATCGTGGTTGACTCCATGAATAAAAACGTGATTACTTGCTCCTTGGACGGCAAGGTAAAATTCTGGGAGTTCCTTACGGGAAATTTGCTAGAAGAAATTAACTGGGCCCCTATGACTGGGATCACAGGCTGCCGCTATCATGCTGCGAACGATTTGATGGCCTTCTCCTGCGATGATAATTCTGTACGGGTCGTGGACATCGAGACAAAACAAACGATACGTGAATTTTGGGGGTGCCAGGGCAAGATCAACGACTTTATCTTCTCTAACGATGGCCGTTGGATAGTTGCGGCATCGCAGGATGCTATCATACGCGTGTGGGATTTGCCGACAGGACACCTGATTGATGCCATTCGGCTGGATAAGCCTTGCACCGCACTAGCCTTCTCAGCCACGGGTGAATATCTGGCTGCGGCTACCGAGGGAGAGCTAGGCGTAAACATCTGGAACAACAAGACACTCTTCACTCACGTACCAACCCGGCAAATATCGGAAGAGTCAATCCAGCAGATATCAGGACCGACAGCATCTGGAGAGGGAGGCCATGGCCTGCTTGAAGCAGCTTTCGAAGAGGGGACGTCCCAAGATGGAGAGGAGGACGAGATGGCTGTGCCCAGCTTGGATCAGCTCAGTGCTGACATGATGACTCTAAGTTTGGTTCCACGAAGTAGATGGCAGACTCTGCTGCATCTTGACTTGATCAAACAGAGAAACAAACCTACGGAAGCGCCAAAGGCCCCAGAGAAAGCACCGTTCTTCTTACCATCGGCCGCCAGTACGGGGGCCTCAAATACAGATGTAACCCAACAAAAAACTGATCAAGATTCAAGCCAATCAAGGATCACGCGCTTCGATCGTAACAGGGCAGAGCAAGAATTTACCAGCAAACTCCAATCAGGGGCTGCTAGTGGAAAATGTAAGATTTCATTCCCTTTTTTCCGTCTTTTTTTATCTGCTCTATTCGTCATATGCTAACACACAATAGATGATGAATTCGTCGAACATCTCAAGTCTCTGCCCCCAGCTACGGCGGACCTGGAGCTACGTTCTCTGACATCCGGGAACGACGTTGAGTCAAACGAGCTGTTTCATTTCATCCGCGCCATGACTAGCCGCCTTGTAGCACGGCGCGACTACGAACTTACCCAGGCTTGGATGACCGTGTTCCTTCGTCTGCATTTCGATTTGATCTTGGAGAGCGATACCCTGATGAGCGCGCTGGCAGAATGGAAGAGGCACCAGGCGGACGAGTGCAATAGACTAGATGATCTTGTTAGTTACTGCGGTGGCGTAGTTAACTTCCTGAGAAGTCCTCGCACCTAGGAAACGCCACGTCAAAGATATGTAACGACAGTTATAATGCAAATATTTAGCCAACGTGAGGCGAAGGCTTTTTGTAGAGTATTGATTGACATTCAGCCTCTTGCTTGAAAGTGAATCAGAGTGCTGCCTCAAAAATGACTACAGGGTGATCTGATTGTGCTGTGTGTTGTGTTGACTATGACGATGACTAGAATAGCACATGCCTCCTACCCGCAGTCCTACAACAAACATTCGACACTTTGCTACTACTAATATAAGTTGGTAAGTTATGATTAGAAAGTCTCATCCGAAAGAGTTCTACAGGACCGGTACCAACTCAACTCACCTGTAACTCGCCCGCAACTCACCCATGAATCACCCATGACACTTGCCTCGTCACAAAATCGTACCTGTAAAATGTGAATATATAGGGGCCTCAGTAGCCAACCTGCGCTCTGTTGCCCTGCACTTTGGCTTCCTTTTTCTTTTGCAACTGCAAAAACAGCCAACTGCGCCCAACTCCATTCTGAGCTCGTACTTTCGAGGACTGGACGCATATTGAATCGACACTTCCAAGGTTTCCACCAGTGCAGAAATATCCATTTCCCCTTCATTCCCGTCCATCATTACTTTATCTTCCACACTCACACAAACAAACCACCAACATTCCCATTTACTACTACAACCATCACATCTACCGACCTTCATTCTCTTAAACTCCACCAAAAATTTATGCCATAGATCATACGTACCATACCCATCATACCCATCATACCACACTTATCATGCCGTACAACTACTCGAGCCACTCACGCCCAACCAACGACCCTACCAACGACTGGGCCACGTTGGGCCAGGCTTATTACGACTCGGCTTCGCAATGGAGTATTGAGCCCTTTTGTCCCACAGAAACGGTTCCAAACAGCCCTGAAGATGAAGAGGGGGACGCTCTCTCCAGAATTGACGGGCTGCCGACACCCAGAGCTGCCAGGGCGACTTGGTTTGCAGACTATCTCCCAACCACCATGCCTGAAGAATCTCGAACGCCGTTTCGGTTCGACAGTACCGTGCCGAGCCTCGACGCCGCTCGCACAGAAGGGGGGCCACATCTATCCAGGCGACATCCTCCTTTCGAGACCATGCTAGCTTCGATCCGTGCCCAGACACCAGCCGTGAGCTGCGAGGCCAGTCGCCGTGGAAACG
>JAOWAP010000004.1:201719-244730 GCA_028565235.1 Hypoxylon lenormandii
TATCCGCCGTATGCTGCTGCGGCACGCGGTTGGTTAGCCTTGAGGATTTACAAATAGAAGCTAAGTCCATTTTTTTCTCTTACTGGTCATGTTTGCAACTAGGGACGGTTGACTTGTTTGCTGAAGTGTTGCGATATGGGTATGAATGTATGATGAGTATGGGTTTACAGATAGGTAAGGGGCAAAGACGCGTTTGTATGATGGTTTGACGCGACTTGGGAACTTTTTTTAATTGATTTTCTACCTAAATGGATGCTACTAAATCGCGGGGTAGTGGTCCCCTAAGCCCCCTGTGGCTGTGTGCCCCGGGCCGTGTAGGAGGTAGGAGCTGCAGGTACCTGGGTACCTAGATACTTGATCTTATAGGGGCGCCCCAGTATTTAGAACAACATATTATACAGTACGGTGCATGACGATTGACTGTATCAATTATATTCAATTACATAAGAGAGTGACGATAAATCAGAGTAAGGTTGCCGTGATTTGCTCAGCTACAGGATCTTGTGAAGTGGAGTTGCTCGGCTGTGATGCCGGGTCGGTATACCCATTGTATCCGGGGTGCTGGGCAGACGCTGGGCAGATGCTGGACGCACTGGCGCGTTTGCATGGCGAACCTCGGTACAAATCATTTTGGGGTGTTTTGATTGAAGCCCGCAGCTCCCGCAGCTTCTGGAAGGAACGGCAGCGCCCAGACCACCTCTGAATTAGGCACGTAATTCGCTAATCTAGCTGTAGTAGAGCCTAAGCTACGTAACCTAGGTACCTAAAAGCCCCTAACGTGCAAACGTGCATGTGCTTCCAGCTGAGCTGTATGTAAGGTACTCCGGATTTCTACTACTGCTACTTCGTACTGCTATTGCTACTGCGACTGCTACTACCGTGACATCAACATTCGATATTTCGACCTTTCGACCTTTCCATCCTCCATACAACACCCAAGATTTTATTAATTCCATTGGAATAAATATTCAAATCAAAAAATAGACGACTTGTTCGCTGTCCCACCTACTCGGGTCTTTTCTTGGTAGTAGCTGTGCGACTGTCGTTATCGACGTCTTTGTAGCACTACTCCCGTCAAATCGACCAATCGCGCGCAAGCCCACAGGGGAAACACATCAACATGGCGCAGTCGGCAGTGATGCCCGTGATCCCCTTAGGAAAGAAGCATGTTCTCTTCCCCGGATCCATCGTCCGAATATCCGTACCTGCGAGCCGTTCCGATATACCTGCCTTGATTTCGAATGTCTTCACCCGCGCTTCCAAGGGCTCCAGGCGCGTCGACCAGATTCCCGTCATCTGCGTACCTCTAAACTCGCCCCTATTAAGCCGCCGAGGCCAGATGCTCCTAGAGCAAAACCCGAACAAGTATGACGAACTGCTAGACGCAGACAAAAGCAACATTAAGAAAGACCAACTGTTTGCCTACGGTGTCTCGGGCAAGATCAATACCATCCAAGGCCAGAATGGGGCCGAGTTCAACCTCGTCGTCCAAGGCGTCTCTCGAGTAACTGTCGAGAAGATCACCCAAGAACGTCCCTATTTCGAGGCCAAGATAACACCCCACACGGACCAGGTTGGCCCTCAAGAACTGCAAAGACTTGGCTACCAAGAAGTCTTTGGTACCCTGAAGCGGCTGTCGCGCGAATTGGCTACTTACCTTCGAGTGTCCGCCCTTCTCCTATCCAACGGGAATCCAACTCTAAACCCGATGCTAGCCCGAAGGCTTGAGCAGTTCATCCTCAATAAAACCCCCAACGAGGGAGGCTCGCTAGCGGACTTCATGATGAACCTAGTTGAGGCTTCCTACGAGGAAAAGCTCCAGGTCCTCGCAGCTATTGACGTTGTAGACCGTATGCAAAAGGTCATTCAGCTGCTGGAACGCCAAGTGGACGACCTGAAGGGCAACATGAAGGTTACTACTGTTACGAGCACGACGGTACCTATCCAGATTGGCCCGGAGGATGTTGGTAATATTAGACACAGACGGAATAACTCAATGCCTCGGCCACCAGGGTCGAAGAAACCCCCGGCTCTCTTCGGCCTTGGGGGCGGACCACCTTTCATGTTTGGGGGCGGACCCGGGGACCAACAAGACCCGGACGACCTACAAGATCTGCAGAAGAAGATCGAGGCTGCGAAGCTCCCAGCGGAAGCTGCCAAAGTAGCCGAGCGAGAGTTCAAGCGACTAAAACAGATGATGCCAGCGCAAGCTGAGTATCAGGTTCTAAGGACGTACCTTGAAACCCTGTCCGAAATACCGTGGTCTGTTGTTACGGACGATCCCATCGGAGTGAATACCCTGGAAACCGCGAGAAAGCAACTTGATAATGACCATTACGGAATCCAAAAGGTCAAGAAACGCCTTCTCTCATACCTGACCATTGTCAGGTTGATGCAATCGGCGAACGAAGCGGTAAACCAGCAGCTCAAGCAGGCTGAGCAGGAGGCAGCAGACTTGGAGTCTAATAAAAACACGGAGAAAGAGCCCTCTCCTGTTGACTCCGAATTGGAAGAAAAACTTAAGGCGACCGGTCTCAGGGTCCAGATGCTGAAAAATAAGCGACGGGTGGAGAAAGCCCCTATTCTACTCTTGGTTGGACCGCCTGGTGTTGGCAAGACGAGCATTGCCAGGTCTATCGCCACTGCTCTTGGGCGCAAGTTCCACCGCATATCGCTCGGCGGCGTCCGGGACGAAGCAGAGATACGGGGTCACCGGAGAACATACGTTGCCGCCATGCCCGGTTTGATCGTACAAGGCTTGAGAAAGGTGGGTGTGGCCAACCCTGTTTTCTTGTTGGACGAAATAGACAAGTTGGGCATGTCTAACCACAACGGTGACCCCTCGGCCGCCATGCTCGAGGTGCTCGATCCCGAGCAGAACCACGCTTTCCACGATCATTACATCAACACTCCTATTGATCTCAGCAAAGTCCTGTTCATCGCCACCGCGAATAGCCTTGACACAATCCCGGGCCCCTTGCTAGATCGTATGGAGACTCTAGAGTTCTCGGGCTACACCACACTTGAGAAGCGGCATATCGCGTTGCAGCACCTTGTACCCAAACAAATTAGAGTCAACGGGCTCTCCGAGGACCAGGTACGATTTAGCGAGGAGGTAATATCAAAGATCATCGAGTCATACACTCGTGAATCAGGAGTTCGCAATCTGGAACGAGAGATCGGATCCGTTTGTCGCGCGAAAGCCGTTGAGTTCGTAGAGTCTAACGATCGCGGCCAGCCGGAGACATATCGAGCAGATATTATGGTTGAGGACCTTGAGTCAATACTCGGCATCGAGAAATTTGAGGATGAAATAGCGGAGAAGACCAGCCAACCAGGCATAGTAACCGGCCTCGTAGCTTACAGCTCTGGGGGTAACGGGGGTATCCTCTTCATCGAGGTTCTTGACATGCCCGGCGATGGAAGCGTTGAGCTTACCGGCAACCTCGGAGATGTGCTGAAAGAGAGTGTCAAGGTTGCAAGGAGTTGGGTACGCAATCATGCCTATGAGCTGGGTCTAACCCAGGACCCCGGTGAGAACATCATGAGAAAACGCAGTCTGCACGTCCATTGCCCATCTGGGGCTGTGCCAAAGGACGGCCCATCAAGCGGTATGGCCCAAGCGATTGCTCTCATATCCCTCCTCTCGGGACGACCTGTTCCCCCAACTATGGCTATGACCGTAAGTACAATCAAGTTTCGAGGTACCCGTCAGCAGGATACTAACTCAGAGCAAGGGTGAATTCCAACTTTCTGGCCATGTGAAGAGGGTCGGGGGAATAAAAGAGAAACTAATAGGGGCATACCGAGCCGGCGTCAAGACTGTCCTCCTACCAGCACAGAACGAGAAGGATGCCCGAGAAGTTCCGTCGGAAGTAAGAGATGGGCTGAGCATCATCTACGTCAGGTATGAATCCTCTATGAAAATATGCCGCGGTGGTCTCCGATTCCCGTTCTCTTCCCTTCGTCCACTAGCTAACGAGTCATTCCTTTAGTCACATTTGGGAAGCCATCCGCCATATCTGGCCTGACGTGCAGTGGCCAAACGAGGCCAACTTTCCCCCGATCCAATCTCGATTGTAGCCATCGTCTTCCCGGCATCTTTTGTTTGTCTAGCGTGTATATCATGATACGGCGTTAGGGTACCTTCATTGAAGTAGGGATTCAGCATAGGCAGCATAGGTTAAGGAGGCAAATAGGCATTCAAGGGTTAGCTAATCGATGTATTATCTGCAAAGTTGTAAAGTGCTACAGCGTTAGCGCAATGCTCCTCTCATTAAGCGCAAATTGTTCCTTCAGGGCGGGTTTTGCTCATTTCTATTTATCGTGCCGCCACTTTCGGACCCGACGAGTGTCGGGCAGATCTGATGCTATACCAGGAGAGGTAACTAGGTGTGATAGTAGTCACAGGACGTTTCCTGTCGTCCCCCGCCGCATCGGGCCATCAGGGCCACCAGATCGTTGTACACCGTCGCACGGCATGACCCCTTCGCCGGAAGAAGCGAGCGGACGCCTGGTACAAACATTCTCGACGTTCTATGCCCAAAGTTAGGGAGGCACGAGATTATATGTCCGTTGTGAGACAAGATGTTTCGTAATTGCCCATCTGGTTCACTTGGGGGGGAACTGGGTCGTCGTCGCCAACGCTTGCCAAGCCTTTTGACTTCTCCATTCCCATGTCTCTGGCACCAATTGGTACCGTAGAGCTTATTACGTACCACGGAGATGGTAAGACGGATGGCTGCATGTCTCCCGCGAAAGAGGGAAAGGGGGGGGGTCTTGTCTATCGGAAGAATAAACGCGGAGACAGATAGACAGACAGACAAGACAGACGGAGTGGTTCAGATGGACTAGCAGACGACCTCGGTAAGACTTGCATATCTTGACGTCGGCCTCCCGTGTCGCACCCAGACAAAAGGGACGAAAGCCCACTTCACCGCACGACGTCGGCTCGAGTCATACTAATAATCTCATTCAGTCGGAAACTGCCTGTCTTGGCTGATGAGGCTTAGGTTATTGTAACATGTACATGGGTCCATCTACATCCCAAAACGTACCTAGGTATTGAAGATTCTTGACGTATACGTTCTCGCGCTCTATACATGATTGCCAGGACCAGCGGTAAACTCGTCACGAGAGCAGGGATGACATGGCGACTCGCTTTGCTAATCTGGAAGTGAAAAACATCATCATGCCATGTCAGGTCATGTCAGTTCAGGTATCGACCCGAGACAACTCGCCTAAAATCTTTTTTTCCTTCCTGGTGCGGCAAATATGGGCAGGTAGAGAAGCGAAAGAAGGGGAAAATATTCCGACTCCCAAAGCAAGCGAGCTCCCGTCTATTTTACCACCCGAAACCCGCATCGTCGGCGCGCATATCTGTGTATACGGGTACTTTCCCAACGGCCGTAAGCAGATATCCCAAGGAAACGGTGGGCCGGCCCTAGGGTACCTACATACCTAAAGGTACATGTAGTATAATGGAATCCCCCTTATCCCCCTTGGTACCGTGAACGGCACACAAACTTTTGGCGGCTACCGACGACCTGGGGAGCCCGCGCGAGCGGCCGAGATGGTGATTAGCCGATTTTGTAACACTCGAAAAAAACAATTAACGCCTCTTTTTTTTCGCCGCTCCCCTACGAGAAGCGTTCGTTCAACCGTTCGTCGGACTACGCCGAGGCCAGCTTACCTTGGTTTTCTTGGGCAATAGGGATCGATGAACTCCTAGATCCCACGGGTAAGCACACGCATACACACAAACACAGGCTGGGCTTTCGCTGGGATAGGCAAGGCGCACACAACTGTCCTACGGAACGACGTCGAGCAACATACTGCTGCGCGATCTAGCTATGTGTGCGCTGGTGTCGCAAATTTGTGTCGAGCGGCGCTCGTTTCAGGTTGAGGTGACAAAGGGACGAGGGGATAATGGAAGATCTTTCTCACCTTACGACTCTTCTCTAGGTCTACTCCCTACTATGATGTACCTAAGCTATAGGCATGGTATACAAGTGATCCCGTCCATCCATCTCTCTCTCTCCTTGTTGCGTGTGTCATCCGAGCGTCCCAGCGCATTGGATGGTTTGCGAGCCGAGGCAATAAACGCGGCCGGTAATTATAGTAGCGACATACGTAGGTAGGTAGTATGTATTCCTCGTCACGGTGGTGTCTGTTAATTCTCCTATGCCCGTTTCCTTCTTCTTTCCCGTCCCTCCATCTGCCCCCCTTTTTCTCTCTCTCTTGTCGGCCCTTGTGCGCCTGCACCAGCCGCATCATCGTGAGACACGTCTCTCGTTGACTCCGATGGTGCCATGGCCCTGGACAGTGAAATTCTCCCAAGCAGCCAGAGGTGGATCGCCGGGTGCTCGCAGACATTGGGACTGGCAGTTTTCTCGTTCTTGTCCTTTTTTCCTATTTTTTATTTTATTTTAATATTTGTCTTTACTTTGCCGCGGAGGCCTCGCTCTACGCTCTCTTCTACATATCTTGGTACCTCCTAGGTAGGTACATGGGCGAGAGGCGGTACATAGTAGGGAGACGTACAGGAGGCAGTTTGTACATGCGTGCTGCTTTCGTAGGTAATAGGCTTGCTCGGGGATACCTAATCTTTCGCGCTCCCCGTCCCATTGCCCTGGGATTCCCGGCGTCTTGGGAAGAAATGCACACACATACACATGCATACAGGCGTACATGGCACACGGTCCTCGTGACCACGGCCCCTTTGACGTCTATTGTCGGATGTATACCTACCTTCGGTAGATAGTCATCTTAATAGGCGAGCAGCGAATGAGTTAACAGTGAATAACTTTCTCTATATAGTCTTTCCTTTTTTAAAAGCCTAGACCCGGCAGGGGATTTCCGTGGCATTGTATGCTATAGGTATTGTGAAGCTGAGTAGTTAGTAAACACTAGCATATCTAGGTACTCGTAGTGCTAAGTACCGTCATGGCCCTCTGGTAACGTAGCTACTAGTTCCCATGTACCTGAAATGATGTAACCGTGAGATTTCAAGAGGCTCATCCAACAGCAGTCTACGAGGCAGCATATACTTCGGAGCTAATAGTTGCTAATAGTTGCTAATGTCACGCATGCATTGACCTTGGAGTATGGCTCTCATCATGGTGTATTGGCCAATATAACTTCATACCGTAGGAAAAATTATAAAAATATGAGTCAAGATGTCGACAACTCCACGTGTTAACGCCCAAGATTTCTTTATCCACAGTTTCCAACCAAAGGATCGTCAGGTTTTCTTAGGAGGTATTCATCATCTCACGCCGATATGCTTATTGGTTAAGTCTTAGCAATGAGCCACTGATGCTAGGTATGAACTAAGAAGGATGTCTTCTCTCACGTACATCTACGGACGTATTATCTGACTAGTCACAAGTAACTATTTTGAGACAATGCCTAGTCTACTCTAGCAAATGCAGGCATATATCGTGGCCAACAACGGTAAGTGGTGGGAAGGGATAAGGGTCGGAAAAGGAAACTTGTGCCTCTTTTCGTCCATTTCTCGCAACTTGTTTGCTTCAGCATCAGGCCCGCCTTTGTACTATATGAAGAATATGACATCTGACAACGTAGACGAATCTTACTAGTTAACGTGTCTTCGGTTGGTGGGGATGGATTCATATCCCAAGACTGTGGTACCATTGTTCTCCTTACTTTGACTTTGTTTATTATTAGAGGGCTATGTACCTAGACTAAACGATAACGGCTTAAATCCGATCAGGCGATGGGGGTTATTACCTACGTCCAGTCCCTCATCTACATATGTAATTTCTCCGGCTTTTCCCCGTGGCAAGCGAACGTCCCCCTCGAAGCTACTGGGAAGGCTGGTAGGACCTTTTGTTGCTACGAAACCAAAGCTAAGTCGAGATCCCGAGGCAGAACCCGAAGCTGTTAGAGCCCCGGCAATGAGGGACGGGTGTATGTGCTTCGAGTGGGCCAGTGGGTAAACTGCGCATCCAAGGACCAAGGTAAAACCTAGTTGAAGCAGACAATTCATTCGTCTGATCCCGAGAGACAGCATAACTTCACGTAGGAATAGAGTTGGTCTTACGGGCCTAACCTAGGCTTGGGGCGCTGTTAGGAGTCCCAAGCCACCGGCTAGTCCCATTGTCGGGTTCATGGGCCGCCGTCGCAAAAAAAGGAAGCGTAATCTGGTAGTTGGTAGCACGGTAGCCAAACTGCCGGATTCGAGAGCACTAAAGAGGCGGGCGGACCGTTTCAGAAACCCACATGAGCTACTCACTAAGACCCGGCTACGCACGCACCGCCCTGGAGCCCCGGCCTCCATAGCTCTTCGTGGTGTGGCCAGTAGTTGTGGGAGCTCCAGTGGTATGTATCACAGGGAGGGAGGCTAACCGGCTTCGACGAGGTCGCCCGTGGCTTGATCCACGAGGGTTATTGAGATTTGGAGAACCGGGTAGCAGACCCGGCGTCCCATATCCCGCTTTTGCCCGGAGAATCCCAATATACCGGATCCGTCACCTCTTGCATCGCGCTTGCGGGTCGCCGGGGACCATGAACTCTCGCTCGAGCGCCTGCGGGACCCTGCTACCAGCTCTGGACGAAAGGAGCTGATACGCGAAATTCGCAAGAGCCCGGTGTGCAAGCATTCGTTGTGTACTAACGTATCTTTTGTCTCTTTGGAAACGAATAGCAGTCTCGGTTGGCGGTTCGATGACGCTGACCGGCCCGGGCTCCTGGCTGAGCTGCAGCTAAGACACGGCGCGACTCCGTTTGTGGTAACGCCACCTGCAGTGGACTAAGTAGGATGCAGGTTAGCTGCGGCCTTTGCACTAGCTAAGCTAGCTGCTGTGCCATGTTGTGCAAGCCAGATGTCTGCATTTCAATGATGGCGTTGTCTTTCAACTTCATCATACATGTCATGACTTCCATCCGTTGTGCTGGGTGCTTTCGTTCATGTTGCCATCATGATACTCGAACATCGTCGTCCCGGACCATTGAAACAAGAATGAACGAATTGGAACACGCGAACCCTCGAGCCCTACTATGGCCTTTTGAAGCTTCTAGACTCTTGCAAGGCAAGGCTGGTTGAATAACTTCAGGGGGTGTCAGTTTCACAGACTCCTAAAAGGTTAGATTTTCATCAGACTATGCCGTAAGAGGGAATCCCAGTTCAGCTTCCTGGTGCAGGCCTCGGAAGGAGTAAAGGAGTAATAATTCAACGACTCTTCCCCCTACATCGACGGGCACCGGAATAGGCTCGATACGCAACCCCCCCTTTCCCTGCCCTCTAGTCTCATAAGCCCGTAGCCGAGTCTGCATGGCGGACCATTCCTCTTACGGAGCGCGAGACATTTCGAGTAGTGGTCTTGTTGCAAGTTTCTGCTGCAGTAGCAGCGAAAGGACAAGAGACAAAAAAAAAAAAGAAAAAAGCACGAGCCGCGCGAGTTCGTACCCGGTGAGAGAAGAGCGAGCGAGAGAAACGAAAAATGTGAGACAAGAAAGATGTCCCTGGGGATAAAACGTGGTTCGGCGCTGCTCCTTTAATCTGTTTCAGGGTTCGACGTTCCTGCTGGGTTTGGCGGACGCCCGAATGCAACGCTGCACACACAAAACATGAGACCGCGGTAAATCGATCGTGCTAAACCTTTATCCGCTAGAGGGAGAACGGGTAACCACACGTTTGGGAATAAAACCCTCCCAGAATGTGGGGAGTTCGGCCAGACTCCGAAGGCGGCGCGTCCTGTATTATAGACAGGGTCGTCTCCATTATAGGGGCAAGAGGGGCCCGGGGGAACAGGGCTTCGACAAGGTCAATCCGCAGCAAAGCTTGTCACGGTACATAGCCTGAATCGCGCAGCTGACCCTTGGTACGAGGCGGAATAAGAACAGGTAGGATAGGTTACTATAGCTTACTTAGCCAGTTTAGCTACGGCCAAAGAGACGGCGAGTTCTGTAGCGACGCTACCATCCAAGATCGACCACACGACGCATAAGTCAACTTGATATAATGGGATGGCGATAGGTACACCAGACCGGAAAAGAAAGAATGCGCGTGGAATGTTCCATGTCGGTGTTTTGTCGGCAGCTTCTCCGGTTCTGGAAACTCACTCGTGAGGATCTGAGGTGTTTCCTCCTTGGGACTCGTGAACCACGAACGGACAGGTCCTGGGACGCTTGACAGCCGCCTCGTGTTCCAATCCAACCAAAACCGACTGCAGGTACGCCATCTTGGCCGTTCGAGCCGGCGGCCGGAACGGAGAAGAGGCCCCTTTCAAGGTAATTTGTTCCACTACAGTAAGTCAGTAGCAGCGGCAAGGTGTGAGAAAAGAAATCCCCCCCCTGGTACGGTTTAACCTACGTAAACTCCCCACGTCACTTGGCAGCTCGGACCATTCAATGTGTGCCATTTTCCCTGACCTTTAGCTCGTCGTATTAATTCACCGTCGCAAGCCTGGTTGGGCAGCCCGCAGTCCTAGCGTCTTTGCCTTGCGCTGCCCTGCCGATCTCCTTAGGGTCCAAAGTGGGAATCGAAAGGGCCGCCCCGGACCTCACAAGCCCCCTTTTTATTCTTTGTACCGACCGACTGGTAACAGGTTCTCTCACCCGCTATGGATCTCCTAATTTCATTAGATCCAACTTGCTAGTACATATGTGTAGGTAGTTGGGATAAAATACTGGGTCGATGTTTTTTTCCCTCTTTTTTCGCTGCAGCTTCTCGTCTTGAGCAACACCAAGCCGGCGAACGAGAAGTGCAGCTGCTTCGAAATCCGTTGGCTATCGGATATAGAGGCTCATTGGGGCTTGATCCAAACGGGTCAGGGTAGTCGTGGGCCAGATCCCATCGGCATGACAGGTGAAATTGGTCCCTGCTGAAGAAAATCTCCGTCTGGCTGGCTTATTAGTCCGGGCGGCATTTTACGCATGAATCTTGTTAATTACGGATTGATCGCGTGCAACGGAATCATCCTTGGATCACATTCTGATCCAGGCGCATAAAAATATCCCGAACTAGGCGAGATGAATGAACTGCTGTTCCCTCTCGAGTGATATTCTTCTTTTCCTTTTTGTTCGCCTTATCACATTTGACATGTGACATCTTGGAGGGGGGAGCATGCCCCGGACTCGCTGACTCGTCACCTCTCATCATAAGCACTGCCGACTAATGATGTTAGCATGTAGTAGCGTAAGAGAAGAACCCACGAAGCCCACCTTTAGCTGTCCGACCGTCATCTCCACTAGTGACACTTCTGATCATAGCCTAGCCGCTACAAGGTACCAGGGTTCTATGCATCTCGGTTGTATCTTGTGGGTACGGTGATACGAGTACGGCCTGGTACGTTTGCCTCGGCTTCAAGCCAAGGACAACGATTGAAGAAAAAGAAGGATTACATAGGACATAAGAAAGGTAGCTTGGACCTGTTTGACGTTGGCGTTAGATGTGGTGATCTCCCCCAGCATATTAGCACCATTCGGCATAAAATGTCTTATATTGGATTGTTCCCAAATACTAGATCAGAACCAAGATAGCTTGGATAATCTTCCAAGTAGTGTTACCATACGTTGCATCTGCCAAATTGTCGACATGCAATATTCTGCAAGCTTAGACGACAATGTTACGCCGGGATTGATGGCCGCCTTGTAAGGGGGCCGCCGTATTCATGAAGTAGGTAAATATTACTCTTATGGAATAATGAATCTGTCCTACCTGGACGCTACCTGGACGGTCCAAAGAATCGGGTTTGGTATGATGAGGCAAATTGTATCCTAGGTATGATCTACAATCTCATCCGAACGGTAACACTAGCTGCTCGGAACCTAATCGTGGTGGACAACCCAATGTTCTAATCCAAGTATTAATCCAAGCATATAGAGTAATATAGAAGAGCGCATTCACTTACTATGTAGACCTGGTAAAGCTCCACTGGATCGCAGACGGCTTCTGTCCGTTCGCGAAGGGCCATATATCAGACCGATATTAAAGTGTGCTCCCGACTGGAAGCACGATGATGTAATCATGCCTGGCTTGGTAGAAGATTGCGTAGAGGTACCAGCATAGTAGCGAAGTTGCTATCTGCAACGGTACTTGAACCCTCCAATCAGGAGCATATTGCTCTATAGTACATGGTAACGTGGTTATGAGCGAACGAATTCCTTTCGCACATGAACTATAATGGATGATGTACGTAGTCAACCTTTGACCGCTTTGGGGTGTCCCACATGAACCCCCTGTTGAACCGTTCTTATGTATGTATATATGTACGTAGTTGTAAGGTGACGATTGTAGCAGTTCGGCGTCTTGACACCCCCATATATTCGCATCTGATAAGAAAGAAGCCAGCCAATAGCGAGAGTGGAGAGGAACCCCCAAGTAGAGAAGGGTCACTTGACCAAATAGCGTGCTATCTTATTATTAAACTACTATTATCTTGCGCCTGAGAAGATGCCGCTTCGGGTGGTTCTTCGAAAATCCAGCCTATTGGAGGTAAATATGTCATTTTATATCAGTAAGGTATAATGCAACGCTGGGGTAGAGCGGGCAGAGCGGGACACGGACGAGATTTGTGCGCCTGCCCTTATATGGATAGTTTGTTGTATCGAGTAACCTGCGCGTAGGTGGAATTTGACCATGGACGATAGTGGCCCCCTTTACTAATATTTGGACCACCTATTCCAGCAAGGAACAAGGACAGGGATACCAGCTGTATGCAAGGAATCTCGGTTGACGACCTTGGCGAACAAGAGCCTCTGGCGACGCCTATCCGCACGATCTCTCAATCTCTCGGGGTCGGGAAAGAAGGCCCTTGTTCGAACAAAAGAGTCCAAGGTGAGATATGACACGTCCCGGGAGGTACTATACGTGCTAGACGGTTCGTTGATACACTACCATGTACAAAAAAAGTGTAGAGGCTGGTCCGCTTCAGGTATAACGTTGAACAAAGTGAATGAGACTCAGCCGAGGCAGCATGCAGGCTAGATATGGTAGCCTTGTGGTGTTTTCCCTATTTGGTGGCATTGATAAAGATGACGCAAGATAATAAGATGCGAGGTGACTATTGGGAAGTACTAGCATGGCTCCTTGCCGCATCCTTCTATTGTATGTGTGTGGGAGGCGTATCTATTCGGGTGTGGGAGACTTCCATTGAATCCAACCCCCCCATGCTGCCATGAAATGGGTACGCAAATGAGGGAATGGGGAATGATAGCTACGATGTTCTCGGGTACCTGGATACAACCTTGGGAACTTGTATCCCGCATCTGAAGTCCCCGAGCCTTAGCGGTGAACCGGCACCGAATTTTCCGGTCGTTAGTAGCTGCCCGAGCTGCATGTGGCTGATGGGAATGTTCCGCGCAAGATGGACTAAGATGGCAGGTGGGCGTCATGATTTCCTGTGAGATCCCCTCGAGATGGATGGATGAATTGTTGCAGCTAGAGGCAGAGACACTGGGGAAACGCGCCTTTTTGCCCCCCCAAAAAATCTCCGAAGCTCCGGTTCAGATCTTGACAAGAAGGTATGTAGCATGCTCTTATCGTCTGAACCATCACCTATATTGTACGCGGGACTTGTGCATGAAATCGGCATGCGGTTTATAATTCCACGTTGTATTATTTATTCGTTCCTGGTAAATAGTAAGCCATCAGTTGGCCCTTTTAGTTGGCCGTCGCCCAGTATATCCATGTACCGGTTGATAACGATACTTGTCGACATTTGTACCAGGTCCACAAGGTTCGGTGATCCACGGCCACCCAAGACGCAATGGCGTCGGGTAGCGAGAGACAAGGAGAACTTGTCAACGTTGGGAGAGGCTTCTGCACATGCCGGAACGCATCATGCATCAAGGTCCCATCCCATGTGGAGATCATGGCAGTAATCTTAAGTCCAGCTGATCTCGGGTGAAAATTTGCGGTGTACAAAGTACCGAGCCCGTTAATGAGAGAAAGCATACGAACGTTTGCGGTGTTGGCGCTGAAATATAATACATCTGCTATCTTGGAACTGGTGTGATGATTCGAGGCGACGACTTGAAGGCTAGAAAAGTGATTGTTGTTATTTTAGGATCGTCCCACGGGGCTGGCCGTTTTCCCCAACCTCGTAAATCTTCCAAGTCTGGCCGCGGCATGGTCCAAGGCCGGTCTACAACCAGTCGTATTGTGGCCTACATTGTTTGGTGCTACAGACGCAATAAAAGTAGGCGTCGAACCACAAACGGTCAAGCGGTTTTGGCAGGATCATTGGCGGTTGCCCGGTCAGTCAAAATCTTCAGACATAAGACGAAAATCTAGTGGCCCGTTTCCTTGGTGTGGCCTCCGAGCAAGGACATGGACTATTGGACTCGGGAGACACTACATGGCAGCCGAACGCCTCGTAGATCTCGGTCCAGATTGAGGAAGTCCCATTTTCTACCATGTAAGGTCTAGTATTTGGCGTCTGGCGTCTGATGTCTGGTGGGGTTTGTGGGGGTAATTCTATCAACTCGAGGTCTAGAGACTTAAGGGGTTAGGTATCTTTCTGCCTCGTGGCCACGGTTCTTATTCACGACGAGTCTGAAATATAGCGCCAAGTGAGGACGACTTGTGTCTGAGTGCTGCAGAGCAGAGGCCGTCGCGAAGCGCCATAGAATCCCGCACGCGATAGCTGACACGGCGTTTAGATGCTTCATTCATGTTTGAGACAATCGCCTACAGGATGGTGTTGTATGGGCCTTGCGGTAAAAGATCCGCAGGCGCTTGTAAAAAGACGGGCTACGGCTCAAAAGCAATAGCGGGGATCGACCGGAGGATTTAATCCCTAAGTAGATTACGGAGGTGGGCTGTAATAGAATTGACCAACTAAGCCGAGTTTTCTTTTATTAACAAAGCTGTATTTTTTCCCTTCTCCTTTCTTGAATTTTACGAGACTGAAGTGTATAGCTAGGCAGGTTCGGGATTCGGAAAGAATTAGTCTAGATAATGGCTTTGTACTATATCCTCGTACCTAATGTACCAACATAAGGTCGAGGTACATACATGCATGTACCTATGTACTATTTCATTATAGGTACATATGTACATACTTCCAGCTAATGTGCTGATGAGGCACGGGCTCGTCAAAGTTTAAGCTCAGGACCGGGATGCAAGGACTAGCATGCACCGGCATAATGGACTAAACTATCAAAATGCTAGTCTGGTACCCGGAGAGCGGACGCGATATGAAAGTGCAACTTTATTAATGGGCGCATTGACGATGATAATTAATATGGATAGTAGGGGGTACGTACATACATGCCTACATAGTACCAATGCCAAATGTCAACATCCAGTGTCGACGGAGGCCGGGAGAGGCCAAATTAGAGAGCACGAGAAGACGAGAGAAAAGGCAACCTTTGGCGAGTTGGCATTAAGATTGGCATTGGCAGCACATCCAAGCCTATCAAAGACGCGGTGAGGCCTGTAATCTAGGCTTTATTTACTCATGTTATTAACCTGCCCTCTTGAACTTGGCCAAGAACTTGAACTTGGTGAGAAGGCCTGACGAAGCAGCTCGTAGAATAAGCCACAATATAATGAACCGTTGTATGACCACATGGCAGGTCCGCACCCAAGCAGCCGCATTTCCAGCCACAATCCACCAAGATCCGCTCGAGTATACGGTACATGGTACACGGTACGCGGCACGCGGTACGCGGTTCACGGGACTAGGGACATAGAGTATCGCATTAACAGCTCTATCTTAAGATGCAGGTAAGATAAATAACCATCACTGGTGTATACTTTCTAGGCAAGAGAGTCAATGATGAATACTACGCAGTATCTATTTAACCTAGGAGGCAGACGATATAAACTACATGGTATGATAATTGCCATGTGTTATGCGTTACATGGTAGGGAACTACCGCAATACATGTAGTTATTGCTAGCGGGATGGTACCGTCGCATCTGGTAACTTTAGACTAAACATGTACGGATTATATTGATTACATAGTACAGCCCTTAAGGCTACTAGGTAGGGCTAAGGAGACGGGGAGATTATAGTAATGATCTCTATCTATTATCTACCCGCCGAAAATATCGCGAGGCAGAAGATGACCGAATCTTCCTAGGCTGGTAGGATGCGGAATAGCTACCATAGTACATAATGAAGAAGGCTAGTCTATTCATTTTCTCTAGATGCATACATAGTCCCAGAAAGGTCGAAGCCGCTGCAGATAGTGTACTACAATTACCTTCCTACTACATATGTAAGTACGTACTTAGTCGCCGATAGGGTCCATGCTTTTTTACCATTTCGGGATCATGCGTTAGCACGCTTACCCGGTTCTATCTAGCACGCACATGTCATCAGGTCCATCCGGTCTAGGTACAGTAAACTAATCCCAAGTTGATGTGACCTAGCACATAAACCCCACGCCGATCACCGCAAGTCTCGAATCCTCTTTTTTTCCTCTTCGAGACCGGTATTTCTTTAATTTGGATACGTATCTACCTAACTCTGGCTCAAGTCCATCTCTTCACCAAAGTTCCTCTGGGGGAAATGAGGCGCGAGGTTGACATCCAACGAATAAGGCATTGAAAGCTCGGACGATGTGACTGTCGATCCTCGCATCGCACCATATGTATCATGATCGATAGTCTCATATTAACCCTGTTTCCCATGTTCGTCATTGCTGAGCAGACAGGCAAGGGGGCTTTGGGAGTCTAGACACAGAGATCAAAATAAGCAATATCCTCTGTGCGGCCAGACGGCCAGGCGGCTTGAGCAAGCAATCGACACGTCCACCATGTCCACTCTACCGCACGATGACGAACGTGGTAGCTATAGTACTTGGTATGAGTATGAGTATAGAGTAGGTAGAGTACCTACCAGCCTAGGGTGAACTTCATCTTTCTGCGCTTTTACATATCAAGATATCTAAGGTATGCCCTCGCTGCGAAACTACCCACATACGTCAATATCTTGCAAATGAACAATGGCACAGAATATGCAAGGCTAAGAATATAAATGGGGCACTATACCAATGTATGAATACAATCTTCTTTTTTCAATACTCTGATATACTGATGCATGAACCGGTCCCCATCAACCAATCTTTATCCTTGGTCGTGCCCAGGTTGGCCCCCCCGTGCAGACTGATCGAAACCTACATCCCTAAGAACTGGGTACCCGTATGCAGACCTGCAAGATTTCCCCATGTCGATTGCTAATTGATAATCTACAAGACAAATACTTACAATACGAGGTAAGATGAAATAGAATAAATGAAACTTTACACTTCATCACATCACTCGGACGAGATTCGTCCATTTTAGATGTGACAACAATCGAAGAGCCGCCGCTAAGGAACTGCCGCCGCCTAGGGATGCGGCCAAATCCCACACAAGTCCGGTTCCGCACAAGCCTTTCCTATCATTCGAACCCATGTTGCCATGCTACCATACGCTCATGGTTTTCTATTCTGCGGCCATAAATTATCCACCATTGAGAAGGTCGAGACTCGTGAACTCTATATCGTGCAGGACGAGGTTGAGGTTATGCTGTATATAATTATCTCTACCATAAACGTAAATGCTTGGCCTTGACCCGTATCACGACGAGGTGGGTATGTACGTTAGGTACATGATATAATACTGTCATCAAATAGTATACCTACCCAAAATATACGGTCGTCGCCGTCGGGCCAAGGCCGAAAGCTGTATTCGTGAGAGCAAGTTTTTTTATTTTTATTTTTATTTAGGTATTCCTCCTCTACCAATCTTCTCCGGTCGAGCTTTGCGAAGGCCACGTTGTTAGTCGGTGGCGTTTACACTAAGACTTCGGGATACCACCTCTTTGCGTTATGGCTTACGACCGGGGAACAAGTGCTAACTTGTCTAAAAGTAGAGTAGAGCCTCATGGCGGACTAGTAATAATCTAATCAAGTACAGCGTCCTAGGATTTTCCCTTCCTTTTTTTCTCCTTAAACGGGATTGGAGGTACGAATACCTACTATGTAAAAGCCGCAGAACCGTTATCGTATTAGTGAGGTCGGGCCAAGTCTCTGACCCGACCTGCTTGTAATATAATCCAAGTGAGGAAAAAACTCATCTCGAACTTTCTGCTGATCTTCTCGGTCCCTTTTACATCATATCCATATAATACATGTGTAAGATGCTGCTCCTCACTTTCTTTAATTGAGCTGAGGCCTGAAAGTTAGGCCATCTGGGTTGCTTTCCTCCAATCAAAATCGGCCACCAGCCAATAGTTGGCTCGCCATTTGATGCCGGAGACCGGTTCCGTCAGTGATATATTTTTTTTTTCTTTCCCATTCTTTTGCCTAGCACTAACCGTTTTCCCCCATACGTGCACGTTCAAATAATAACGCCCCCAACTAATTCAACAGCGATGGGCTAGACACCTCTTATAAACGCAACCAGCTTTGACAGCCGGACACCACGATTCCTCAATAGGGCCACTAGCGTGCCTTGCAGTCTATTGAAGTTACGTGCATGCCCATGCCAGCTCACATACCTACGCAAGACCGCATAACCGGGCATTTTCTTGAACTGCTTGTCTTGCATCCCGCTCCCACCCCTCTCAGGAGTGGACTACGTACCCGTTCGCTGCCCCCTTATTACCTACCTAAGGTAGGCTGGTAGGTACCATGTGAGGTCAGAAACAGTTAGGTATGTACATTGTAGGTAGGTAGCAGAGGCAGTAGAGGTAACAGGTATTGGTCCGGCAATCAGACACGCACCCCCCTCCCAAAAAGCCGTTGAACAATACACCCCCCTTCTTCTACTCTGGACTCTTACCCCTTCGTCTCCTAGTCCCCTTCGAATCTCGATAAACCCTGGCCAATGATTGCGTCGTGTTTTGGAAGACTGTCTCATTATTTCCGTTGCGCATTTCTTAGCAATCTCAGAGCGCTCAGACAGAGTCACATCATGGGTCCTTACGCGGGGAATTCTCAGATCGCCAGGGGAACATTGAAAGAAGAAGAAAAAATAAGGCGAGGGGATGGTAAGGAGACGGTCACGTCGAAAAAAGGTATTTTGCATAACACGGTTTGTGGTATATAGTATTGTGGGATATTACAGTACTAGATGAGCACAGAGAAATTCGTTCATCACTTTTTTTTTTGCTGCTGCTGGCTGGCTGGCTTAGCTGGACTACCCTGGAAATACATGGGCGATGATTAGCAGCCAATGCTTCCCCGTCGAGGCCAGGGTCTACCCTGACAGGTCCGCAGTACCCATGGGACCCCTGGACATGAGCTGGGATTCTACCATCATGGCCTCCATGTCAAGCAGGTCCACATCTCTATCTAGCACTGCTACCCATCTCCATCCTTACTCTCAGCACATTTATTAGCGGACGCAGTACTTGTACCATGACCTGCCCGTGGGTACAATACACCCCGTACTTCGTACATGTGCTCTGTCTCTCTCTCTCGTTGACGTTGTTGTTCCCCTAGACACTACCTCACTACCTAGGTCGACAAGCACTGCAAGAAAAAAGAGACATATCTTATTATTAGCCTCTTGCATACTCGCCCTGTCACATCGACATGCTCCAGGGATCTCTTAAGAGCGTCTCTCTGCTACCCTCTCTCTCCTCCCATGCCCAGTCCCTGCCGTAGTAGACTACCCCCCCAGTATTTGCCCAGCCCGGTGTCTGTGCCAGCGCATTGTTCAGTACTTGTCGACGAAGAACTGCCAAGCAGGCCTGGCGCGTGTGCAGAAAGTGGCCTTGTACTTTCGTATGGCGCCCCAAAAGAGCTTGTACCCTGGTTCATACCTAAATTGTCCCAATCTTTAATATTAAAGTCGCACAAAAGCCTCCCGCGACCTTATCCAGACCCAAAAGTTGTCGAGCTTCTCCATCTAGAGTCGACAAGCCGGCATCATCGACCTCTGCCCGACGCAGCTACCGCCGGCACGTTGCCTTTCCCAGGCCTCCAAGACCCAAGAGCTTTCTGACGGTGCTACAAGGAGAAAGGTCGTGTGTCTTGTGCTGCAGCTCTCCGTCATCCCATCTCCCAAGTTTCCACCAACTCCGCCGCGCGCCGTATCACTAAATTCTCCAAGCTTGACTGAGCCAGTATCACAGACGATTTTGCTTGTCCAACGCTGTCTTTGACCATTCGCCATCAGGCCGGGATTGAGGTCGCCATCCCTAACCGGTCTTGACCTGTGTCTTGGCCATATAACTTCTAGAGATAAACGCCCTACGCAGCCGAGGGAGGAAAAAAAGAGGAAAGAAACTCCCAGAGTCGAGAACCAGACCTCTAACTTTTCAGTGCATTCAAGTCCGGACTGCGCTGGTGGACTTGAAGAAAAGCGTGGCTTACCAATCGGCGCGGTTTAAAGGACCGAGGGTGATCCTCTAAATACACCAAACTTCGCAAGTTAACCCGGGCATGCAATCCTTCGAGGTCCGCCAGCCCTACTTCTAAACGGTGCTCCCTTACTCCCGCCTAGGGTACCAAGGCCACCCGTTTGGGAAGGAGAGGGTGTTAGGGGCTCACAAGTCCTATCGTATACTCTTGTCCAGCTTTCTCCATGCAAACCCTCATCTGCCGTGCTGAGGAGTCGAATTTTCTGCTCGGCCAGCGCCGAGGCGTATCGAATCTGGCGAACTTCGCTCTAGACCTGTCCTGGGCCAGAGCAGAGACGGATTGTGCTCTTCGCGGCACAAGGGCGTATCCCTCTCCGCCCATGTCAGGGTCTCCACCGCCACTCCCGCCCAAGCCAAACCCAGAGGTCGGTGATCGAGGTCAGGGAGGCTATCAGCCCGCTAGTCATGATGCATATCGTCCAAGCTCGACAATCCCCGGAAGCGAATATCGAGCAACACCCTCACAACCGCCACTACCACCACCCACTACCGGTGCTCCAAGATCTTTTCCCTCGGAGGCACCGGAGCGAATGCCATATTCATACCATCGTCCAGAGGAGACCATGGGAAGACCGATCTCCTACCCCCCGCAGCCAGGCCCGATGATTCCCCAACCTCAGTATCCGCTTCCGCCGGTAGTAGGTCCTACCATGGGTCCGGCACCTTACGCAATGCCGAGCAACCCTCCAGGCGTCGAGAATCCACCATTTACCTCTCCTAAGTCTCAGAGGAAGACTAAAGGGCATGTAGCTTCAGCTTGTGTGCCCTGCAAAAGAGCACACCTCAGGTACTACCAAAAATTCACCTTTCCCGTTTTGTGCGTTCCTAGAGGCTAACACTTTGTAGATGTGACGGTATGTTTCGAGTTCCTTGTTATTTGTTTTTGTTGTATTATGCTTCAGGGGGGCCGCCATGGCACGGAAACCATGAGAATTTTATTATCGAACACGGCGTGAGCTATGAACTCGGCAATTCCTCCGGATAGCGAACTTCAAATAGCGCGTGATTATCTGTCATATCCGTGGCTGTGGGTGATGATCGGATCCGAAACGAAGCCCCTGTTTTGAAACCCGGATTTCTCAGTTTCCAACGAAGATGGTCTCACGGATAGAGATCGACGGGATCGCCATAATCCGAGTCTATTCTTAGGGGCGGGATAAGTTCCAAGGGTGGCTTTCTACAAATGGCACGCATAAACGACGGTACCAAGCACGGAGTTGAGAGCACGGAAGATTGGCACCATGGAGATTATCGTACGCTGCCACAGCCAAGAGCTCCAGATGAGACCAGAGTCGTCTTCCACAAGCACGCACCTTGCGAGGCTCATGCTGCTCCACCCCCTATTAAGGGCATAGATAAGCTTCGCAGGCCTTGGTTCGATTCGAAAGTGCCGCTGATGCCAATGGACGCATATTCCGACTGAGAGTCTCCTGGAGCATAATACCTGATGTTCAACTGTTTGCCGTGAAACCGTGGTAGAAAGCTGACAATGTGGTTTGAATAGCTCAACGTCCCTGTTCGAGATGTCTCAGCAACGGCAAAGAAGAGTCTTGCGTCGACGTCCAGCATAAAAAGCGCGGCCGACCTCGATTACGCGATGACAACCAGCCTCGATTCGACACCGGGAGATTCCCTCACCCACACCCAGCCGACCCGAATATGCGGCGACCAGTCTCACTCTATTCGCCGATTAGCGCTGTATCTTCGCTGTACGAAGACCCTCTCCGGAGGAGTCAATCTTATAGGATCTTAAAGTCCCAGCCAAGCGACCCTGGTCCACATAGGTATATCGAGCGTGGATCGACTGCCGATGCGAACATCTTCCCTGCCCCTATATCCATACCGTCACGTGCACCAGAACCAGTGGCGTTTCTGACGACAGATTTGGAGATTGCGAGGGCCTCAAGAACGTTTGTTGAAGCGGTAGGATCTCAGTCGATTGCAGGTCGGAGGTTATTGGACGTTATCAGTCCAGTTGAGCGCGATAGGGTCATTGCGCTCCAAAGGTCTCTGCTGGAAGAACAGGGCAGAAAGGAGCCAAACTATCTTCCACCAATTTTTGGAAAACAGGAAGCCGCGAGGGTAATAGAGGCGTTGCCGTTCAGCCCGGAATCGATATCGAGGTTCCAACTAGATCGCCAAGACTTTTTCACCTTCATTGCTGCGGATGGACAACAACGACCCTACCCGATACGCATCGGATTAGCAAAGGAGGACTCAATATACTTCGTTGTGATGCTGTTGATGCGCCCGTTTCCGCACCCTTCACCGTCTCCCCACGCCAGAGAATTTTCGTACTCATTTCAACCCCAACCCTACGCTCAACTGACCCCTCCGTCGGCATCCTTCGATCCTGGACGGCCGAGATTTGGTGAATCACCCCGTGAGAGCGCTTATACGCCAAGGCAGCCACCAACGCCTGCTCTAGGATCGGGTCTTACACCTGGCGTGAGCCCGAACATCTCCTCTTATCCTACTTCGGCACCCGCGCGTGTCGAGCCCCAGCCTGGGCCTTCTCAGCATATTCCAAGGAGTGAACTTTCCATGGCCAGACCCCCTCAGCAAGTAGAACTTCAACTACCACCCATCCGGGGTCAGGGTCAGAGCCAGGCGAATCCCCCGGGAGAGGCCCAAGGTTGGCAACGGGATGATCGATCAGGCCGTGTTGATATCGGTGGACTAATAGAAAAGCCCGATCCATCACGGCGAGGACGGTAGTGGCGTTCGATCGTCGCTAAGAAACTCCAAAACACCGAAATACCATAAGCTCCGGCTGGATAGTTCGGTCTATCGTTGCAAACTAGTCGCATTCGAGACCTGTTCGCAAGGTTAATACCCAAAACTGTATACAACCCATTCGCACTCGAATTGTAAAATATACCCACGTCGCGTATCCGTCGTTTTCAGTCGCGCAGGAGATACCATGTACAACATAATGCATCTTTCCATCTATACAACATACTTCCGCCATTTCACAGCTTTTACCCCCTCAAAGCTGTCTTAATACTAGCATGATTCCGTGGGTCGTTGCGTCGCCTCACCCCTAGTCTTCCTGGCTTGGGTTTCTGCAGCGGCGTTCTTTTTTCCTATCCGACACTTTTCGTCTTGGTCAGGTTCAGGTCAGGTCAGGTCATCCAATTTTCCCAGTTGCATTGTCGAAAAAAATATCTTGGGCGCGGCGCTTGCGGCTCTCTTGTTTCGCCACAAACCGGTAACTTGTGTGACACCGGGAGGCGGCAGCCCGAGAGGAGAAGAGGAGAGCGCAACATCATAATGAGAGGGATCGTTTATTCGGGAGGTGGTTTGCGTCTTCATGTACTATATATCAAAAAAAGTCGAGCTCGGGAGCATTGCTTTTGTGACATGAAAGAGGAGGCGGTGGACTCGGGTGGCAAGGCCAGAAACGCCCAGCTTGACCGTGTCCGACTGTTTGATGGGCAAACCCCGTCATACCAGGCAAACGGGCGGGGTCTTTCGAGTTGGGGTTCTCTGGCTATTATCTTTTCCGTCTTGTGTATAATTTTTTCTGCTTTCTGATCTCATGTCTTCTCGTGTATTTAGCCAGCGGTATTGGCGGCGAAGGAAAGCGAGAGGGGAAAGTCCTATGCGGCGAGATCATATCATAATACGACACTAGGTTAAAGAAAAAAAAGACTCCTGTACAAGTTGGAAGCTACCAAGAGAATAAGAGGAGCCCGCAGAACGTGTGCAGTTTTCTAGCCAAACACGAAACGTGTGGGGAGAGGAGAAGAGAAGAGGGTAGAGCAGAAGTAGGAACCGCAGAATTGGGATGGATTCAGATATATATCAATGAAACGAAACATTTCCAACGGGGACAAGAAGAGAAAATGGGGTTGAAGAAATGAAACAAGCGCGAAGAAACAAGAAACATAGCTGTTTTACCGCGACCCTCAGAAATTTTGGTTTCGGACCAGGCTGATCAGATCCTATCCCCATCCCCATCCCCATTCCCATCAGATCCATCCTGACTTTGTCAATACAACCTGGAAGCGAGCTTATAATCCGCCTCAACTAATCCTGAGGATTCGGGCCGTCCTACCCGTCGACCCCAGTCTGCTAAGTTTCTAGGAGAATTCTTTGCTGTCTTGATCTTAAATCTACAATTATGTTGTTAGGCTGTCAGGTTGGGTGTAAGCGGTAACCAGTAAGAGGTCAGTGCCAGACGGGTTGCCAGGTTCATTGCGGTGGTTTGATATGGATATCGATGTCTATAATATAGTGTTTCGTACCGGGAAAGTTTCGTTTCATTTCCGGGCATTACGACAGTACACATCAACAAGGCACCATCAGAGAGAGAAGACAACAACTTCGTCTGTCAGACACACTCACTCACTCACACACACCTCTCTATCTCTCTGCCGTCTTTCTCTCTCTCCACACAGACGCAGAATAAGTCCGCGGGACGGGAGCACCACACATGGCTACAACCTGGAACGCACACACACACATACACACACGTAGACTTCGTACGCCGCATACGGACCGGGGGCAAACGAGCCAATGTTCACGTTGAACCAGCTGTTGGCTCGGACGCTTCCTTATTTCTTCCCCTCTTTTCTCTATCTGTCTCCTTCTTCGCTGCTGACTTGGATATTCCTTGTTTTTTTTCTCTTCCTGTTGCGGTACCAAGTAAAAGGGCTCTCTCGATCCTTTTTTAGCTCCGATCTCCATACATATACATACAGTTACCGTGATGCCCCCCTTGTAGATTTGCATCTTGCATCACCTTCCCCCCAGCCTAGAAGCACACCGCAAGATAAACAACGAAGAAAAATTCGATGGAGATGCACGCACGTACCACCGCCCGCGCGAAGATGGGTCCTTCGCGGCTGTGCGTTGCAGGCAGGGACAAGCTTAACCTTGATAGAGATGGCCGCGAACCCGCTGCCGTGGTTGGCTCGCTAGATGCCCTAAATCATCAAGCGACCGCAGGAACCGCAGGCGGGTTCGTAGGGTGTGTGTGTGGGTTGGGTTGGGATAGCTCTTGTCTTGACGGCGTGCCTAGGCTCGCTTGCTGGGGAAGCGAAGCGCAGAGTTGAGATTACCTTACCTTAACGACCTGCGACGTACGTACATACATTAGGTACACATATGATTCTCTTCCTTTTTTTATGTAGTGCGGTCTACTACAGGGGTAAGCCAGTGGGTAAAATTGTCCGAGCCGTTGCAGCAACGCATGCTGCGCAGAGTGTGACAGGACTGCGGTACCGTACGAGGATGCCCACCCGGTAGGGTAGCAGTCGTTCTGATGATTTCAACGCTAGCGAAGCAGCAAGGAGGATAAGAAAGAAAATAAAAAGTCCCGACTGGTTCCCCCCCTCCGTTTCCTTTTGCTTTTGCCCTTGCTACCCCAGTCTCGTAGATGAGAAAGTCGATGCCTGTCATCGCGGAAACGATCTCGCACACACGCCACATACATACCACACATAACGCTTACGTTGGTCCCGTGAAGCCCGGGGCACCGCACATGTTGTTAGTAATCTCAGCCCGAACGGAGATATCGTGCCTCGTGATGATCGTAGGATTCTTTCTCGCTGGTTATGATCGACACTGAAACAAATTGGAGTTTTATTCTTAGAGATCGAAACCAAAACTTCGCTATACTCGTGAAATATAAACAAATCTCCTTTTTTGCTTTATTTTTTCTGCTATGTCCCCTTGTCTTTTGGCAATGCCCAGAACCCGGTCAGACGTATAGCGCCGCATCCTTTGACTGATTTAGATGAACACGGTATGGGAGACGTAGACTATTGAGAACGCTTAACTCTGCAAATAAATGGATAGGAGACCCAGATACGAAACGCGATGGCAAGCTGCGTGCCTACCAGATAGCAGGTATGCATAAAGGTAGGCAGAAAAGTCAAGGTCCTTCATCAACGATTTGATGCATGTTAAAATACACAAGGGACTATACGGCCTTGTCGTCAATGCTAGCAGTTCGGGATGCTCCGCTCGACGCCCATTTCTGAATAGAGGAATTCTGTGCCGTCTCCCTCAAATACCGATCGGGTCCTCTTGAACTACTTTTGGTAAGACCGGAGCCGAACATCCAATTACATACGCGCGCCTTAGACTAGAAGCGAGCCCGACTTCTTTGAGAAACACACGGTACAGCGCTGGAGCTGGGTTATTACTTGAAAGATGGATTAGAAACCAGGTCCTACCCAGTGCCTACCCACCTAGACATAGTCTATTCCGTCAATTCATCGACATTTCCTTAGAGGAAGAAGTTATCGTATCGCCTATCTTGTTGATAGAGTGCTTTCTCGTCAGTAGCAAGGATAGGGCTAGTTGATTTTGGGCAACGTTGCAGTGTCGAGAATGACTATCGTTCTTGGCATCCAATGATCTCGAGCTCCAAGTCTCTCTCGCGAGCGTTGGTCTCGTGAGTGAATTGCCCAGGCTGTGAATAGAGAGTATGGTATCATTTCGGGCAGACTTCCTCATAAACGCTAGCAGTAGTCGGAGTAGACTCTTTCGTAAAGAACAATGGTCCTCGATGGAACTATCCCAACCACAATCCCAACCATTATGGGTCTTGGGTCTAATCCACTGAAAACGATATCAACCACGATAGGGTCTTATCGAAAACACGCAAAGGCGCAGAAGGATTAACATGCTCAACGGAGGGCGATAAACGACTGACTGTACGAAGTAATATTAGATAGAAATGGATGAGCCAATTGCCGTTTGTCAAAGTTCGCCCAATCATCGTCAACCCCAAGACAATCGCAAAAGTCCCCAAGCGCTTGGACAAACACGGTGCGGACATCACAGTGCTTCTTTTTTATCGATAAGCCAACTCCCCTTCCAGCGAGTTGCAATTGGACGGGCGACCTCTCTTTTTACCTTACACGTTATCCACAGTGCAACATTAATGGTACCTAAATGCCGACACTAACCAAGTAAGCCGACCTAGCAGCCTAGCCACTTTATTACTCAACTTTAAGCCATACGTCTCATACGTTTATGCACCTAACGTCAAGACGCCTGAGAAACACTTTATTTCTACAGCAAGTGAAAGTAAGAACTGAAGGACAGTGGATTTCAACCTTATACATATCTAGGTACATCAAGTAACTTCAGGGCTGATATCCTATCAAAACAACCTGTCAACCTTCACCGTAATAGTGCTGAAGGCAGGTCTGCCTTGAAGTCAAATGTAACACCACGATGGCCGATGCTATGGAGATTGACGAGCCGAGAGGCACCAAACGAAAAGCCCCGTCATCTCTAGCAGACGAGACCGGCCCTCGCCGAATCAAGGCTAGTCCCATTTACATCCGTTCATGGAGCGTAGGACTAATATTCTCCCTCGCCCATCTAGGCGCTAGACCAAGACGTGGTGAATAAAATTGCTGCAGGCGAGATCATCGTAGCACCGGTGCACGCCTTGAAGGAGTTGATTGAAAATGCCGTCGATGCGGGGGCTACCGTCTTGGATGTACTCGTCAGAGAGGGTGGCCTGAAGCTATTGCAAATCTCTGACAATGGCCATGGAATTGACGTATGTTTTCCTATTATCTCATAAGTCCCGGTCCTAATTCTTTAAACAGAAAGAGGACTTACCCATACTATGCGAGAGGTTCACTACCTCCAAACTCAAGAAATTCGAAGACCTGGGTAATATCGCTACCTATGGCTTCCGAGGCGAAGCCCTTGCTAGCATTAGTCACATTGCTCACTTAACAGTCACCACGAGGACCAAAGACACCGACTTTGCATATCGTGCACTCTACAATGGGGGCAAGATTTCACCTGCAAAGCCGGGTCAGTCGGCTGAACCTACAAGAATTGCCGGGCGACCTGGTACGCAAATCGCAGTTGAAGACCTATTCTACAATGTTCCGACACGACGCAGGGCTTTCAGGTCTGCCTCAGATGAGTTCAACAAAATCATTGATATGATGGGACGTTATGCAATACATTGCGCTGGTGTAGCATTCTCCTGTAAAAAGTTTGGCGAGGCGGGAACGACAATCTCCGTCCAGGCAACAAATTCCACGATAGATCGCATCCGTCAAATACATGGCGGAGCTGTCGCGAAGGAGCTGATAGAGTTCACCGCGTCTGATGATCGTTGGGGGTTCAAGGCTTCGGGTTGGGCAACAAACGCGAACTATCACATCAAGAAAACCACTCTCCTCCTTTTCATCAATCATCGGAGCGTCGAGTCATCAAACATCAAGAAAGCTCTAGAACAGACATACTCCGCCTTCCTTCCGAAAAATGGACACCCATTCGTTTATCTCAGTCTCGAGATTGACCCTCAACGAGTTGATGTCAATGTTCATCCGACGAAGCGAGAGGTCAACTTCCTCAACGAGGATGAGATTATTCAATCCATCTGTGAAAATATTCGTGATAAGCTAGCAGCAGTCGACACAAGTCGTACTTTCATGACGCAGACTCTGCTTCCCGGCTCCATGATATCGGATAACTCTACTCAGCAAGACGGAGATAGCTCGTCCGCCAAGACTCCAGTCGCATCGCGCAAAGCGCCAGTACGGGCCAATGAGAGCACTATGGTTCGAACGGATGCTTCACTCCGCAAGATCACTAGCATGTTTTCTGTGGCCTCGCCGTCTCCAGCAGCTGGTACGCCGAGTAACACCACGCGCGATGCTGTGCAGGAGCCAGTATATGAAACTACCGACCGTGAACCAATTCTCTGCCGGCTGTCAAGTGTGCGAGAACTCCGCTCTGAAGTCAGAGACGATATGCACCACGAGCTCACCGAGGTTTTTGCTAATCACACCTTTGTGGGTATTGTGGATGAGAAACGCCGACTAGCAGCCATTCAAGGAGGAATTAAATTGTTCCTCATAGACTACGGCCGAGCGTGCTTCGAGTACTTCTACCAGGTCGGGCTCACAGACTTTGGCAACTTTGGTGTCATCAAATTCCAGCCTGTGCTTGATCTGCGCGCGGTGCTCAGAATTGCGGCTGAACAAGAAAAGGCCAATGCAGCGGATGACGACACTTTTGACGTAGACGAAGTCGTGGACACTGTGGCGGACCAGTTGATCGAGAGGAGAGAAATGATGCTCGAGTACTTCAGCCTCGAAATATCCCCGGCCGGCGAGCTGCTCAGCATCCCGCTTCTCCTGAAAGGCTACACGCCGTCCATGGCAAAGCTTCCCCAGTTCCTCCTCCGCCTCGGCCCGCATGTCAACTGGACGGACGAGAAGCTGTGTTTCGAATCGTTCCTCAAGGAGCTGGCAACATTTTACGTTCCGGAACAGCTCCCCACGCTCCCGGGAAGCGACGAGGCGGAGGAAAACGTCCCCGACGAGATCAAGGCGAGGAGAGCACAGATCCGTCGCGCGGTGGAGCACGTCTTCTTCCCGGCGTTCAAGGCGAGGCTGGTGGCGACTAAGTCGTTGATGAAGGGTGGCGTGCTCGAACTGGCCAGCCTCAAGGGGCTGTATAGGGTCTTCGAGCGGTGCTGATGGTAGCACGTAGGGAGGATGATGGATACCCTGGGGCTGTGTAGCTAGTGGAGAGCATGTCTGACTGGCTGTAAGAAGACTTATGTACTAGAGCTTAGTGGATCTTGCTGCATGGCTCATAAAAGGCATTAGGTATTGTCTGAATTGAAATCTTATAGGGAATCGGTAAGTGAGCTAAGTCTTTGCTTATGTCCTATGTAGAGTGAACCATGATAAGTATGTGTGGGCTCTTGCAGTAAGTCTTACCTTTGACTAGTGGCAGAAGGGAAATGTCACGTCAGGCAAATGAAGCTTTGAGATATCATCATGATGGCACCGTATCTCCTACACGTCAGGCAATGATGCGAGGGTCAAAGACGTGTGTGTAATAAAAACGCATGCATGCGTGATGAATTTTTACACTATGGTGTGCTCATTACATGGTACACCACGAACGATCGTGAGGTTCTGAGAGCAGCAGGTATGTTCAGTAATCCGGAAACATCCAGAACATTGAGAAAGAAGAAAAAAAGGAAAGTAAAAAGTAGGCCATCTTTTGTATCACCCAGTTCATCACTCATTATCCAACTAAAGGGAGAAAGAAAGAACCGCGAAGAGATAGATCAACACAACCAACAAGGAGAATCACTGGAGAATCTACCATGTCGACCTAAATCTGAGTTGAGGTGCTTGCGTACCTGCTCGGGCAGCATAGGTAGGTCGTGCTTAGACTTGAGAAGGTAACCCTTCATTGTGTTTGTGGGGATAGGAGGTTTGGATATAAGCGAGAGACGATGACGATGATGACGACGACGATGGCTGGCTAAGGCTGGCTTAGACCTCCTCCAGGCCGTCTTCAGCATTAAACTCGGAGCCGGAGGTCGCCCCAGCCCTTTCGGTGTCGGAGCTTTTCGCTGTGGGTTGGGTAGCATGAATGTTAGTGCTTAGAAAGAAAAAGAGAGAGGGGAGGGGGAGGGAGAGGGATAGAATAATGTAGAGGCTTAGGTTACATACTAGCGACGATGGTGTCGGCATCAGAGTCAATAACCTCTTTCTTCACACGCTTGATCTGTCGCTTGGGGCGAGGGCTGGGCTCTATGTGTAGCAGATATGTTAGCACCTAAAGGATAGTGAAAGAGAGACTCAAATGAAGGAAGGTGGGTGGCTAGAGGATTTCTACTACGTACTGTATTCCTCCTCCTCATCATCATCGTCCTTGTCGCTATCACGCGGCGAGGAGCGCTTGCGAGAAGCACGGCCAGAACCTACAGGTGTATAGGAGGTTAGCTATAAGACTCTGCAAAAGCGAAGCCAAGATGGAAATTATTAGTGTCTACTCACCGGTCGGGGTCTTTGGGGGAGTCTTGGGGATGGTTGTAGAACCTCTTCTACCGCCCTTTGGGGTAGAAACCTCTTGGCCATTCTGTTTTTGGTGGGCGGCCCCTTGGGTACGGATCTTTTCCATCCTGTGCCTAAGACTCTTGACGGTGCGGCCAGGCATGTTGAGGTCATCGTATTTGATGTGAACACCATTGCTGGTTAGCTGGATGATGACCTGGTTCAAGAAGCTGACCTATATTATGTAGAATATTAATAGTTATTTCTTAGTGGTGTAGGAAGGCTAGTAGGAGCAGTTCACATACCAGCTCGCTGTCGGTCCAAGGTTTAGACATATTGGTCGTTGCTGAAGATAGTACGAACTTGATAATAAGTAAGGTAAGTTAGGTGTGGATAAATGGGCGAAGTCAGACGTGACTTGTTATGTAGGTGTGAAGAGAGTGTGTAATGAAAGAAGAGGTATGGGGATGGATATTGTAAGGACGACTGCTGTAAAGGGGAGGTTTGTTAGGCAGCATTGAAGATATGGGGGGTAGAGTTTCTATACTCTTGAGGAAAACTGAAGTGGTCCTGTTTGGAGACTAGATGGCAGCATAAATGCCTAGGAAGTGGTGTGTATTGTGTTATTCACACATCTGTTGTTAAGCAATCTGATTCACAACGTAACACTAGGGAAACAATATTGAGGAAGGGAGGGCAAATAGGTTTGTAGAATATAGAGACAGCTTTGACATACCTTGGTATCAGTGCTTTAAGTGTTGAAGGTTGGATTACCATGAGAAGCGGAATGAGAAGCAGTGACAAGCTGGGGAGGAGGGTTGAGCAGTAGGAACAACTGGGACTAGAGAACAGGAGCGTGATGGAGTAGATATAAGGAACTCCTGATTTGAGCTTGGTGACTTAGGTATGGCATACCCTCCATTACAATCATTATGACCATAGTCGCCCCCAAGATTCCCAAGCAGACATATACGAGACACCCACGCTGGTCGAGTATGCCTGCTCAACATGCATAGACTATCACATTTATGACAAACTACATTTCTATCCGGAATACTTTCGTTATCAAGTAGTCCGCGGACAGTATCGTGAAAAAAAGGATGGTTGGGTACCCCTCCAGATACTTCCCCCTCCTCACAAAAGCAAAAGGTACTTATGCACGGTGAATGTCCCGATCTAGATTCGATCAACTCCAGCCTTAACCGAGAAGTCGGGACAGTACATGTTAACTGACCAGGTTAACTCGGGCTCGAGCATGGGGTAAAACAACCCCAGATGACATATCATTCGGCACTGTACTGTTGTCTACCACTGTGACCGGGCGGTCGGCATAGTCCTACATGAAGAAAGCACCATGAACGATGCAAACAAGGGCCATTTGAACGGGCTAAACCCCACGCTCTTCTCACCGAGGCACCGAGGGGAATGTTGAGATCGCGCCGATAGGTGCAATATGCCCATCAGCTACAGGCATCTAGGAATTTACCGGGCAAGTTGATGGCTAGTCCTGGTACTAGAGTTCACTTTGTTCTCGAAATGACCAGGGCAGAAGTGATAATCACATTTAACAAGCTCTCACCCCAGACCTAATCAGCACTGTATACCTTGGATCGAGATAAGTGAGAGCTTTCGCAGAAACCTGTATAAACTTACAATTTATAATCGTCAACTACTTATTGTATAAACACTATGTCTAGCCCATCTTTATCTCTTTGAAAAGAGTCTTTTGCTGAAGTTACATTTTGTTTATTCAAGTAGCGAATCAGATTATGGTTAACTGTATTAAAATGTACATGTAGTTGCACAGTCAGGCACAGGCACGTGAAGGGTTATGCTTGATTGGGCCTGGCAGCCTGGCTGGCCTGAAAGTTAGCCTACCAATGCAAAGGTCTAAATAAGGCAATCTGTACTCTGATTAGCTAATTAGCTAATCCCACGGACGCTAAGATACCAATCCCGTTATCGCAAGGATGCGATAGCCAGGATAGCCTGAGCCTCCGGCAAAACTTCCAAGCTTTCCTCCCCGAGCTCGACGGGCTTAGAATTGCCATCAGCAGGAGGTAGAAGGTAGACGGGTTATAAACTGTCTCGGTGGTTATTTCGCGAACAGTCTTTGTCGCATTGATTCCTTCCTTTTCATACGGATTGTTTCTTCCTTGAATTTTCCCGTATTTGATATCCCATCAGCCAAAAAAGCGAGAAAGTTCCCTGGTCTTACAGTGACACCAGTCCGCGTCACGAATCACCATCATCTCTGGCATCATCACCATCTTCCATCGCGGTCACCTTTTCGATGCTGGAGTTGGCTCATCTATGTGTCAAGTAGATGTGTGTGGCAGCAAACTGAGGACAATTGGCGCTGGATGAAGCGGCTTTTGCCTTCGCGCATTGCTGAGTTAAGCTCCTCTCGGATTCTATTTCGCCAGTCGACATCACCACGATTCTTCCGACTCACCTCCTTGTCACGGTGCGCACTCACGCCTACACCTACCAACCAACCTCGACTCAGATTCACTCTTTGTCTTTCAACACGACAGTTCACTACAGAGTCATATCGCTCCCAGCAATCAACTACTGCCATCATGAATAAATTAAGCCCAACATCGCGCTCTAAGCGCAAAGCTCCCTTCTCTCCCGACGAACGCCCCCACAAACACTTTCGACCCACGAACGGCAAAATGTCCCCGGGCGAGAATACCCCTGATGCCGAATTAACAAATTTTGTCGATTCCGAAATGGCCACGGATGAAGAGCCCGGCCCTCTCTACCCACCCCAGGCGCCGCCTGATACGGTGGAATGGCAAGCCACTATAGAGAATGTCGTTCGGAATGTTGTTTCTATTCGATTCTGCCAGACATGTTCTTTTGATACCGATGCTGCCTGTGCTAGTGAAGCTACTGGGTTTGTTGTTGATGCTGAGAAAGGGTAAATGCTCCTGATAATAAGTACCTGGGTACTCAACCTTTCTTCCCCTGCTAACACTCTCGTTGGTAGATATATCCTTACTAATAGACACGTCGTTGGTGCGGGTCCTTTCTCGGGCTATGTCGTGTTTGACAACCATGAGGAAGTAGACGCATACCCTGTCTACCGAGACCCTGTGCATGACTTTGGCATTCTGCGCTTTGATCCCAAGGCTATCAAGTATATGCCAGTGGCGGCCCTCCCCATGCGCCCGGACTTGGCAAAAGGTATGTTGTATCGCTTTAGACTGACTATCAAATTGAATTCCTAACCTTTTTATTGTTAGTGGGCGTTGAAATTAGAGTTGTTGGAAACGATGCTGGCGAAAAGCTTAGTATCCTCTCTGGTGTTATTAGTCGACTTGATCGCAATGCCCCTGAATATGGCGAAGGCTATAGCGACTTCAACACAAACTACTACCAAGCAAATGCCGCGGCCAGCGGAGGAAGCTCTGGTAGTCCCGTTGTTAATATCGATGGGTTTGCTATAGCTCTGCAGGCTGGTGGGCGAGCTGATGGTGCGTCTACGGACTATTTCTTACCCCTCGACCGACCGCTGCGAGCTCTTCGCTGTATCCAAGAAGGCAAACCGGTTCAACGCGGCACCATCCAATGTCAATTCTTGATGAAACCTTTTGACGAGTGCCGACGCCTTGGCCTGTCACCAACTTGGGAGAAGGCGGTCCGGGAAGCTTTTCCGAAGGAGACGAACATGCTCGTTGCCGAGATAATACTTCCCAAGGGCCCGTCTTTCAGCAACATAGAGGAAGGAGATGTGCTCCTAAAAGTGAATGGGGAGATGATCACTCAATTCGTTCGACTGGACGATATTTTGGACTCGAATGTTGGCAAGACCATTCAGCTCACTCTTCAGCGAGGGGGTGAAGATATCGACGTGGATATTGAGGTCGGCGATCTACACGCAATTACTCCGGACCGGTTCGTCACTGTCTCCGGAGCGAGTGTGCACAACCTCTCGTACCAACAGGCACGCCTGTACGGCGTAGCAATCAATGGCGGAGGTGTTTTCGTTTGCGAATCTACCGGGTCTTTCCGTTTTGATAGTGCAGATAACGGCTGGATGATTCAAAGCATCGACCAGAAGAAAACTCCCGACCTGCAGACCTTCATCGACGTCGTCAAGGGAATTCCAGATAAGAAGCGTGTCGTGGTTACCTATAAGCATCTAAGGGATTTGCATACCCTAAATACTACCATCATCAACGTTGACCGCCATTGGTCTTCCAAGATGCGACTGGCAATCCGGAATGACTCGACAGGGTTATGGGACTTTGAAGATATCGCTGATGCTCTCCCCCCGATACCCCCGGTACGTCGTAAGGGCGCTTTTATCCAACTGGAACACACCTCCCACCCCGCTGTTGCCGATCTAGTCCGCAGTTTTGTTCGGGTAGGCTGTACGATGCCCCTCAAGCTGGATGGATTTCCCAGGAATAGAAAATGGGGAATGGGTTTGGTCATCGATGCAGAAAAGGGGTTGGTGATGATATCAAGAGCAGTTGTTCCCTACGACTTATGCGACATATGGATCACGATTGCAGACTCGATCGTGGTGGAAGGCAAGGTCGTCTTCATGCACCCGCTCCAAAACTATGCAATTCTCAAATACGACCCGGCTCTCGTCGATGCGCCGGTAGTAAGTGCCAGACTTAGCAAGGATAGCATCACGCAAGGCGCTTCCACGACGTTTATAGGGTACAATCGTAGTGGGCGAATTGTTCATGCTGCAACCACAGTTACCGAGATGACTACGGTTGCAATTCCAGCCAATTCCGGCGCGCCGAGGTATCGGGCCACCAACGTTGATGCCATAACTGTGGATACGAATCTGAGCGGGCAGTGTGGAAGCGGAGTCCTTGTCGACAAGGACGGCACAGTTCAAGCGCTGTGGCTTACGTATCTCGGCGAGAGATCCTCCGGCTCAAGAGACGAGGAGTATCACCTAGGTCTTGCTACACCGACCCTACTCCCTGTCATATCACAAATCCAGCAAGGTCGCGATCCGAAATTACGCATGCTGCCGATGGAGTTCCGGGCCATCGCCATGTCTCAAGCACGGGTTATGGGTGTCTCCGAGGAGTGGATAGCGAAAGTCTTCGAGACGAATAAGCATACCCACCAGCTTTTCATGGTCTCCAAGTGCACCTTTGAGCGAAGTGGAGGCCCGACCATCCTGCAAGAGGGCGATATCGTCTTGACTCTGAACGGCAAGATGATCACTCGCGTATCGGAGCTGGATGTCATGTACTCGCACGAAATGCTCGACGCTGTCATCGTCCGAGAAAGCGAGGAGATGAAACTCCAAGTACCGACATCTCCGGCAGACGACGTAGAGACGAACCACGCCATCTCGTTCTGCGGCGCCGTACTTCACGTTCCCCATCTTGCGGTTAGGCAGCAGATCAGCAAGCTCCCGAGCGAAGTTTATGTATCAGCCAGAAGCCGAGGCTCCCCGGCGTACCAGTACGGATTAGCGCCTACCAACTTCATCACTCACGTCAACGGCAAGCCGACGCCGGATCTCAAGGCCTTTTTGGAAAACGTGATTAAGATTCCGGATAATACATGTAAGTTTTCTTCTTTTCTTTTCTTTTCTTTTTTTTTTCTTTTTTTCTCTCAGTTATGATCGAATCTACATAAAACAGCTTCAACTAACGGGATTGACAGATTTCCGACTGAGGGCCATGACGTTCGACGATCAGCCGTGGGTCATCACGATGAAGAAGAACGAGCACTACTTCCCGACCATGGAGTGGATCAAGGACGGCTCCGAACCCTGCGGTTGGAAGCGCGTCACCTACGAGAGCGGCAAGCCCGTCGAAGGCGAACCGACGGAAGGTATCTTGCCCGTCCAGGACGGGGAGGATATCGAAGGCATGGACGACGACGGCGGGATTTAGTTCGCCGAATACTTGTTTCTTGCATGGCCCTTTTATTGTTTATTTCTTTCTTGCTTTTGCGAAGGGTTACTTGTGCATGCCGCGGGAAAGGGATATGAACAGGTATAGGTACTACTGGTCTTGAGCTGGTCTTCTTGTAAAATAGAAAGTAAGATTCTAAGCTCTTCACATTAGAGAAGCCTGGGTAGGTAGGTACGGGGTGACGCTGCTCGGCCAGCCAACTCCGGTATATAAAGCCTCGATTACTGTGTACCTACTCACTGTATTCCTAGGTACTTTTGCAAGTTTAAAAGATATGTGAATGTACCTGAAATTTTTTTTGCTATCCCATCATCTTTCTTTCTTTCTTTATTCCAAACGCATCTCGAATATGCTGGTTTGGATCTAGGAGTAAGTGGGAATATTAGAAGGGACCTGATTTTATTTCATTCAACCCACTCAGCTATTTATTATGTTTTATGTGGTAAGTACTGCTAGAGTTTGGTTCTGCCCTTAATAGCCATGCGAGACCCAAGGACTGTGTCAAATGCTAAGATCTTTGTCTATAATGAAACTATTAGGACATCTCATGGCTTTTATCCCTTTGTGCCGATAGCCACCATGTCTTCCTGGGGTTTCATTGGTACTGTTACACCTTGACTTGCTTTAGCCCACGAAACACGTCACTCTGGACTACAACACTTGGACGTGAAAATTCTGTATTCTAATTCCCAGGACCACGTCTCAAGAATATAATATTATCCTAGATATACTTAGGTAAGCCGGGATGCAAGTAGGGTATACAATCTCCGAAGCCACCCAAAACCAAATAAGCCAGCCACCTCTGGAGGCTTCCCCATTTCTAATGAATCACCGTCTACGCGGGTCGAGGCTGATGAAAACCTCAAAATGACTGCCCGAGCCCTAGTGCATGCAAATAGTAGAATGCAAATCCAAATAACTCCTTATCCCCTAGTCGCTCAACGAGCTAACATCCTGTCCTGACAAACTTGCAGATTCCGAACTGCTTCTGGGGGGCATCTAAGGGGTATCGATAATGTAGGTAGTGAAATAATGATTAGGAAGGTCCGGTCGATAGCAATTCTAAGGCCGCGTAAAAGGAGGAAGGGTTCGTCTAAATTATCGTAGCTCGTCCCGTCATTTTGCGTACTATTGGGGGTGTGCGCAGTCCTTCTATTCTTTCTGTCTCCTAGTCGAATCCGTCGACGACTTAGAGGAGGGCAGCGAAGGCGGCTGCCGCGAGAAGCACCACACCACCCACGGAAACGTGGAGGTTATCACTACCAGCCTGGACGATGCCGTTGTCCGGGGGTGTCGCTGACGTCGATGACGCCGCGGACGACGTTGTGGATGACACTGTAGGCGTAGCTGCGGGGATAGTAATGGTGGTGCCTCCGGAAATGGTGGATGAAGGTGTTGAGATTACGACCTGAGTGTCTGAGGCCGTCTCCGAAGCGATCACCTTAGTAGTAGTCTCTACGATCTTAGCAGTAGTGGCGTTTGTAGTAGTCGCTGCGGAAGTAGAAGTCGGCGACTTTGCCGTCGTAGTACTGGGTGCGGTCTCTGATACCAGAGAACCAGGAAGATTATAGGCGGCTGCGCACTGCTCCAAAGTCATACTGTCGGGGCAGCACCACGTAGCACCCTTTTCGTCGGCCGAGCAAAAATAGCCATCATCACAAGAATCTGTAGACTTCTTGTTAGTCACAATCTCTGACGTATCTATTTCTTATACGAGTCTTACCTCCGGTCAAACCAGGGCAGCAAGTCTGCTTGGCGGATTTGTTGAAGCAGTGTACAACGCCATCGTTGGAGGAGCACTGTTCGAAACCCTTGCCACATGCTTCAGCGCAAGTATCACCGGCGCCGCAGAACTGCTGCTCGGGCGCATATCCTTCGGATTGGCGACGGCTGAGACCGAACATGCTGTTGACTGACATCTTGGAGAGCTTTAACTTGTATGGCTGGCGTAGAGGCTCAGCAACGACTTGGCCGGCTAGGGCCAAAGCGGCAAGCGAGGAGACGGTGGTGAACAACATAATGATGGCTTCTATCTCGGAGAAAAGTTTAGGTAGGGATTTAGATATTAGGTCGAATAGAGAATAAAGAATAGAGAATAGTATGGAGGACTAAAACCCGATATTTTGTTGGCGTCAGCGACAGACTGCGGTTAGGATAAAATGAAGTGAAGTGAGTGTGTGCTCGTCAGAGCTGTAACGAACGATGACGGAATGAACGATTGGTGGAAAATGTGTGTCAAACAGCCACACTCGCACCCTCAGGATGGAAGTCGGAAACGAATGAAATATTCCTAAAGAGGAAGCAATGGATGAGTAGTAAGAGGCTACTAAGGTAGTAAGAAAGAAACAAAACTTGAGGGAGGAAAGAGAATGTGGATCGGGATATAGAGCTCCTGTGCTGTTGAGGGCAAAAAGTGAGGGCGATCACCCTTGGTTATTTAAATCGGTATCACCAGGTATGATCCCAAAACCAAGGATACCTCTACCGGCCCTACATAGTACATTGCTTCACACATAGTACCTTATGTAGGTATCCACCTGTCATTCTCCCTGCCCAACCTTACTCACCTTCCCACGCTGCCATGTCATGCATCTCTGCTTTGGCCCTACCAAGCAAGCAGCCGAGAGAGGCGCAGGGTAGCGATTAGGCGCGAGCGCGGGCGCATGAATGATCGTGGACAGGGTTAATTCGGACGACCACATATCCAAGATTCGGGAGCTGACTTGGTTGATCAGGTTGATCCGCAAATTCTCCTATTCACCTGTTCAATTTGTGGATCGTTGAATACTAGTATTCAGTTCCGAGGCCTTGAGGCGCCCGCCATCGTACAAACATAGTAGCGCACGACCTTGTCCATACGTGATTAGAGGACAGGAAGCTCTAGAAAACAAGCGCGATCGTCACAAGTTACCGCTTCTCAGGTGGTCGGCTTGGAGCGCACCTGGCTCGGGACCATACACGGGGAACCAGTGACTGCTTAATTGTTCTAGTAAAATGATGTTCGCCAAGAGTTCTTCAGGGCTTAGCAGTGTTGTAAATAAAGTAAACGGTTGGATCTGGAGATCCTGTAGGGGGATTAAAAGGAGGAAGAAACAGAAACAAATGAGGGGCCACTCGTGAAGCACGAAGGAAAGTATCAAGGATAGGCGCTAAAGGCTTGTCCAAAGCCTGCAAAGCTGGAAAGCCAGAGGGGCTAAGGGGTACGTACCCAAGTGTGTGCTTTACTTGAAGCAGATAGATTGAATATTACCTAAGGAGATCGCCAGGAACAATTCCTCATTCGATCCAATCTGGACGTGTGATTGGTTCGACTTGCTTCTCAGATCCCTGCTCCCAAGTTTCATCTGGGATCCATGCACAACCATCTATTTTATTTAACCATTTTGATTTTCTTTTTCCCAAACTGACATCTTCTACTAATCAGCACTCCAATTCATGATAGCGTAGCGTTAAGATCTCATTCCGAGGTAGCCAGCCCGATCTCTTCCAATTACCCCAGACGTATCTTAGTGATCATAGTGGCGGCGGTGAGCCCTACGGTAGCGCCGCCATCGCCAACTACTAGACGCCGTGAGGCTGACGGATTGGCCGGGTTATCCCATCCGGCTGTCTTACTCTGTAGGCAAATATAAATTGAAGTTTATGGGTTAGGTTACTTTGTAAATTTAGTCTCACCATACACGCCATCTAATGAGGCAAGTATCGCTCATCTCGCTGCTACACACTGCTATGAACATATATCATTGACATATATCATTGACACGGCGCACGAGGATGGGATATCTTGTAGATATTTCGACACCTGTTATCGGATATTCTGTGGAATGAATAATACAGGTAGGTACCTTGGCATATACGCGCGTCTATACTCTGCCCGGTATCAAATATGCTACACCATAAACGCAAATACTGTCCCTAAGGTCCCCGCTGCTGACCTTACTCCAGAAAACATCCCCTACCTTCGCACAGCCACCGCTACTCGAATTGGGTGCTTCTCCTTAACGTAATGACACTTGCGCGTAGATGTGGTCGGGTCTCTCGCGCTCATAACTTGTGATTCTGCGGACTGCTGGATAGAGTTTTCAACTTTGGCTGTTTACTTCACCCTGTCTGCTTTGAGAGCGGATGAGCTTAGGACACAGAGCCACCTGGACTTATATGAAGTCTTATCTCCTAATAGTCCAGTTTTTTTAATAAGAAATTGCCGTTAAAAGCAAGACAAGGTATAAGTTACCTTGCTGGAAATAAGGTACGAAGATCCAGAATCGTCCCTAATAGTACGAATATTTACCTAGCTTCTTGTTCTTCTTGTTCTTCTGTGCCCGATGTCTCGTACTTTTTTTTTTACCAAGGCAGACAGGCAGGATAGCTACATGGATATCCCGTTCGAGTGATTTGATAACCCTAGGGGAAACACTCCGTTACGACTATGCTTGTCAAAGAGGGCGGGGTTAAGGTTCATAGCGACTTAGAGAGAGTCGAAGACTTCAGACGAATGTTTCTCATCTTGCGCATACGCGGCCCAAAACCTCTTGGCTCATAGTCTCTACATGTTTAGATTAGGTGCGGCGTTGGGGATATCGTGGCTTGCAAAGGAGCTTGATGGCCACAAGTGACTAGACGATGTCCAACCCGCCCATGCGGAAAAATACTAGCCAGACATGCAGGTATTTGATATATACCTAGGTATATATTGGTAGGTAGGAGGTAGGTAGGTAGGTGGATGGATAGAAAGTACATAAGGTATACGTTTAAAATCGCCGGCTGTTACACTATGCTCCTAGAGCTTCAGATCAAGCTCAGGTAGCAGTCTTATCTAGTCTAGGAATTGAGTTGAGCTCGTTCCAATTAACATGCTTCATATATATACGTGACCAGAAAACCCCTCTCATCCCCCCAGAGATTGTTTCTTGCTTCCAGTTTCCCGTTTCCTTTCCTTCTGAATGTCCTCCCCGTCATCATGAGGTTCTTCGTTCCCATCCTCGCCCTATGCGCTTGCACGGCGGCGGGAACGCCTCCGGAGGGCGAACAAGATTTCATCGCTGACTTGAAGGTTCTCCTCGCAGAACTGCCTCCATCCGACGATATGGATTTCAACATAGATATCCGCGACCTTTTTGGATATCATCTCGGTAGGCGGCCTTGTTCCTAATAACCCCCAACCCCTGAAGAACACAATTATCGAGGCCCTCGAAGACAATCTACCTCGCTAACACCAATTTTTCCCTTCCTTTTCAAGACCCTACCAACGAGGATGCAATATCACCCTCCGACAAGTCGACCACAGGGCCGACGGCGCAGCCGGCGACCCACCAGTACGCCCCTCGGTGCGTCAACGCGTACGTACCGAACCCGAACGGCGCTGATGGCGACTCGGGAAACTCCTCGGCAGGCACCCTCGGCGACGGCCTTTCCATCTTCGGGCTCTGTGTGTTCATCATCGTCGCCCTGACCATATTGTAAAGAAAAAAACCAAAGGAGTTCAAACGGGAAGGAGAAGGGAGCACGAAAAGCTCACGTGATAGAGTTCGCCTCCCCTTGGAAGAATCAAAACCCGATCTGCCCTTTTCGACAACTGTTCAAAACCTCGGGGGCGAGAGCCGTCGGATTACCCGGTCTATTGTATGCTACCTGGGAGCTAGGTAGTCATTGTCTTTCGTTACCTGTCGTGAGAGGTTGGGTTCTGTTCTTGGTTAGCCTGCAAACGTTCGAAGAGAGTGCGCTTGGTTGGGTTGTGTACGGCAGTATAAAGAAACGTTGTCTCCTGCTACTACTATTACTACTCGCCGCTGACGATGAAACGTGGTGTGTCTGTCTTTCGTGTCTTTCTCGACAGCCTATTTCAGAGTAAAAAGTGCGAGAGATATTGGACCCCCCTTTTTTCTCTCGAAGCCAACGGGCGGTAAGACCTTCTCCTTACGGCAAATGGTCGTATACCTGTCTTAGTCTCACTGAATACCTAGCCCAGTGGCAATGCGTCACATC
>JAOWAP010000004.1:244830-263359 GCA_028565235.1 Hypoxylon lenormandii
CGATCTGTGTCTGTCTTTCGTGCCTTTCTCGACAGCCTAATCCAGAGTAAAAAGAGCGGGAGGTATAGGACCCCCCTTTTTTCTCTCGAAGCCAACGAGCGGTAAGACCTTCTCCTTACGGCAAATGGTCGTATACCCGTCTTAGTCTCACTGAACACCTAGCCCAGTGGCAATGCGTCACATCCTACTAGATTGAGAAAAAAAATTCCACAACTTCTAATAAGGTGATTACGTGCGCCTGCTCCCCCAAAATTTTCTGATTGTCTTGACTTGTTGGGGAAAGGGCGCAAGCGCAAACGCAACGCGACGCTTGTCAGATGATACCCTATGCGGTCAGCATGATGTTCATCGTGGCGAGGAGAGCTCGGGTTCACAGATCGTCAAACCCGCATAAGGTTACGCCCTACGGCCCTACCTACGGGGCCTACGGGTCCTTCGCGTGGGGAGGCGACACGCTTGTCAGCATTGTCATAGCTGCTACTGCTCCCCGTAAGCTCGGGTATCGTATCCTAGGCAACTAGCGTACGTGTATAATAATATGTTCTGGAGTGACTCTCATCAGGCGGTGTAAATGGAAGGACGGCGACTCTACCGGATATCTCGAGACGCGTCTAGCGCGGGATAGATTACACACATAGAAGGGGCTGTGTGAAGTCAAGATTCGCGAGCCTAGGCTGGTTATGGGAGCGCCTGCGGGCGGGACCGCCGACTTCTAAGTAAAAGAGTCCGAACAGCCCGGCGCGGGATGTGGAGTGAAGAGGCTACTACCCAAAAGCTCGCAGTGGTCGAGGTAACCATATGCCGGCAAAGGGGTAAGATCGTGAGAACTTAGTAGCTTTCGCGATCTGAGTCAATAGCGAAATAATGGTCACATGGGACCGCTAGGTATATTCAAACTCGGCCATATGTCGAAAACGCGATATCGGATCGCCATTAGCATATAGGCCGTTGGTCCGATCTGAATCTGTTTCGGCACCCGGGATCGTGGTCCGAACATTGAAGGATAGACAGGTATTTTTTCAAAATAGAAACAAGAAAATTTTTCCATGACCATGTCTTAAAATTACATTACCGACAACCGGTGTTGCGAGATCGCAATTGATCGAAGCTAACGGCTGCGGCTGATCCCGAGCGCTCCGTCGATGTGGTCGGCGCAGGCTCGGAGATAGTACCCCATGCAAGACCAATGCCGTTCTTCAGCAAAATTTATGTATGTTGCAGGAATGCAGATTAAATAAGCCGCAGCTTCGGTCCCAGGGCTATGGTCATGGTACTGGGCCGGTCGAGCGGGGATGATGTCATGCCGATTATAGTAGCAGGGTGTGGTAGGGTACCTACCTGGTACCTACCTGGTAGTAAGAGTCTGGCCCTATCAAGTTTTTACGGCTTGCTGACAATTACCTACCTGTACATGTTACTTGCCTACATTACCTTACCTAGGTACAGTTCGGTTCGTAGGGTTCGATGGGTCGGTAGGGCAGGGAAGGGGTGGGAAGGGGTCGAAAGGGGGGGCCATGCTCGCTGTCTTCCATGCAGGGCAGAAGAAAGCGAGCCGGTAATCATCAGGGGGGTCACGCGTTACCGGTGCAGTCGTAACCATACCTCGACTCGGTTGCGAAACCAATAGGAGACGAAGGGGATGGAATCGAATCTTCTATGTGCGGTTTCCAATGCTACCATACTTTTGGTATACCTCAACTTCACCGCTCAGCCCTGCTCGAAGCGGCATCATGTACAAACTTCCCCGTTGCAACCATGCGACCCATAACCCATCATGCAGTCATTCGCTCTATCAAAGCCAACATTTTAACGTCCTATCCGGCTTAGCGTGTATTCAAAGTGCGCCGTTTAGACCTCTCCACGATACCCTGGCAAAGATGATGCCTATCCAAAACCCTCCTTTCGATCGAAAAAGTACCTTAGGAGGTACCTATGTAAATGGTAAATCTCAAGACCCCCTTTTTGTCAGGCTTCCATAGAATCGGAGAAAACGAGCCGTTTTATGATGTGCACCTCCGCGGCAAAAGTGGAATCTTCCGTCGCCCATTTGTTCAGTTTGGCGAGTACCATGTTTTGGACCGGCCGCATAGGGGGGACGTAATGATGCAATGCGGGCGTGCTGTCGGCTAACCACAACATGACGAGACATGCCATGCAGCTTTGTGAAAAGGTCCATAGGTATGGGGAGCGCTTGTCTATCATTTCCACCGCGTTGTAGAGGTAGTTGACGCAGGAATCGATACAGGTCTCGCATTTCTCTAGTACAAGTGGCATCTCGCTGTACGTGTCGGGACTAAGGACCGAGGAGCTCGCCGGAGACTGGCCTTCTGGCTGGCGAATTGCCAGCTGGAGAACGAACGGTCGGTGAATGATATGCCTTGCAGCGTAATATCGAAGCCGGAGGACGCGGGCACGGTCGTTTGGTAGCGGCACCATTTCTTTTGGGGGCCGTAACCAATCCGGGATGGAGATATACCATTCTTCCAGTTGCCTGTTAAGCTCGGCGGTAAGACCTAAGAGTTTCTGAAGACCCAGGCTCTGCCAAGCCTGGTTTGGCCCTGTAGGCGCAGCCGGATTGGGGCTTGTCTGCGTAATCTCGGGACCGTAGAGGGAATTGTGTATACGGTTCAGAAGCCGACGGATGGCGTGTTCGGCAATAAAGTAGATGGTATTCTCGTTATCGGCGGGATCTGTGCTATGCGGGAGTCGCATTCGGTCTCCTAACGGTTCTATCCCGCTCCTAGGAACGTCGAGCTCAGCGATCCGGTCGCTAAATAACCAATGTCAGCACATGTAATATGGCTGGGTCCTTCCGAGGTGGCCTACCATTCAACCGTGAAACACTGCCAAAATGTTCTTAATTCTACCTCCTCAAACTCGGCACTAGATAAAATGTGCTTCCGACTTTCATATGTTAGCACATGTCCTCGATCTCCTAGGGGGTACCAGCTACCTCTCGACAAGGGTAAGAAATATTCGTGATGAAAATTGCGCCATCTTCCAACTATGAAGAGGTCTTCCTAGATGACTGAAGTACGAAGCGGCGAGCAGTAAGGCCTGGCAGAGGTTTATGCTTGGTCGAAAGTCCCAGACTAACTTATGTAGCATGATATGTAGCGCTGGCTGGAAAAAGTGAAGGCCATATGCTTCGTCGGTGTCGTAGTTCCCCCCTTGGTCCGTACAGAGAGTACCCAGAGCATAAACGCAAAAGCATATTGCAGTCCCAATCTCTTCCATGTCTTTTTCTTGAATAAGCTGGGCCTGCCACGATTTAAACATGCTCGGCGAGAATAGTGGGTGGTGAGGGTGAACATTCCGGAAGTAATTATCGGCGAGCGCATCTAGGATATTGAGATCAAGGGATGGCCATATCAGCGGGCTATCGTATAAAGTCCCTAGAAGTCCGGGTAGCGGTAGTTTTTCTTCAATCTCAAAGAAGTAGTCCCTTGGGTACTCCCCAACTAGGTCACACACCCTAGGCAAGGCGAGAAGTGTGCTTGGTAGAGTAGCATGGCCTTTGGGGATTAAAAATTGTGGAGAATCGAGATGAGGGTCAATTGCTGCAGATGTTGAAGGTAAGTACTCCGACTGCTGTTGGTATGCGGGAAAATAGTCGGCCTGGCTCGTTGGGTACGAAACAGGACTGGATCGGGTGCTGAGCTGATTTATCTGCTGGCTTTGGTGTTCGAGTAGTGATTCTATTCGGGCAAGTCGATCGATGACTGCAGTCGGGCTTGCGTCCTCAACTCTACCATCCGGTGTTAGCAACAAGTATGCTCTTCAGCCTCGAGATCGGGTCGAGATAAGCACCTATCGTACGGCAGTTCCTTGTAAACACAATCGGCGTTGGAGTCCTTGCAAGTAGAACATGGCTTCTTCCCGTCACATCGTCGTTTACGATGCCTACTCCATGTCAGATGTGAGCAGGTTAGAATCAACTAGGAGTGAAATCAAGTACCTGCAGAAGTCGCAGGCGAGAAGAGCCCCTGGTTCTCGGTAAGCTGCTGACCTAATAAGTGCTCGGGAAAGGGGAGGGGGCCATACGTTTCCTTGTGTAATTCATGTGGCAAACCCAAGAAGCTGGTTGAGAGGAGACGCCCCCTGACTTAACTGTTATCGTTCAGTTATCGTCCAAGACCAGCGCAAGCAAAAACCAGGGTGGCAAGGCCTAGCGATTGAGCGCGTAAGTGCGGCTGCTTCCGTTGAAATAACCTGGGTCCAACGAGCTGACGTCTGGTACCGTCGACCCAATAACTTGGAAAGGTAGTATGAGACCCTTGAAAGGTGCCGGGGGGGGGATAACAGCTGGATATTAAGGTAGTTAATGTCACAATGCTACTCATCGATATTCTTCATATGCTACCCATGAACAGCAGTGAGCTGTTTTGACCGCCACGCGCGGGCTAATGCCGGACCAATTGTGTTGATAACCTGGCCGCGGATCCTGACCAACGAGAAGCTCCTGTATAGATCTGAAGTATGGGATATCAAAAGACTCCCGAGTCCTATGTGCGGGAGCTGCATCCCGTAATATAGCAGTCGTGCGAGAGGACACTTGCTCAAACCACTTGGGAAATTTTTGAAGAATGGGAGGGTTTAAGCCCCATAAGGAGGCGATGGAACACTATCCACAGGACATACCACTTACCGCGGTCTCCCAAGCATGACTAATTATTGCTGAACTATATAGAATGGTAACAGACTACTTTCTATAGGATAAGTCAACATAATTGACGTTTGAGGAAAGGGGGAAAAAGAGAAAATAGATTTACCTCGAGAAAGACTCATGCTTAGGATGGAACCAGCCAGATTAGTTCAACTATACGTCATTAGACATCGTCTAGGTGTATTATAAATATGGATGTTTGATGCTAGATGCTATGAGAGGCTGCTGTCAGACACGAGGTAGGGCTTAGGCGGAATGCAAGTCACCCTCTAGTCTTATTATTAGTTTCTAGTTTCTAGAAGGATATGGAGAGTATAGGGATAAGGAAGTGGTAGGGTTACGATAGGATAGGATTGGATAGGATAGGATAGGATAGAGGAGAATATGATATAGAGTCCCAGGGACCAAGGGTGTACGTATATACGGGGTACCTGTCAAGGGCGATGACAGGACCAGACCTAGACCACTGCATCGTCGGTTTAGGGGGGGGTATCTTAGGTACGTATTGAGGCAGCTAAGGTATGGTAGCGTTTATTCCTCATTCAGCTCGACCGAGGAGCGGGTAACAGCGGGGCAGGGCCGGATTTCTCAATAGGATAACGTCCCTAGGTCTAGGTAGTGGTCGCTGGGTTAGGCTTCTCTAAAGCTCTTAGGGCTGTCAGATATGTATGTAAGAATATAAGCTGTAAGATGCATTTCCCGGTAGTTATACGTATGTCACTACATATAATGAACTTGTAAGTTTCCAAATCAAGACCCTAGGGATATCAAGTGACTTGTCGACGATGCATTTCCGTATTATATCTGACTTACCTACTGTACCTACAAGCCTACCTGGGCTTGGAGGTACGTTACCTACCCACATTTGCCCACCTGGAAAAGAATGGCTGGGGTGTAGACATGGAAAGCTACCGGATGATCTTCTGCGTGCATCTCTCTCGGTTAGAAAATCAGTAAATGATATGATTCTCCCCTGCTTTGACAGTTCCATAGCTCTCGAAGACTTGCTGCCAATTGGTTCAAAGGCTTCTGACACACATGACAGTGTCCTCGGAGAACACACGACAGCATCACCTCGGCGCGTCTTGAGTTACATGTGGGTATGCGTGCCTACCAGGTAGGTATGTAGGTACCCTAGGAAATATCTAGGATGTAGGAGGTAGGGAGGTAGGGAGGCAGGCATGTATGCTAGGTGGTTACCAGGTAGATACGCATTTTGCGAAAATGACAAATCGGTACCATGGGAGCAGATGTGAAGGAAGATAGCCCATGTCCGTTCGACACTCGTAATCAGTATCATGTGTTTACTTGCAGGACGAAGAGATCGCAAATGATTACCCACCTAGGTTTAATATCGAGCTCTAGTCTCTATACGTCGACGATCGTATAGCAAAGGTAGTATCAAGGCTGAGTTGGGAGCCAGTAGAAAAGAGAAAGGACCAAGTTCTCTCGAAAGTTCCCGAACAGAGACTAAGAGGTCTCATTGTAATTAAAATGCTGTGTCAGCTTTAACAACTCACAAAAATAAATATCTACCCCAAGCAGCCCAAGTGGGATTCAGTGGGGGGTTACTTTAAGGCTTAGACCCGCAGGCTAGCAGGCTCTTTTCAGGCTTTAGGCGATATATGACATGTTACATGTTACATGCTACAATACTACAGGGAGCTAGCTGGCGTTCTCTGATGTTACCTCTCTATAAGTATAGTGGACTATAATGCCCCGTTAACAGTTACAAGCCCGCTAGGTACCCACAAACCCCGAACCCAGCCCTGGTTTACAAATCTATCCCCTTTCGAACTTGTTTTTCTATCCTTGTGCACATTTCAAATATACTAGCCCTGACCTACTTAATGCAATGCACAACCAATTGCCGTAGCCCCGGCATCAATCGGGATCGCTGTCGCCGTGTATCGGGACGTGACGGCCTCGGTCTAATTGAACGTCAAAGCTTAGGAATGCCCGGAGGAACGACAAGCCTCGCCATTATTAACACGGCCGATGCCGAGTCGGCCGGAAAGGCGACGGGATGTTTTCTAATCTAAGAATATACCACATTCCAATAACGTACCGAGACGCGACGCATGACCAAACCACACAACCTGTCGCCGCAACTATTTGAATGCGGCCGCCTCTCGTACAACCAACGTCTCTTGTTCTTCCTTCTCATTGCAAGAAACATAGACTTGGTTCTTGGTCGGCGAAGGTACATTGTATTCGTTCATCCTGCTCAAATCTGTTTGGAAATTCGTGGAGCATCAGCGTCACCTCCTGAGTCGTATCGAGGGCCTGGCACCAACTCCATACAACCGTCTATACTTTAGTAATTAGTAACTAAATCGACTTCTTGCGTTTTGCCACGTCCTTATTATTCATTCAATATTTCCCTTTCTTCACTATTGTCTAAATTTGTCCCTTTCGTGGGATATCGTCATCGCCTAGATATAACATTACCGTCGCTGAGAAATCTGTCTCGGGCCCTGTGGCAATATATATAGCGAAGTCGTATTCTGACATTCCGCTGCTACGCTTTTGGTAGAATACCTAAGTAGCACCTAAGTGACTCTTAAGTTACGAGGCTGATGAATAGCATTGGTCTTTTTCACGATCCCTCTACTTGTTCCTATAACGTACAGACGCTAATTCAAAGGGAAGTACTAGGTAAGCTCGGGTTACAGAGAGCCACTATCAAGGCAACGCTGCAGCGGCATGCCCCGATGATAGGAAACGGATTAGCTGGCTTAGCAAGTATGGGGGTATGTCGACCTTGACGGAAAAGCCGCCGCTCGGTGTGTGACTAGGGTTAGGTATGGATAAGACCGAGTCTTACGGGAGGGATCAGATGCGTGCCCTTGGCTCCATCATGGCCGTCCAATATGAAATCCGGAAACGCGTCACTTCCTCCAGCCTGGAAGATATCACGTCGACTGGCGATTGGAGGAGTAAGGCGCTTTTAGCGTTGCAAGGTGGTATATAAGGCGATCGCCAACGGGCGCCCCCATGGGGACCTCTGGAGCCTAGAAGGTACGACGACCAACTAGAAAGCACGGTGAGGGAAATGACTTCTTGAGGCATATTGTCGAATACGGACCAGTGATTACCTCACTTCTTTGGGAGCGCCCCCTTTTCCCTCTTGGTAGCGGATATCTGCTAAGGCTCGTTACTTTTACATCGACACCCCCCTATCTCGACCCAATAAGATGGGCTATCTGCCGTCACCAGCCGGGAAATGGCAGCTCGTCTGCTTGACGTTGACTAACTCTGGTACACATCCCTTCACCGCCATGTTGTGGATTCAGCGAGTGACTTGTTACTACAGTCTCCCTAGCTCACTTTGGCTACGACCAGGTTAACTTACCATCCACCACCACCCTCCGTGCTTAGACGATTAGCTCACTTCTCTCTCTCCACTGCCAGGGGATTTTTGCCGGCGCCTTGATTTCGGCTGATTTTATCGCGACATTCCCAGAAACCAAGGACCCAGCCGTCTCGGGCATCACCTCGAGCTGCTTCTCTGTGGGTCACTGAAAAAAAATACCGTTCGATATTGCTACCTAATCGCAACGTGCTGACATTCTGCATGAAGCTCGGTGCTTTCTTCGGCTGCCTCGCATCGTTCCTGCTTGGTGATAGGTTGGGTCGAAAGAAGACCATCTACGCTGGTCTCGCTATGAACGTTGTTGGCGCAGTCTTGCAGGTTGCAGCTTACCATTTGCCTCAGATGATCGTTGGCCGCCTGCTCAACGGATTTGGCAGTAGGTTCGCCCCCTGGATGTCCGTAGTTTCCTGGTTTGCCCATTCGATAGGCATCCAACCCCTTCCCCAGGGAAGCCCCCTGAAACTCTGCACTATTGGAGATAACTGTAGGCGCCTAGTTTGCTGCCCGTACTAATAATCCCTTGCTCTAGTGGGTGTCATATCTTCAACTTGCCCTGTGTTTATGGCGGAGGCCTCGCCATCTCATATTAGAGGGAAACTTGTCGTGCTAGGCTCGTTGTGCAATACTGTAGGATTCTGCGTAGCAAACTGGATGAATTACGCCTTTTTCGACAATAACGAACCATTTCAGTGGCGGTTTCCTCTGGCTTTTCAACTCGTATTCTCAGCCATCGTTGCTGTCGTTTTACCCTTTACGGTCGAGTCGCCACGATGGCTTCTGATGCAAGGAAGACTCCACGAAGCTCAGGTTATGCTTGCTCGGCTGAGAGGGACGGAACACGACCTCGATGATACGAAATTAAACGACGAACTGAAATCGATACAGAAGGCCCTTCAGGACGAGCAAGAAGCTCGCGTATCTATTGGAGACACTTTGCTCTGTAGAGACTCTTTGCGGAACCTCCACCGTCTAGTACTCAGGCAAGTCGCTTATTGCAACTGGCATCCGGCGGCCTCTATTACTATATCTATTAACACCCTGGAGTTGTGGAACGCAACTGATGCAGCAGTTCAGCGGCGTGAATGCCTTGGGTTATTACCTTCCCACCCTCCTGATCGAATCCGTTGGCGTATCGAGCGCATATGCAAGATTGCTGGCCGGAGCGAATGCCAGCCTATATCTCGGTGCCGCTTTTATGTGTCTCGTCCTCATCGACCGAGTTGGACGGCGAAAGTAAGGTCATGTCACGTCAACCCCCTATTCCAGGTCGTCTTCTCCAATCGGCTAACTCCCCCACGCCATCATCCCATAGGCTCATGATGTACGGCTCCGTCGGGACTGGATCCTGCTATCTCGTAGCGGCAATAACCCTGAAAGAGGCGGATCTCCACCCGGAACAGAAGGCGGACCTCGGCAAAGCGACGGTGGCCATGTTTTTCCTCTACTACTTCTGCTACGGCACTAGCTTCGCCAAGGTGCCCTGGGTCTACAACTCGGAGATCAATAGCCTCGGGTGGCGCGTCAGGGGAGCTGCCGCCGCTACCGCGACGAATTGGATGAGCGGGTTCGTCATAGTGCAGTTCACCAAGGTCGGCGTGGACAACCTCGGATGGGCATTCTACCTCCGTAAGAACTCGTATCGTCACTTAAAATAGTCACCCCTAGGCTGACCATAGGCATCGAACAGTCTTTGCGGGATTCTGTTGGTCATACCTGCCTATTGTCTTCATTTTCTACCCGGAGACCTCACATCGAACGCTCGAAGATATGGACGAGATATTCAAGCGCTGTGGGAGTTTGTTTGTTTTTAGAGACACGGCACTGACACAACGAAGTCGTCCTCAGGCCCTTGTTGAGGCCGAACAGAGACGTATTAGAGAGGCATCTACTGGCGCTCCTGTATAGGTGTGATATAATACGGGAACGGTACTGCCTGGTATTGACGGGACAGGCTGCCAATATGTACAGGAAACTATGCACCGTTACCCGTATACAAGTACAGTTGTTGAACTAGATAGCCTGTCTTCTATTGGCGACCTGTTCCTGTCAGAGTTATTCCCAAACCGCTTTCCGTCTACATTAGGTCCGATCGTGAGGGACTATACCGGTGTTTAATATTTAGACGCAATAATAAGTATTTGATGTTATCATTGCTAGTCGTAGTAAATGCATCAGGGTCCACGTTTTGACAAGACCTTCATATGTTTCCTCAACTTCTTTCAGACCTACGTCCTACGAAGTATATGATATGTAATTTACCAACGAAGCATCAAAATGCTCGTGAGAACATATGGTACACAAGTCTTGACAGTGGGAACTACCTAGATACTCGATAACATTGCGATCTCTGACTATAACTATCCAGTATGCATCACTATACAATTTAACTGTTTTCGAACTAGGACAGAATCTGGCCCTTGCTTTAGTACGGTATCGCGCTTTTTGTCGGCCGGTGCATTGACCCCTAATCAGCGGCGTAGCACTGGTTGCCATTATTCTCTTTGTGTAAGGCATATAAACCGTACCAAGGTTATGAATCCAAGCTGACAGCAACGACAACGGCAAGAAATGACCGGGCTGGTGCCGCTGGGAAATGCAATTCTAGGAGTTGAGGCAGTTAAGCGTTTGCTTTCCGAGGAAAAGGGGTTCGATTCTCCTTCCGGTCAAAATTTTATCATTTTTCTCCCTCCCTCCTCACTCTTCTCCCTCACCAGTTCTAGAGTGACGGCTCATCTGAAACTTGCGTTTAAATTAGCTAATTTTTATGATTTTGGTACTAATGGCAACCACGCCCAACAATGGATATGCGGCATCGTAGTAGAAGAGCCGGGTGGCCTATGACTATAGCACAAAATAGGAACGAGAACTGTAGTCGATAAATGTGGTGCGGTATAGGGTCTATCAGCTCTACCAATGCTGTCATGTCAATAGTCTGTTAAAGGAAGACATGCGTACAATTACATCAAGTCAACATGTAGAGTCGGTTGCGGGTATGGAATATTAGACGTGTAATAAGTGAAAGTAGCTGACCCAAGATCAATAGTAGATGAACGAGGCACGACTCTTGATATGCCCACTGTAGTGTCTAGTCCCTTAAGGCTTGAGAAGGACGTCTACACTAGAGCTGAGTTACCCGTACTACCCCAATGATGGTGGAATGGACTGGGCAATGTCGACAACAGTATGGTATAATAACCATTCTTGAACAGCCCGCTTGATTCTCATATGATGACTCTAAGCTTTTCGACGTCTTCCGAACATAAACATGCCCGATAGATATAAGGGGCGCCATAATAGTTGATATTTACTCGCGAGCTGAGTCTCTACTCTAGATTGACTGGACGGTGCCTGAGACGATGGAGCAGGTGACGATATCGACTAAGTTTGCTCAGTATTCTAGTCCCTCCAGGGATACATTTCGGATGTGTCTATTCCAGTGGCCCCTGATGAACTATGACCACGCCTCTTTTGCCATATTAGTACATACAATAGTTCACAAGATGGACAAACCGTGAATTTCCCCATTCTGAAACCGTCTTCCAAAAACGCCGACAACCCCATTGACGGGTTGTGAATGCTTCCTTTCTTACACTGATCTTTCATCGACTCTGGGTCTAGACCGCGCTATTCCCTTACGCCGCGCCGAAGGCGTCTGCCTTGCCTGACACGAGAAGACCGATGATCAAGCCGAAGAGGCCCAAGACGGAGCTGAAGATTTCGATGACGAGGATCTTGACGAAACTAGTAATCGCATTAGCATATCATGCGGCCAAGAAAAAACGGACGAGACGTACAGAGTAGGGTCGGCAGCATCTGCGAGAGCAGCACCGCTGCCGTTGATACCAACGGCGATACCACAGACCAAATTACACCCTCCTACCGTCAGTCCGGACCAAAACAGGGCGTAGCCGGTGTAGTAGCTATTCGCGTCGAACAATTCCGCGTCATCGACATAGCCGACCAAGGACGAGAAGACGATGGCCATGATAACACCGTAGATGGCGACGACTTCGCAAAAGATGATGGAGATGAGGTTCTTGGTTCGAATTCGAGGGGCTTTGACGCCAGCACCGAGGATGGACGAGCCGGTAATGAAGATACCCCTAGATGTAATTGTCAGTCGCGCCGAATCCGACTTAAAGGGACGTTCGACCGGAGGATGTGTCATACCATGCTGCACCGACAACTGACAGGCCAATGCAGAGTGCAATTCCGAGATCTGCCCAGACGTATGGAGATACCGTTTCGAGGAAAGCGCCAACCTAGATCATGATCAGAAACTGTCTCGTCTTCGCGATTTATAATTCGACACGAACATTGAAGGCCTCGCCGCTACCGGTAAAGAGCATATCTAGGGACAGTTAGCCATCGCTTCTTATGGCACCCCCTGGTTCCATCACTTCACGTACAAAGTCCAACGACGGTGAGGAAGGAGGTAAGACCTCCGGCACCATACGTTAAAGCGCCCATCTTGGCCGGATCGTTATGTGTTTGTGATAGTTGGATAGTGGTGTGGGATGTTTAGCTGCTTCTGACGGGCTTGACGGGCATCGAAACAGCTCCGGTGAGCTGAAGGAGAAGAATCGCGATTGACGTTTTACTAGGCTGCCTTTCTGCAAGCTTGCGAGAGCTTGGGGTTGCAGCCGTCACCCGTGATCCCAGTCCAATCCCAAAGTCCGAGACATCGGCCCGACCTAGCTCCGAAGATGAGGTGGACTTATGCAATTGGCGCTTAAATTCAATTAACAACTATATTATATAATCCTACCCAATCTTTCATCAAGGAACTGCAAAGCTTCAAAAACTGGAATGCTACGCGCTCTAACTCCTACAACTAAGTATGTACTTTAGGTACCTGGTATAATGTGCAGTTTCAACATTCGTCCCTTATCCCCGGCTTTAAATCACAATTGCAAAACCTAGAGTAAAACTCCAGACAGTAACTAACTCAACGCTTCATAATCGCCAAGTTCCATTTCCTAAACTCCTCAAAATCGTACTTTACGGTCGCGTTATTAGTTTGTATACGAGATGACCCCGACGTTACGACGATGGCATATGACTCCGGATCCTTGGGATTCAATGCCAAGTCCTAGATACAAAGTCAGCGGGGGCTGTCGTTGTTAGAATTGAACGACCTACTCTGATAGCTCTGCAAGGCGGTGTTCCAACGCCTTCTGACAGCCTCCTCTCGAGTTTGGGATAATGTCCCCCGAGTGCCCAGCAAAGGGTACCGTCGAAGAGCTCCGCGACATAGGCGTTCTCGTATCCCATCCACAGTCTCCTGACGTTCTTCCAGTCGTCGTCGTCCAGGGCGTCCTTGATGCTATGCGGTACGTTGTAACGCCGTTCTTTCTGTGTTCTGATGAAGAAGCAGCCTCGCTTGCCCAATGTCACCTGGATCGGGCACCCTATTTCATTTCCGTTCTCTAGCCATTTTGTAAGCTTAGGGTAAGCATCTGACAGACTATCAGACCAATCTAACAATCTATAAGTTAGTCATTCATATCCATATCCAGAGCTAGAGTGATGGAACTCACCTGAGTGACATTGCCCATCGACATGGTAGTGTCGATACCAGGAATCCCCTGATCCATACGCAATGTATCTTGTTTCCTCGCCGGCGTCGGACTTCGTTCTCCACGTGTCGATATGACGGGATCTATGAATGTGTAAGCACAGTCCAAAAATCAGTATAAGTACCTAGTGACACCAACCCGAAATTCCTCCCCTGACCAACAAAGTAATGATAGGATCCGTATAGGGTGAGATTAGTGTAGCTTTTAAGGAAGGTATTCCACGAGAGCCGAGAATGTCTTGAAGGCCCTACTATAGCTCCCGTCGGGGGTGGAGGCGGTAGAATATTCATCTTCCCGATCGCGTCATCTAACTTTTGCTGGAGGACATCGTTTCTCTTCTCGTAGCGCTCGATTTCCTTCTCGAGCTTGGCGAACTTCTCGGCATGCAACATCTCCATAGTCACCTTGAGCTTCTCCCGGTCCTCCTCCATCTTGGCAAGCTTAGCGTTCATCTTTTCTTGGTGTTCGCGCAGCAGCCTTGCGGATTGTTCGTCGCGTTCTTTAAGGGCTTCTTGCATCATCTGTTGCGTTTCCACTACCTCTTGCCTTGCCCTCTCTCGTTCCCTCAGCATCTCACCCAGCACCTCCCGACCGGCTTCAGTATCGTCGAGATCCTTGTGCTCATGCACCATTTCCGCTTGGATATTCATTGTTATCTTACTACTCTTCACGAAGTTCTTCAGCAAGGTCATCGCTGACTCCCGCGTATTCCTGTGTCTTTCTATACGCGCTCCCTCTGCCAACATGAAGCCCCAGAAGTCAGGTGTATTGACGAGGTCGGTCTCGCGGCGCTCTCCGTCACCTGGTAGGACGTTTTCCCACATTGTAGTGACTAACAAGACATTTTTCATAGCGCTAGGACCGCAGAGCTTTTTGAACATGAAAAGATTCTTCTTTGCGGTGCCCTGAACACGAGTGTCAGTGATGCGGTGCAGGTAGATGATTCCGCTGAGCTTGATGTCGTTAATGTAGGATCGAGTCATCCATTCCGCGATGGTCTTAAGGATATCCGAATCGCTTCGGTTTGTATCGTCGAAGCCGGGAGTATCAATTAGATATATGTCGACGGACGATGAATACTGGCATCGATAAGCGACAACCTCCTGCGTACCTAGAGGCTGTTAGCTTGTAGTAGGCTGCTTGAAAGCTCGAAGCACCTACAGCCGTGAAGATCATGCCCAATCTCGACATCTTCGTTCGTACACAGAGATACGAACGTACTTTTCCCCGAGCCGGTCATGCCCATAACCGCAACGACAACGTCCGAAGGCCGGGGACGAAACCCCATATCCACCTGCTTGTAGCCGTCCATAATGAGAGACATGCTCAATTGACTACTCGATATGTAGTTCTGATAACATCAACTTCACCACCCAAACAGAAGACGTATTTTCAATGATACTCTCGAGCTACGAGTCTCGTAGCTACCTAAGCACCTAGATAAGTACGGGAAGAGCGGCAGAAACCGATGAATGCTAGAAACTTTCAGGGATCCAAACGAAAGACTAGGTAAGATAACTTAATACGTAGTAAGTCACACGAGCAACCCATGGCCATGGTCGCCTCATTACTGGATTATTGTCAGTATTCGAGGAGGGGTTGCATCCCAAGCTCAGCCGCAGTTAGGATCGATCAATTCTCCACACACGGCGAACGCAGGGGTAAGCGTACTGGCCGCGATGTCACACACACATCAGGCTTTATACACTTCAAGGCTTCACCATCACTAACCTACCGTCCCCCTCGACAAAATTTTTATTTCTAATACCCCCACCTAACGAAAGTACCTAAGCAGTTAGATATATACCTAGAATAAAAATATCTAGATAATGATCCGACACTGTCGAGTTTCCTGCTTCTTAGGTATCTACCTACCTAAGTGGCTTGGTATGCATTAGTCTTACAAACCCAGGTCGCTTTGGAGATCTATGTATGACTAAAGATACGCGCTGGGGCCGACCACATATGTATGAGAAGAGGCAGTGAGATCCCATGGCCGCCTGGATATAATCGAGGCAACCAATCACGCGACTGCACCGCCACTCTCCGACGACACGTCGATTATGACCCTTGCGCTTACGTACAGAGCCTACAATACGACGCAAGAGGTTTGGCGCGATTGTTCAATGCAAGTGTAAAAAAGTTGCATTAGTTGCAGGCAGGGTATCATAACATTACCCGTCGTTTTGCGTCCCTCTCTTAAATCGTTGTTATCCGTCAAGCTACCCTCTAAGTCGATCGCGCAAACCACGAGCAACCAAATCCAACGTTTGACCCTGAGCACTCAAAAAGGGGATATAATCACAGAATATGGATAATGATGAGTTCCCAAGGCTCTTGTAAGTCCCCATAGATACCGAGCGAACGTACTCTAGTTAGGTTATGCGATTGACATTTAACAGGCCATCCGACACCATAATATTGGTGATGGGGTTGACGGGTGTTGGGAAGAGTACATTCATCACCAGCCTAGCCGGGTGGGATGTTGGCATTGGCCACGGGCTTATTTCTTGTAAGTCCAGCCCCCGCTGCAGAAACGGCAAACTTCAAGTTATAGGTAGTCAAGCGTTTCTAACTTCGTGACCGTGTGCGATGAAGTTACCTCCGGTATAGGGGTTTATAGCTTCGACAGTCAGGGCCGGAGGATCTTTCTAGTGGATACTCCGGGCTTCGACGACACCCGGCGATCCGATGCGGGTGTATTAAAGGAAATCGCGTTTTTCCTTGGCCAGTGTCACAGAAATGGCGTTAAGCTCGGCGGGATCCTCTATCTCCATCGCATTACCGACAATAGAGTCGCCGGCTCTGCCGTCCGAGGCTTTGAGCTGGTTAGGGATATATGTGGGCCTGAATCATCCAGAGTCGCCCTTCTAGTAACTACGATGTGGGATTCGATCAACCCCGAGAGTCCGGAGATGCAGGCTGCATTTAGGAGAGAGGCCCAACTACAGTATACAGACAAGTACTGGGGCAGCATGCGACAGCGGGGGAGTCACACGGTCAGATGGGACGGCAACCGACACTCGGCATTCTCCATCGTTGATATTCTCCTGGCCACGTCCGATGCACACGGGCCTCCCGTCCTGCAGTTGCAGCGCGAGATGGTTGATGAAGATAGACTTCTCGACGATACATCAGCAGGGAGAACCCTCACCAAAGAGTATAGTGTGATTTGGCAATCGCTGCGCAAAGATCTAAATGATCTTAAGTCGCGATACTTGCAAGCGCAGCAGGCTCGATCTGAGGAACTGACAGCCCAGATTTATGAGGAAAGGATACACCTGGAACAACGCCTACAAGATATCGAATCTGCAGAGCGCGATCTCAGAGACGACCTGAAGACACTATTCAATGTCAAGCGAAAGGAGTATGAACGTGTCCTAAACGAGACGAGGAATGAAGAAAAGGAAATCTCACTCAAATTAGAGAGGGATTATGACGAGCTAAGAAGGATTGACGGAGAGTTAAGGCAGAACCGGCACGCGAGGCGTAAGCCCAGACCGCAAAGGACATCAGAGACACCAGACGAGAGCCCCCCGGCCTATAGCCAGTTTGAACCGGCGACCGACGACGAACTCCCTGACGACAAAACACGGTTAGAGCAGCGGAGGCAGGTCCTTTTGGAAGAGGTAGAAAAGGGGAAAAAGAGGAAATTGTTGAAACGAAACGCGATTGGGTTGTTAGGAATACTAGCAGGAGCAGCGGTCGTGGCGGCTGGCGGTGCCACGATGATTGTTCCCCTTATGACTGCGGGCGTAGGTCTGATAGGAACATCAGCCACTATGTTAGATTTCTCGAGGAAGAAGAAGCCGCGCAAAGGAGTACTAGCAGATTCAGCTACAGACGACGACCCCTAGAATTTAACGGATTATTCTATTCGTCCATCATGTACCGCCAGCTGTGTCCTGACTCCTGACAGCCTTACTAGGTCGGAAAGATAGCTTCAACAACTCCGGCAATGTCGGCAGCACCCGGTGAGCCATAGAGCTGCCTTTCGGTAGGCTAGACGCCCCTGGGGCGTTATCTTTCGGCCTTTCACTGGAACTCATCGCCCCGAACCAGAAGTCATTTCATCCTATACCGAATAATCCACTACCAAGAGGTAGTCAAGCGCCTTCAGAGATTAAGCGTCCTTTTGGATGTTGAAGCCTAGGGCACACCAACGCAACACCTGAGGGGCATTTAAATAGCTAGAGAGTTAGATAAGTGATATTAATATCCCCGAGCTATAAAATAAAACCGGCTTTCTGCGTGACTGTCGAATAATGAAGCATCATGGTGAAAATATTGGATTTTGAATACCTCGTACATCAAAAAGGTACCGTCTGATTAGAATTTATGAAGCGCCACACTTTACCCCACAGGTACAGAGGCACGGACCGTAGCCCTGTGGCTAAAAGTACCTTATGTACGGAATACTTCGTACCTGAGGGGCAATTTCGAGATAATAATTTTCGATTGAGCCCCTCCTTCAACTTCACACCCGTCTGATTAATTTATACCCAACTTTTTGATTCCTTTTCTGCGACCCTTCTTTTGAGTCGCAGTTGAATAAAAGGCCACCAAGCTGTTACTACATCGCTCTCTACGACCTCTTTCACGAGGCTTTTCCATCCGAACTTTCACCATGGCAGCCCTCGATTCACAAAAGCTCTCCCCCACCGAGGAGACGGAGGTCCAGCAATGGATCACCACATCGGAGCGGCTCAAGAGCTCCCCTTCCGACGCCTCTATTCTCGACAAGCTCAACTCCCACCTGACTTCCCGCACCACCCTCCTCGGCACCAAGCCCTCTAAGGCTGACGTCGCCATCTACGAGTCTCTGGCCCCGACCGTCAAGTCGTGGACCCCCGAGCAGCGCACGGGCGAGCACGGTCACCCTCATAGCCTCCGACACCTCGACTTCGT
>JAOWAP010000004.1:273265-288707 GCA_028565235.1 Hypoxylon lenormandii
GGGCAGGTGGCACAGCGGGATGTGCAGCGTGTGCGGCGGCTCGTGGCTCCGGAAGTAGGCCAGGAACAGGGCAGAGCATAGGGAGTCGAGGTCTATGCGTCCTAGTTAGTTATCGTAACGAGTGCAGGCTCCTTAATAGTGTCGCTAGGGTTAGGGGGGCCAAAAAAAAGAATACCAGCGGATTCGTTTCCTACGACGAAGTGTAGGGGAGTCGAGCGTTTGGATGGCGGGGCCGTCAGCGCTGCTCTAGCCGTGGCCAGGAAAGCCTGCAGCGTTTTCTGTGGTGCCATCTTCCGAGAACTGCTTCATGCGCTGCCAGTTCCTGTAGAATTGTCTCCGTCGACCAAGATAGCTTCCGAATGATAGACGGGTAGATCTTGCGACGTGCGTAGTATTTATATGCAGAGCCACGACGTCATCCCGTTTGTATGCCGGTTTCCCCACAATTCTTGTTTTAATTCGGTCCTGGTCCCTAGATGTATCCGGTATATTGACTTACATGTTGACCGGGATTACGCACATACGCCCCCTTTTATCCCCTTTTCTTTGCTTGTCTATATAGCTGGTATTGACAAGCAATAAGCAATGATGAATATTTCCCCTCGGCGAAGAAAAGAACACTACAGCAATACCACCACACACAGGAGTATATTGCGGCTTGTGAGCATACATAATATCGTAACTAGTTCTATTGCTCCTCAGTAGCAGAGCAACGTGACATCTATAGCAAAGAGTCTCTCCCAAAGCCTTCGAGTCTTAACAACGCCTAGCTAAGGTTATCCCTATCCTACGTACCTGACTCGGATACCAAATGCCAAATGCCCGAAACACCCACCCGCGCCGATGCCATCCCTTCCTACTGGAAGACAAATATAACGCCTGTCCTATCGACGCTAACAGTCATCGTGTAAGGTACCTCTAGCACTGCCACGTCTAGTATCGAATCCAGATGGCTCCTGAGCAGCTGTCCCTGTTCCGCCGAGATCACCGTGTGCCTGGGCGGCTTCTCCCTACCGCCCCCGGATTTCGCGTTCTTGCCGCCCCTTTGCTCCCCGCTTGCTGTGCTACCTCCCTTGACCAGTTTCTCGACATTGACGGCGAGGCCAGGCAGGTTCGGCAGGGAAACATTGACGAAGACGGGCTTCGCATCGTCGCTCTGTAGCCCGCTAAATACGCACGAATTCTCAATCCGGAACAGGTCCCAAAATCGAAGTTTCTTATCCGACCCGCCCGTCAAGATATACCCGTATCGCACGTCGCGCTGGTCTTCCATGGCACCAGAACCGACAACCATGGCCCGGACGCCGCGATCCCCGCTATTACTAGCGGTTGGTTCGATGTTGGTCGCGAAGCGGTCGAGCATGCCCTCGGGCCTATCCTCGTCGACGTCCCAAGCTTTGTACTCCTTGACTGCATCTTTAGACCCGCCTGCGCGGTAAATCTCTCTGCATTGTGTCTTCTCTAAATCCCAGACCGTGACTTCGCCAAGACCGGTACCACCTGCCACGCAAACCCATTTTCCTCGACCCTTAGTAGGATGAAGGGTAAGACGATAAATGGCCGACTTGCCCGGCAAGCCCCAGCCTTTGACTCGCATCTTGAACCGTAGATCCCAGAGGTCCAGGACTCCGTGTGATGTACCGAGAAGCAGCCAGTTGCGCTTTCGATCGACGCAGAAGCAGGTTGGGGTGCCATGGTGCACCGGGTTCTCAAGAATGTAGAGAAGCGTCATCGTCCGGAGGTCGATGCCCAAGACTCGCGAACGGTTGGTCGCAAGCACGAGCACCGAGTTCAGCTCCTGTTTGAAGTGGTCACACCAGACAGCATATTCGTCAGTCGGAAGCTGATATTCGCGAAGGAGTCTCAATCGAATATATTTTGTAGCTCCACTCGTCACCGTCGTATCAACTTTAACGATATGGACACTGCCATCGGTAGCACAACTGACGAAGGTATGCGTATTTTCGATGAAGCAGATAGCAACTACTTTTGTGCCTGGAGCGTGTTTATGAGTCTGCCGTGCGCGATTCGTCACATTGCGCTCGAGCCGGGACGAGTCCCAGACCTTGACGCTACCGTCATCACTGCCCGTGATGAAGAACATGTGGTCTGGGGATGGCAAAACGCGGTTGATAGCTGCTGTATGCTCTGAGAACGTCGCAACAAGACTGCCGCTCGGCTTCCATGCTTCGTCACCGGGCTGTCCGGCGGCCTTGCTAACCTTCCTTCTAGTAACCGGTGAAACCAATGGTCCATATTCGGCTATATCGTGCGGGTAGTTATCGACGTACATGTTATCGAGCATCTTTAATATGCTAGGGTCATTGCCTTCATAAGAATGGGCCGCGTGGGACCGAGCTCCCGGCTTCCCATCCTCAGTAATTGTATCAGGGATAGTTATTTGGGGCGGTGGGTTTTGTGCGAAGGGGCCTTCAACTTGACCAAATGCATTCGCTTCGGTTGTTCCTGTCTCAGCAATAGACCTGCCGCTATCTCTCCTGTTCAGAAGATCCAGTGCGCTCGATTGGTGCCGAATAGCTCTCCGAGTAGAATACGGAGAGTCCGAAACGGAGGTATCGTCATCTACAGACCCCCGGCCCCGTGTCGCAGAAGAAGCTCTCCGGAGTTCATCAAAGCCCACACCATCAACTGGTGATGATGCTTGGGTCTGCGTCGGCGACAATGTCCCGTTGTCCCTTGTCCTCGGCGAAACAGCGCCTCCTCTACTACTAAGTCGTGAACGGTGGTTATTCATCGCAGCGCGACGCCTCTTTCCGATAGGTTCGTCAATCGTCATCGATGCATCCAGCAGGGCATCGGCAATAGTGTATGGACCTTTGTTTGAACCCGACACCCGTTGCTGTTGCCAGATAAGCCCCTCCGCTGCCGTACTTTCGTCGAACATAACCGTCTGTAGCTTCATATTCAAGCTTCTAAGGGGAATAATGTTATTTAGCGGAGTGGCAATGTTATCTTGTGTGAACAAATCTCGATTTCTCATCTGACTCAAGCGCCATATGAACTCCCTTAGGACAATAAGCTTGAATTCATCCTCAAGCGCCATCCCCATGTTTCGTAGACGCGCGAGCCACTGCTCATCTTCGTCGTTTCGAGGCACCTTATTAAGCGTCTGGGGTTGTACTTCTCGAGATGATCGGATCGCTAACGCTGTCGAGGCAATTGTAAATGCGGACTGTTTCTGATGGTTGACTGCTTTCCAGAACAGCCCCTTATCTGTCTTCTGCGCCCAAGATAATGCCAGATCAAACACGGTTCTTGACAGCGGCTTCTTCAGTGCGTCCAATAAGGCGAGTTCGGAGAAATCTGGGATGATTGCTGGCTTTAAGAATGGCTTGACAAGAGGTAAGACGATGCACCTAATATCTGCCGGAGAGAGTAACTTTGTAGCACTGGATATATACTCCGCCGCGGATTCCCTTATCCAGATATTTGGATGCACAGTAAAGCGGCCAACCACGTCAATAAGCTCCCAAGTCTTGGCCTTTGACAAGAGGCCTAGGCTTGCGAGCTCCGCCAGAGAGTGCAATGCAGCTTGCACGACGTGCTCCTCTGGGTCAGTCACAGCTTGTACCATTAACGGGAGGCTGAATTCCTCTAGGCTCGTACTGCCGAGGAAGACGGCGATGCCAACGATAGTATCAAAAAATGCACATTTCAGCATCCAGTCTCGGTCGTTAAGATATGTGTTCAAGTGTGTGAGGAGGATATCGTTGGATTCTGCGCTGCCGAAGAAGAGACAAAGTTCCGGAACAGAACTGAGAAATGCCCGGCGGACAGAAGCAGCCGAGTCTTCGACCAGAGCTTTAGCATGCAACTCAAATAATTCGACGAGCTCGCCCTGTGCGTTATCAAACAATCCGTAAAATGCGGCGTCGGGATCGCTTCCAGCCTCCACTTCTGGATCGGCGGTAGTGATGGACCCTTCCGCTCTGAGGATGGCTGCCAGCTCCAGAAACCGATTTGCAGTCGTTGCGAGACCTCCTAAGCATGATGCATATGTAGCTCGGACCAGAGCACTCGGCTCCCTACGTTCCCGTCCCATGATGGGTTGCCTCGATGCCCCCGATAGGAACACCTGCATCCTGGGCATAATATACTCAGGAAAGACGTGGGCATTAACCGGCGTGACGACCTTCACGAGGGCTAGAAGCTGAGTGACGGACCTAAGAGCTGCAATAGCAACGAGGTCGACGTCATCATTCAAAAGGGTCATTAAATATGGTAAAACCCGGTCGAGTTTCGCCTCGTCCGATAGTCTCTCCGAGAAGGCTAGCAATATGTCACAAGCTCTGATCTTGGATGCCGCTCGTGCGGTACTTCTAAGGGAGGCGGCAACAAGGGTGAGGAAAATTAGGGTTCCATCATCAGTAGGAGGTTGCTTTCCAGCAGAAGTAAAGTGTTCATTATTGGGTATGTTTAGTCGTACAGGAAAAAGACCCAGGCCGAGTCGGGGAGTGAAATGTGTAAGCTGAGATGAATCCTTTTCATCTTGGTATCCTAGGAAATAGGAGATTTTATCGAAGTCGTAGAAGACCCGGTCAATCCGTTCATCAGCTTCCCCCAGATTCTTTATAGACCCTGAAACCGGAGCCCTGCCAGAACTGGGATCGGTAATAAGTTCCATGTACTGATGCAGGAAGCTGTAGAAGTATTCGGGGAAAACCTTTCCTTTATAGAAATCCAAGTACTGCTCGGCAGAGTACCGTTTCTCCGGGTCGAGATGAATCATGCTTGACAGCATTTCTCTCAGGCCCTGATCCGGTATTCTACTAAGATGCAAGATCACAGGGTCGTATTCGCTGCGGCGGTACTTGAACATTTGACTGAGACTAAAGATGGGTGTTTCCAGGAATAGTTCGGCAATGACGCAGCCGGCGCTGAAGATATCCATTGACCAAGTCAGTTTGTACCCTTGTAGTTGCACCTGCGGATTCTCAATGCGCTCGACAAATCTCTCGGGCGCGATGTAGCACGTTCGGCGACCAGATAGGTCAAAGAAGTAGGAATACAACATGGGGTTGTCATCGGGTAGCTTCGTGGGTTTGAAGGAGCCGGTAAAGTCGGTGAGGTAGAGCCAGTTCCAAGAAGTCACCATGATATTCTCCGTCTTTATGTCGCCATGGTATATGTCCCGGGAGTGGCAGTCTCGCAAAGCACATAGTAGCTGGAATGCCAGCCACTTCTTTTCTATATCTTCGAGGAATGGTCGTGTCGACATGCGATCGTAGAGGGAGCTGTACACGTATTGTCGCACGAGGTAGGCATTTCCCTCGGTTTCGAAGGCGCGCTCGAAGCCTAGAGCGTTTGGGACGTCTCTCAGTTTATCTCTTTCCTCTAACGAGCCGATTAGCATCATTATGGTGACGGTAAAGGATCATGGTCGCCTACGCAATATCTTTTCTCCATGTTCACGAAGGGAGAGTGGCGTATAGGGTTTGACTGTGACTTTGGCCAAGGCTACACCATCGTGATGACGGGCACGGATGCTCTTCATAAACCGAGCGCTGCCTATGGATCTCTCATGTACCAGGTCGGCGAGTTCTGGTATGTCTATGCCCGCAGAGCCGGCATAGGGCGTGGTGAGGGAGTAGCTGTTACCCATCGTGCAGACATGCGACGGTGCTACCTAGCCAAGTATGTCAGACAAGAGGAGCAGATCATCTTTGAGACCTTCCACACAAATAGAATGAAGGAGTCTGAATTCTATCTCTTTCTCGGAAAATGCGATAGCTCTTCGTGTGTGTACGTATACGAAATAATCGATTGGCGAATGGCGAACAGTTCACGAGGCAGCAGGCAAGGCTGCGTGATCCTAAATGGCAGGAGGTTGATAAGTGGAAGAGCGGATGAGCGCTGGGTGTTAGCAGGGTAAAGCTTGTTGATAGGCTGAAGCTAACCCCTAAGGGTGGGTCAGAGATGACGCACTACCTCCAGTTTGTGTTACTCAGCACTAGGACAACGTTAACTACAAGGTAAATATCATGTCTTTGACTGAAATTCAAGTTAGCCTATAAAGGGGCAGGAGAGAAGAGTTGGTCGTTTCTTCAACGGCATAGGTAATCTAATTTAATCGAGAACAAAATTAAACACGACCAAGTACTCATGATGGGAAAAGCTTTCTATAGTCTATAACTAAGATGCAAGGCTCAATTAGTTGACCAGGAGGAGCCATAACGACATCTTATGTTACGTATCTAGCCTGACTCTTCTGACGCCCCGATGAAGATTGATCACAATCTTCAAGCTTCACGTTCCCTGGCCTGTCTACTAGGTTAGGTATATGACTAGTATCATATACACTATCCCAACTCCATCTCGGTTCCACACAGCCTCTCCTCAAGAAATGAATTATACATCGCAATGGCCCTTCCCGTACACCCACTCCAAACACTTTGCTCAAACACCGGGTATATAGAATAGACAATCGAAGGGAAAGGGAAGGGCGCAGTTGTGTGTGGTCGTCGTATTAGGTATGATCGCGTCTCTTCATGTCCAAGGCCCCCAAGACAAGCTAGTAGGCTTCACCAGAAGTCCTGCGGCCAAGTCGTAATCCGAGGCGATATCTTGTCCGAATGGAATTAAATAGGTCCTCTAGAACTGGAAGCATCAAGCGTATCAATCGCAACAATGCGAGAAAAAAATCGTGTCTATGTGTATAGCGAGTATGGGGGAGGCGGGTGTGAAGCCGGGAACGGTCAGCGTGGAAATTGGTCGGGTGGACGTCTGGGGAGAGGACATTAGACATCGTGCTGCTGCGCTCAGGGCTGAAGGGTAGGAGGAAGAAAAGAATCCTAAACGCCGGAGCAATGCAAACACAGAAGTCTTCGTCAATCCATCAGATGTAAATGAAGAACGTGAATGATCTCGTTATCAGGCTCAAGTGGGCAGGCTGCCCGGGTGAGCGCTAGACCCAGTCTCGGTAGATCCATCGCCCTCGATCGTTTTCCTCCAATGCTCCGGCAGACAGACGCAGACTAGCGGGAAGGCCTTGATCTCTCCGCTAACTGGAGGCGACGTATCTCTTCCACGGCCTGAAGTATTTGAAACTCCACTGTCCCTCTGAGCCTGTCTTCGCACTTCCCACTCGTCCGCTCTTTCGTCCAACATAACACCCGTCGCCCAACCGTCATCCCAGATGCCTACCACCTTCAACATATCGCCGCGTTCTAGGGCGAATTCGTCGGCTGCGCGAGGTTGATACGCCCATAGGACTGCAACACGCTCGCCTGGGTGGATATCGTCTTGCGAGTAATAGTCCTTGAAGAATGGCAATTGCTCCGACTGTTGACTATTGACACCAGGAGGTGATGACATTCCCCCGGCGCTATTGGGGGACTGTGGATCCTCACCAGCAAGCACTGAGCTGCTAGACAGCGAGCCGTTCCTGCGGATGTTCATAGGCGGTGGTCGTAAAACACCTGCGCGCGTTTCCGATCCTGGGCTATCGAATGAATCCGAAGACGAGTGGTTATCTCCTCCTCTTTTCCTTCCTGCCATGAAGCCAGCAGCTGCACCAGAGGCCGCCGCTGCGCCCGCTCCTGCCGAATCCCCGCGTCTCGATCCTCCCTGTCTTGAGGGTGGCTCTCCCGAGTGACCTTCCAATGCCGACATGCGGGCTATTCTTCCTCCGGGAAGGACCTCAAATCCGTGAGGTATTGTCGTGTTTGCGGGAATCTGTGCTGTCTGGACCCCTTTTCTCGAGGGTGACGGCTGGTTAAAGATGCTTCCCTTCTGGCTGCCACCTCTGCGTCGTCGTGCAAGTCTAATGCACATGAATAGAAGGAAAAGCAAGAGGGCTAGGCCAACAACAGATCCAATGACAACGCCAGCTATGGCGCCACCGGAAAGACCGTTTCCCGAGCTTGCTGGAGCAGGTGTAGCTGAGCTGCTAGCGGTTGCGCTCGCCGTTGGTGTGCTGAAAGTCATAGTTGTCGTAATGGCGGGCAAGACTACTCCGGCGCATCTGGCCGTGATGTCCGAGTTGTAGCAACAGGTGTCAGTTGAGTTGATACCTCCTGAGGCGCAATATGAACACAACCCAAGAGTACTGTCGCTGTATCCACAGTTATCTGGCTCGTTAGTTATGCCTTGTATGCAGCTACTGCTTGATAAGGATTTTGCCGGCAGAGCACAGTTGACAAAGTCAGCCCGTATCTGATCCTGGCGGCCATCGAAGGAACTGGGGCAAAGATCAGTGTCGGCGGCAAGGTAGGCTTCACTCTCGGCATATTGAGCACAAGAGTCAGCACACAAGGGCCGGGATGCATCGTCCGACATGGTGCAGTTCGTGAGGGAATTCTGGATAATAGCATTACAAATTACTGAGGTGGTGAAGCGTGCGTAATAATCAGTGGTGTTGCCAAGGTCAACTTTGCCGCATCCCAGCAGGTTCTGGTAGCTAGAAATGTAGTGTGAGCTTGAGCTAAGAACCATACGAACGGCATTTGACTTACTGGCTCTGAACATAGTCAAACTGGATGTATTGGTTTAGTTGTTCGTCAAACGAAGCCGTGTCTGAGACATAATTAAGGAACGGGCTAAAAATTGCTCGATTAGAATCAGGGTCCAACTCAATGGCAAACGCATATCGCAAGTAGTCCGTCACAAATCAACCCCAGGATGAGAACTTACAATAATCCTCTCACGTAACTATACGTGGACACTGAAGCTTTTTGGAAAGCTGGACAGGCCGCGGAATTCGTTAGTGGGATACATTCGTCCAGCGCCATAGTACTTGGGACCGCCGAAAGGACTGAGAGGAAAACCGCTTTTGCCGTCCATCCTGTCCGCCTTGTCGCTCTTCTTGATCGGGAGGGCGTCATTGCGATATGTTGCTGGGCCTCTTCGAAAGACTTCGAGTCTAGAGAGGTGGCGCCGCTCCTCTCGGGATTCGCGATAGAAGTAGCGATCACCGGCGGCGCGAATGCATGACGATCTGATCCTATCATTGCTCAAAACCACATACTATCCGGGTCGACTTAGTTAAGGCTCGATCTTGAGACGTGTTTTCCTTTCGGTCCCTCGATACTTCGCAGTCGTCGAGCAGTAACGGTCGGTAGAGCGAAAGAGATGCTGGCAAGTGGCCCGGTATTTTTCTTTGGTTTTTGTGCGTATATTGTATGTGCAGAATTGGTCGCAGTAATAGTCGTAACCGTAACCAAAAACAGGTGAAGTTATTGAGTCAATTGCTCTTTAAAAAACGGGAAATATGAGGGAATGGTGAATGGTGAAATGAATTGCGGAGGTTTGTTTTCTTCGTAGAGGTAGTAAGGTGGTAGGGTAGGGTGCTGTACCGATAGGTTCAGATGAGTTGGTGTTTCTGGACGAACGAATGTCTGTAGTTGGAGTAGGTGAGACCTGTGGGAGAAAGGAGCCAAACCCGGAAATCGTGTAGCGATTAATTCCAAGTTGCGCTTGACATACTGCGGTCTTAGTCTTAGCACAATTAGGCGGCGTCGGACAGGTCACGACGGCGTAGGCTTTAACACAGTTGAAATCGGGATGGCTGGGTTACTACTAGGTAGATTTGCCGGTAGGCTCCTTTTGCAAAACGAATGTCTGAATGTAAAAAACCGAAGAATAACACAAGGAAATCAAGAAAGGAAAATAGGACACGACGGTACGTCGTGAAACCGTAGATCCGGGTTGAGGAGGATGGGGGGATCGGAGGATGGAAAGAAGTTGAGGTTCTGGGCTGCTGGGTTATGCGACTCGACACACGAGAGATGAAGGGAGGCGAGAAGAGAGTGAGAATCGCTCAGCTCAGATTGTGCCCCAAGCTGCTGGGCTGTGGTCGCTACTGCCCCCAGGTGCTTTTTTTCTGCGATCCTTGACCGTTGATGAATTTGGTGCCTGCCGACTCCTGCCAACTCTTGTCAATCCTTGCCCAACCCCCTGCTTGCCTTACTTTGCTCTCCCAAAGATTGTTGTACTTGTACCTTTTGTGCCTGGACTAACGCAGGTGGATGACGCTACCCACCATACTTACCTCGAAGTAGTAGGTACGCCCCTCAGTATTTAATACGTGTATTCCCAAAGTCGATAGCAGACGTGCTTTATCCTTACAGGGAGGCTTGGCTCGAAATTATCCAATAAGGCCTTCAATTTTCTGAAGTTCTATCAACTGGCTGATCCACCGCAAGATTGTTGCTTGATTGCATTTCAGGGACAACAGTTTCGCGGGACACAGGCTTCAAATTACCTAAGTTATCTAGGTACTTGGTTAAAGCTGAAGGTCTCAGCGGTACCATCCATCTAACCGTCCAACACCCGTCTTGCCGGTTGCAATGTCTTACCTGAACTTCTGCTAATCGCAGGTAGGGTGCTGCTGGAAAGCTGACTACATAGTAATTATATCATTCATCAACATACATATACCGATATAATACAAGGGCAGTTTAGATGTTTTAAAAAGTTTGACTTTTACAAGTATGCGCGCGTCTGTACAAGAGATTTGAACGATGTCCATATTGCACCGATACCATTGTAGTTTGGCTGGGGGGCCCCTGTCGAGCCACGGGCCTAAGTCAAGGTACTGCTCGAATTGGGTAAAGCCTCAGAAGCACCTTAAAATTAGCTGACAGGGGCTAGCTCGTCCAATCGTAACAACTAACAAGTTTCTAAGCAAAAGCAAAACACGTCCCAGATGAATCGTCGATCTCTTGGTGTCGATATTTCAATCTTTCAATCTCTTATCACAGGCGGACGCCATCACACTACCAGCTACTTAAACATAGCTCCGTGATGAGACGGAGACGGCTGTCATCGCATCTCTTGGGAATACCGAACAAACCTTGTTGGTGATGGAGGACCACCATCCCCATATCAGTACGCACGTATTCCGTCTGTACGTACGTCGGCAATTATCCAGAACGGAAACCTTGAGTGCCAACCAGACATCGACACGATGGTATCTGACAAGTTTACGACAAACACCGACGAGACACCTGTCTAGGTGCTCCATAACCCCTCAGTGAATCGTGCCGATCAGGAAAGCTTCCTCTAGTATTATATATACTGCCCGGTGTTCGATTCTACACATGTACATATCAGCATTCAACACCTTCAGTTCAAGGTCGTCAACTACATATGGCATATACTTAGTAGACACATTAAACTTCTACTTGTGAGTATAAGCTGGCTACCGATTCACCTGATCAAGTTGTTTCTACTACCTTAAATCTCTAGGTCAGTTGCCTCACGTCACCAGGACCCGAAGAGACGGAGACGATGAGTTTCTTGTAGTATTCCAGAAACATATCGATAGAGTTCATCTGCCTATCTCGGAATCGGATGCCGATCAGATGTGCTGAAACTTCCCCGTTATATGTCATTATGTATTATTCTTCAGGAGTCTTAACAGCCTTTTTATTTTCTTTTTCTGAAATTAGTCCGTCTCACATTTCGCACTCCCACGTCGATTGGCCAGACATCTTGTTATGCCTGCTGCTTCAGATTCAAGCGACTCGCGTACTACTTCGCTTGCGTGGTCCACCAAACCAAGGGATCCCGGCTAGATCCCAGGTTACTCCGAAAATAGCACCTTCGGCTCCCCTGGCCCTGTCAAAGAGGCGCTGAATCGAAATGACGATGGCCTCATGTGCTCGGACTGAATATAGGGGCAGCTCAACGCGTTTTTTTTTATTCACCGCATATCCCTCAGCCTCGATGTTTTTTTCTTTTGTTTCCACGAGTGGATTCCGATAGGCTTCCTTTTTACCGGCTGTCAGCCCGCTGAAACATAGTAGAGATGCGATCCATGCACTCTCTAATGACTTCCCGCGCTGTTGGTTATGGTTGCAGTACATCATCTCGATCGTACATATCGCCGTAACATATCACCATAACATATCACCACAGGGAAGATAGGAATAAGCGAATTGCGACTTGATAATCTGTTTGAGAAGCAAACAATGCTTATTGTTTAAATTTCCCTACTTACTGCTTACACTTCATTCGCTCTACAAGGTACAATGCAAGTATCTAGAGGGATACCTCGGAGACGGTATCCTGCAAGACATTCCCGGAGGCGTTCTGCCGCGTCAACGGCGCCCCTATTACCTTCGTACATTCGCACCTATATTAAATTCTTGCATCTCCTTGCAGATGCCGATACTATTCAAGTAGAACTAACTTTTCTTTTCTTTTCTACACTTATCCACTTGTCGCATTTCAACGATATTAAAATACTCAGAAACCACCGTGCCAATTATTAGCTACATTGTACTTACATCATCCATAGGGATCTCCATGCATATCAATGCAGGTGTTAAGAGTAGGCCACCGGCCTCAGCACATTGCCGGGTGCTAGTGTTCATGCATATGAAGGACATGCATGAGGTAACCTCGGGATATTTCCTAGTTGCTTCAGTCGATTCTAAACATACAACCTATCAGCAGGTAAGCTCTGGCTCTATCGACGAGTCATCATGGTAGCAACGTCAACCACATCTTATGTATTGACACCAATATAGGAGTGATTCAACTAACCCCCTTGACGATCGGTCTGTCATCATGAGTCCCAGGGCTGGATTTATCTACCTATTTGTAATTCGTGCTCGCGTTCAACACTATGTAAACCCACTCAACCAATATGCCTTGCTCGTTTGATCACTCAAGCCCTGATTTTTATATCCTGTTGAGCTGCTAGTCACCATTGATGAGCATGAATACCTACTTAGAATAGATGTCAAATCTAAGCCAAGTCTGGGGCAGTTCTCAAGTTTCTATAAATTCCCTACCTCCATAACAATAGCCATACTCCAACATCTAAAGATATCTGGCTTGTACATTATCCAAGTCCCTTCCAGATCAGCATTGTGTACTTTGAACACCCTACTCTAAACTAAGCCCACCCGTCTTTTCACACTTATACCAGCCACATTGTGAATCTCTGCTCTCTTTGAACTGATAACATACCTATGTATTAACATGGTCGATGCAGCCACCAGATTCAATGGTTCCCAGACCCTATACCCAGCGGACATAGAATTTTTCGAATTTCCACTCTAAGTCTTCTATTCGACATACCAAAAGTGCTTTGCAATGGATTATGAGTTTACGTTCAGCACTACCTCTAATCCACTACCTAGCGTTGAGCAGATCATTTTCGAGCCATTTCGACTACGCACTTACATCAAACCCAGTATTACGCTAGATGCTCTTAACAGATTAAGAAAACGTTGGATGTGAAGGCAACATGCTCTTTCCCGTTGAACTCGCCGCAGCACAATGACCCGAAACTAGAGTACAACATTGTTTCGAACAACATCTAATAATTAATCCAAGCTTTAAAGAATCTTCCTAGTTTGGTATCATTATAGAGCTTTTGATGGGTCGAGGCGAAGTCACGAGAATCGAGAATCGAAAATCGCTAAAAGCATTCGTTGGAGGTCGCTACATGTGATTACCACAGTGTGACCCAATGCCTTGTATTATCCGTCCTAGAATATGGTATTATGTACAATTGGACCTCGACAATACCGGCAGCTCTATGATTCTTCGGTCTTGTTCGCCTTCTGTGCCGCCTCGTGCTCTCTGATTTGTTTCGACCAGCTACAACAGGTGTTAGTCTTGGGTACTCCCTATAAAGCCGAGTAAAGAAAATCGAGAATCGGACGTACTATCGACTGGGGTAGAATCGACCCGGCTCTGGCATCTTGTGTCGGAATTCCCGGTCGGCACTCAGCTTCCACGTCAAGGCCGTGATGCCCAAGATTACGCCCATGAAGACGGCGGTGTTTGCTTTCCAGTTGCTCGGTTGCGTGTACCAGCCACCGGCCGGCGACCAGACGTGCTTGGGGTAGCTAACGAAGAGATTAGATTGCTGTGTCGAGGTTCGAGCGGTTTGCGGCAGGTAGGTGGTTGAAGCTTACGGAACTTTAGGACCGCCACCCTAATACTTGTTAGCATTCTATTTCCGAGCGCATTGGATGCCAACTTACCATCTTGTTCAGATGTGATGTGAACAAGGTCTTGTAGGCAGGTCAATTAGAAAGAATTGCGACGATGAGGTAGCTTAGACGTTGAAGTACAATGAATGCCGCTTGAGAGTATTCCGGTATGTACCTTAGTACATGCGAATTGATGAAGATTGATTGGCTCGGACGCGGGGAATCGTTAGTCCCAGTGTATATAAGCCCCACAGATGCGCACAGCTGCCCACCATTGGTCGATTACGTCCCTGACGGTTGGCGTAGCTTCATTCTAAGGAAAAAGTTTCGACTTTTTCTTAAGCCCAGACACGAGACCAAAAACGACCAGCAGACTCATTCCCCGCCAACCGTTTCGTTGTCTCTTGTCTCAAGCCCAGCGCGTTGGGATGAGGTGATCCGGGCTCGACAAAAATGAAGAGAATAAGGTTGGACAGAATATCGAGTCAATTGCTCAACACAACGCCCGCCCGGTCGACAGTATCCCATCCCACCAGAATATGTCGAGCTGCCCGAACCTCTAGATTGCAAGCTCCTCTACAGCTGTGCGCTCAAACGAGATGGCAGTCTACCGCATCTGAGGCTGCTGTCGAAGAATTGGAATACGGAGACCACGATCAAGAACCTCAGCCATTTAGTACAATACCGCTGCCGTCACCGCCACCTGAACGAGCTCTCTCCTCAGCAAAACTTGCAGCCCTACATGCACGACTCTCACTCTCCTCCAAGATCCCTCTACAAGTTCTCGCCCGCGCTCTCATAGATCCTTCGGCTGATGCCCACCCTCGGTATAACAATGCGAACCTTGCATTTGTGGGCGCGGCCCTTCTACAATACCACACCTCAGAATTCCTCCTAACCCGCTATCCGCGATTACCTATGGCCATCTTATTTGCTGCTATGAAGGGCTACTCTGGCGTACCGGCACTGCACCAAATCGCCCGCGCATGGGGTGTAGAGGCCGCGGCGGCCCCTGGCGAGGAAGTCGACCCGGGCTTACTGCAATTCTCGCACGACAAGCCCACTGTCATGATGCACAAGTGGGGATACGTGCGCGCCGAGTCGAAGGAACTACTAAAATACAAGTGGCGTCGGGGCTTAAGTAGTCGGGTACTGTACGATGACGCATTTGGTGAGACTATACCGGAGCAGCCCAAGGCGGAGGACGAGGACGGACTCGAGGTCAGCGATGCGAGGAACACCAAGCACTTGATGGTGCAGGACGCAACCCAGAACGCGCACGCTAACTTCGTGCGCGCGGTGATCGGCGCCATCTACCTCTACTCCGGGAGGGAAGCCGCCCAACTTTTCATCAAAGCCCACGTTCTCTCCAGGAAACTGGACCTGGAGAACCTGTTCGAATTCAAGCTGCCGACGAGGGAATTCGCGCGCCTGTGCGCGCGAGAAAACTTCGACCCGCCCGTCGCCAGGCTCCTGAGCGAGACGGGACGGCTGAGCAGGACTCCCGTCTTCGTCGTGGGCATCTACAG
>JAOWAP010000004.1:302565-313039 GCA_028565235.1 Hypoxylon lenormandii
GGCCTCGCTGTGCGCAAAGGCCAGCTCGAAAGCGCCGAAGCGTCCCCTCCGCTGGTGCGTGGGCCGGTACTTCTCGCAGAACACGTACGGCTGTATGTCGCGCAGCCAGATGCGACGTTTCGTCTTGCGGAGGAGCCACGAGGAAGAGACGTTCGGAGGAACTAGCGAGAGTAGACCATGATTAATCAAAGGGTGGCGAGGGAGTAGGAAAGAAAAAAAGGGGCACAAGAGACAGAAAACTGTTGAAGACGGAGGAAACGTCACGTACTAAATGCCGTCCATACAGGACATGCTCGGAGCTTTCCCTCCCAAACGGCTGCATGGAGACGGCAGCCCCCCGTGATCGCATCCTCGAATACCATGAGAACGTGTTGATACCCATCATCAATGATTTGGCTAGTCATCTAGGTTAGTTTCTTATATCCCGGTTTTATGGCTGTTATCTTCCCGCATGGCTTACGCTTGGAACAGTCGTCTCTCCTTCCTAAGGTGGAATTCCAGAGGGTTAACGTTGACGGTAAGCGGACTACAGACTTTCAGACACAGGAAAGTGCAGTAGAAGAGAACCATCTCTGCTCCATGTTAGCTGACCCTTACCCTCTACTCGAGTTCGGGGAGACACTGACCTTCCCAGGTCAAGAATGATAGGTTGGCCCACGGCTTAGCCCGCCCCTCGGTGTGGCTCCATTTAGATAGATGCAAGACTGAGTCGCTCTCTCTTCGAATACACAGCTCATGCGCGCCGAGTGCCGAAACCCAATTCTGATTGAGGACTTTCGACCGAATCAAGAGGGACGGCGCTTGGTTTCTTAGTTGCAGGAAGAAAATGACCGAGACACGATCGTTATCGAACGACCTGAGGTAACTGTTAGCACGATATGTGTGGTAATTTGAGTGTGTTCGCAACATGGATGAGGCGAATGAGAGATACCTTTTGACTAGTATCTTGACATCTCGCGAGACCGGCGGGAGGTGACCGAGCTTCTGCAGAGGGCCGTACGCATCCGTTCTACATTCAGTCAGATCGAAGATAGAAAGGAGTTTTCCGCCATCATGGAAAGCAACTCACCGTCCTTGGTGCTTGAATTCCCTTCGAGAAGGCAGTGGCTGAGTGAAGATTGCCTCGGCCCAGTGTGAATTCTGCCAATGTCAATTTGCATCCCTCATATGAAAACGGGATGACCATACCGTCTCTTGGTTCCAAAACTCTAGGGCTTCGTCTCGCCTTATGAGATCCGTCCTAATAGGATTTGGTGGAGCTGAGAGACGAGTTGAGTTACGTGTTCTGATTGGAAGAAGGTGATCAGGGGTTACTAACGAATTTGCCTGGCTTCACGTAGTTGGAGGATGCGTATTCGCAGGGATTCCATTGCATTCAAGTCAAAGTTCGGAGACCTATTTCGTCGAGTTGTATTAAATTACCTGTTAACCATTCATCATAAAAGGTAGTTGGGTCTTACCTTGTGAGAAGATCTTGGAGCAATCGTAGGAATTGGTTATACATGATGAATCTGGCAGGGAGAGTCGTGCCAGGAAGCTCATTGCCTAGCTTATGATACATGGTCCGCCAGCGATGCTCCCTATTCATCGACTTATCCTCGATGAACGTCATGATGTCCCGAAGGGTCCTGCAGAGGCATGGTAAAATAACGTTGAGATAATCGAAGACGGCGGTCAGCTGGGAAATGTGTATCTGAGCCTGTTCTGCAAGATCTCGTAGCAGCCGGCTGGTGCTGTGGATTTCCTCAATGATGCCGTTTATATGAGGATGGAAACTCGTCGGGAGTGAGTTCCGTAACCCTTGAAGGTTGAAGCCAACGATATCAGCACGGTCAGCTTCATGGCAGCAGCCATTGAGCAATTGAGGGCCGAGCTGCTGGACGGCTACCCGGGCGTTAGGTGTCCTGGCACGGTGCAAAATCGGATCCATTGTGAATGCAGCACCTATAGTCCCATGACGACAAGTATTTGAGGTATGTCACTTCAAGAAGGCCCTTCCAACCTCTCCTCCACGGCCTCCACGGGGTAAGGCTTCGTTGCGTGCCAAGGCCGACGTCTCTCGTGAACGATTGTAAGTTTCGTGGAGTTGAAAGAGGAAATTTGAATATTGATATGACGACGTAGTATCGTTCGAATATACTAGGATTCTGCGTTAGTGGGCTAGATGGGCTAGATGGTTGATAAGCACCAGGGTGATCGCCTTCTCCGCATAGGGCCGGCCAGTTGGCAATGTGGGGGAGAAGAAGATTCGGGATGAGTTCAGCAGGGCAAAGGAGGACCAAAGAAGAGCCTATCGACTACCTACAAAACCCTAGAAATACTAAGAAGCTTCTTTGACGAGATGCGTGTTTTACAGACCTCATATAACGTGAGTCTAGAGCCCAACAGTCAGTGGGGTGACGTGTTAGGTATGCATTCCCCAATAGAGAAAGATTCTCGATTCCGAAGAGCGCCGTGAGTGTGGAGTTCTTCCTGACAAAAAGCCGGGGGATAGAGTGAAGAGATATTATACGATAGTAAGATTAGAACGGCACGAACCCATTACAGAAAAAAATCCCAGATCTGGAATTTATTAATGACATGGGCATGACTGGCGACTGGATGACAGCGCGTGATTCAGTTAAGTGACTCCATCACAGCTATCAATTGAATGAATAAGTCGAACAGGAAGAAAAAAAGACGAATCCTTTACTCCGAGAGGCGAGAGAGGCGATACGTGGAAATCGGGAGCAATCAAAATCTAGCAAAAAAGAAACAGCCGAAGCACACGTAAATGAGTGAGTGACGAGTGATAGGGCAATCAAAGATGGAAAAGGCGAAGGGGGAAAAAAAGAGAAAAAAAGGCAATTGGTTTAATCGGCCGCTCGGATGTTTGCCAGTGTGGGCAGCTCGAAAATCTGAAAGTGGCCGCTCAAACAGCCCGACTCAAGTAAGAGACTGCCACGAAGCCCGGCAGCACGTCTCTAAGAGGCATATGCAATCAGGGATTGGTAGAATATGACCGCAAGGCCGGATCAGGCGTAGAGCGGTCATGGTGCTACTATGCTCACGGCGCGGAGAATGGAGTACGTGCATAAAATAATATGCAGGGAAGACAGAAGACTGGACGAGGGAGCCATGGCGAGATGTTGCCGGCCCGCCTGTTTGTCTGTGACCTGGCGCGAACCGGAACAGAGGGATAATAGAATGACGAAAGGAGGATAAAATACTAGCCTCTGACTTGTCGTAGCACTTTGTTACGAGCCATCGTCCCCTCGTCGTTTGTCTTATAAGCGCCTATGATAAGACTTGTTGGTGATACGTGTTTCAAGCTGGAGCATTACAGCTTGCTGGCGCTTATAATGTAAGCAAACCGAGGATGGAATATAACATAGCCGCAGATAAATCTTGTAATACTGCTACATATTAAAAGAAGCGGTGGGAAATGATGAAGAAACGGACGAATACAAAATCCCCTACAATATTATTTAAGAGGCTGTCGGATGGTGTATTCTGCCTTGTGCTTAGACTCAAGACATGCTATGCATTTTCGAATATGCAGTCGGACTAGGATCTGGTAAAAAGAGGACAGCGGCATCATCTCTGCATCTCTGACCGAAACGCTGCACCGCTCCGATTGAGGCTCCGATGGCGTGCGATCAACTTGGATGTATCGTCGCATCGAACGCTCGCATGCGTTCCCAACCGTAGAGCTAGCAAGGAGCTAGCACGGGGGTTCAAGATCTGACCGATCTGGGCGATACGTGTGGATAGGTATATGTTGTATAACGGGGCATTGTATATCTTGGTCAGTATGCCCGCATATGCTGATATGCTGATATGCTACTGCTGAAGAAGATCGTGTCGGTGTCATGGCCATCTCAGTCTAGAACATTAATGCTAAGCAGATCGCTGATTGGATTGATTCCGTCGAATCTTAGATAAAGCTCTAGTAAGAGGTATGTATTTCTCCTTGCCTCCTAAGAGCGGTGACAAATGCTGCCGATCCCGATATTGGTCCAACCGGAAGGCCGTTCTACTTTTCAATCAGCGGTATGGGAGTTGGAAACTAAAGAAGAAAAAAGGCTTTATAGTAGGTATCGACGTTGGTGTGATTACTAACATGATTTAGGGATGACATGAAAATAATAATAATAGGAATGGATCAGGTAAACCATAATTCCTTCGCAGCCTCGTGTTCAGCTGGCTGTTTGCGAGCCGAGGAAGCAGGGTTGAGCATGGACCTCAGCCACGTCTCTCCCTCCCACACCTTTTCGGTCTCGGTCAGACCCCTGACTGTCAACTCCAGATCTTCGGATCGGATCAGATCCTCGCATGCATCTGTCTGCCGAAGCACGGGTCGAATTGGATTGGGTCCGACCACGTGGGATGGCGGCGTACTACTCAAGGTCACAGCAGTCAAGCTGAGTCGGGATAGTAACAAAGTAAGCTAGATAATGCCCTTCTTCGATTGCGGTAGTAGGCTATTTTTACATTGCATTGTCGAGAAGCACTAGTCCCGTGGCTTTCGTGCTTCGTGAAAGCGGCTAAAGGGCAACTACGGCAACGCCACGGGATTCAAGTAATCCCCAACCAAACTCTGGTCCAGTCAGAGCGAAAACGATGTAAAGCAAACTGAAGCACGATTCCCTTTCCCGTGCAGCAACACCGACCGATCCCATACGCATTAGACTCGAAAGGAAACCTATGTATCAACCGCGACCTTAGGCTTCATAGCCGACGACCATCTAGTCATCTCATCATCGTGAAGCTCGTGACCAGGAAGCTGATACAATGAGATGAATTTGCTTCATTCGCTCTCCTCATCGCCGAGGGCCTAATCCGATTCGGCCTAATCAGCTATGTTCAGCATTGGGTATTAAAAGGATACTTCCTAAAGGACGCTTACCTGGTAGGCTTGCTTCTCATCCTCATACCGCTTCTTGTCCGCCGCAGCCTTAGCCTCGTAGGGGGTGCGTTGCTTGTCGTTCAACGCCTTCCATCGCTCACCGAGGATCTTGCCGACCTGGCCTATGTCGATATTAGTACAGCTCTACTGAACACCATGGCGGGAGGTGGCTCACCGAAAGAGATGCCAGGGTTCTCATCACGGACGTTCTCGCGCTGCTCGTTGGCAAAGAACATGTAGGCTGAGAGACCACGCTTGGGGGCGTTGGGGTCTAGATGGATTGGTTAGTTAATAGGCCATAAGGTGCGCGTGAACTAATCAATGCTGATTCAAGGGATGTCTATCTGGTTGACATCCTCGGATAGCCGAAAGATAGACAATCGAAATGCAGCCGATAGATTGAATACCTAGGCATATTCGATGCATTGAAAGTGTGCGACGGGATGGTATTATGACTTACCCTTCTTTCCCTTTCGCTTCTCGACCTTTCCGGCCTTACCACGCTTAGTCGCTTCCTTAGGCATCTTGAATGTGTTCTATAATAAGGGTGTTAGCCTATATAATAGTATGGTACTGAAGATATGTCAAGATGAGGGCGAATGGTAGGTGGCGACAGGTTGGGTTCGGGTAATAGGATGGTTCGCTGGCTGTTGCGGCTGCGCGACAGCGTAGACAGCGCAGATAGCGATGAGTGGAGGGGCACGGTGATTAAAGTGGTGATGCGCGATTGTCTGATTGCGATGCGCTGCTGTCGCAAGTGCAATTGCCAACGCCAACGCGTAAAAATGTCGTGTCGAAGCTTGGAAATGATGTGAATACAATCAGATGCATACCTTGACGAATTTTTAGAGTAATTCGAAGCTGTTGTTGTGGTCGACGAAGCTGTCGCGCAGAATCGCAGTCAGCGGAATTGCTCAGTCAAAGTGTGTAAGAGTGGGCTGGTTGGTGGTGATGGTTTGCGTGCACGAAGCCCGATGCGGCGGCCAACTGAATAGAAGCTCTCGATGAGCTTCAAATAACGTCCAGCAACGATGCAAACAAACGGAAAATTGTTGCAAAGGTTGTTGGACGAGTTGACCGAAGCTAGGCGACGAGATGCGCGCAATTGAAAATGTGGTTGTGGGTTGACTTGGTGCTTGCAGCGAAAAGTGGTATATAAATCCGAGGTACTTACGATATTGTATGTGCAGAGGTATTGAGGTTGAGTGTAGGCGGTGTTTGTATGGGAGACGATTTGGGTGGGAGATTTGTATGAGGGAGAAGAGAGGGAAATTTGTATGGGGGGAAAGCGTGGCTACTGCCTTTTTACTGCGGGTGGGTGATTGTGTGCAGAGCAAGACTCAAGTCTGCCCCAATTTCTAAGGGAGGGTGCGAAAGGTGCGAAAAGGTGCGAAAGAGGGAGGGGGCCTGCACCAAAAAGCGGGCAAGCGGGCGACCAGACCGTGGACGTAGACACAATGACCGAGTGATTTGGGGCTGGTATGGCTGGTACAGGTAAAAAAAGGGTAGCTGGGGGGAAAAATAGCTAGGGGGGTGTTAACCAAGCGAGGAAAAGGAATAGGATAAAAAAAAAAAAAAGAGTCAAGCTCCCCAAAGTAACCAAGTAACCAAGTAACCAAGCAACACACCAAAAGCAGCCACTTAGAATGCCCCTCTTGCCCATTGACCATTGGAACGGAGCTTGGTAGGCCTGGTAAGCCTGGTCCGCTAGCCAAAGTACCTCCCCCACCCAATCTAGCCTAGAAAATATTAGAAAATACTTTTATTCCTCCCGTGGTCCTATTACCCTATTACACTCATGTCCTCTCCTGTCCTGTACTTGTACAATACGTTGCAATCAGCACAGCACAATACATACAAGGAAGGAGGTGACTTTGGAGACTTTGGATCTACAGTGTACCCTTCACTGTAGAAACTAGGCTGGTGTTAAGGAGTGAGAGCGTGCTAGGTTGCAGGTTGCTTTGTTATTACTGTATCACTCACTCCCGTCCCCCTTTCGTCAATTTCTATTCATTCATCCATCACTCCATCCATTCCCCATTCCCCAAGCCCAAGCAACAACCAGCGCGTCGCGGCATAGCCATCTTAGCCAGCCAGCCAGTACTAGTCCGTCTAGTCTTTTCCTGAACCGCTCAAAGTACATCATACCCATCCTTACATGATGAGGTACAGCGCGCTGCCCATAACCCATACTAAACTCATAAGAGAGATATTGAGGTCATCACCCTTCCTTTTTTACCTCCCGAGGTCCCTTATTTGAGTTGGTGGCCGCGGTGCTTCCAATCAAAGCAGCGTCTGCAAAAATGGTTACAGTTTCTCCGACTGTCACCGGAATGAAGCATATGCTTAACAGAACGGGCCAGACAAAAGGGGGAAAGACACAAGTACAAGACAACCTGCTTCCTACAAGGTTTCGCTTGGCCTCTGATACTGTGTACCTTTCTCCTTTTCTTCTACATTCTACCCTTGATCTAAGATCCAGGTGAGAATGGTCTCATTGATTCCTTCTTTTTGCCAATTTGTCTCGATGAGAGAATCAATATCCAATCTAATCGCCCACTTGTCATTCCCCCCAAAAGATCAACATAAGACCTCCTTTCCCTTTTACGCTAGACAACAGGTTACCTATTAGCATTGGACGTGTACCTGTTACCATTACCATGTAGACGCTTGCTGGATCCATCATCTTTCAGCTGCGTTTCTCTTGGATTTCTTAACCAGAGGTAATCAGCTCTCTAGGTCAATGACTGGTAACCGATTGGTCTGTAAATCTTCGGATGAAGATAAAGGGGGTGCTGCACTTGCAAGTACTCGCAAGCATTCGCAAGCCTGGAGTAGCAGTACCTAAACAAAAGCTTCCAAGCAAGCTAAAAGCAGGTGTACCTTGCTGTACACACTCTCTGTACACTCTGGCTGTATACACGACAGCTGTACACTACTGCCCAAAAAGGTATATACGGTACTTGGCAGCCCCTTGTTAGCGCCGCCAGTGTACTTTGCACCTGTCCAGCCTGTCCAGCCTGTCCCATACCCCCCCATGCTCCCTGGAGCTATCGTTTGAAAGCTTGGGCTCCCTGATGCAAGTGGTGCAGCGACGGGTGAATTTTTTTTTCTGCCTTTGCCCGGCTTGGATCGCCTGGTTCTTGCGCAGCTGATTACAACCACACAAATTTCTGGCCTGCGCTTCTGGGAGTCTGGCACTCCCCCTCTTCGCCTGCTGTGACCGATTTCTCTGTCTCTCTCCTTTCTACTCTCCCCTTTCTTCCACAGCCGACCTCAAACAAAGCTGCAGACCCACGTCCTAATATCAACCTATCAACCCACCTGCACTCAGCATGCGTTATCCAACGGGTTGAAAGGGAATATACTTGATAATATACTTGATTGCAGATTTATGCTTTACTAGAGCCTTCATCCGTTCTTTTATCGTTCTTTCATCAATGTTATTATTATTATTTTCTTTCTTTCTCTTCCTAATCACATCATAGAATTTCCTTTTACTTTCACTTGTGTCTCTGCCGCCTCTTTCGACGCGTCAACATATCTAGAGTTTAGACATGTCTACGTGATATCTGTGTGTATATCTCCTTATCGTTTCCAACATTAACTATCGGGTTATTATACAACGAGACTACTGTATGGATATCCATCGCGCGGACCGTCCATACGTCGTCCATACATGAATCCACGAATTACTCCTAATCAGCTAGGCTAGGGGTTTATCCAAAAACGAATGCCTACCTACCTCTTAGGTACACAGGCAAATCTAAGCGTAACTGTTTTATGGACCAATGACCCAATGACTTCGACATTCTGCATTGCGAGCTATCCTGGTTGTTGCACTGGCACTACACCACCCCGCAAAGTCCCGTAGGCCAGCCTGCTTGAGCTTGCGTATCCGCCCAAGAATCCTATCCCCTATATATTGTATCAATATGAGCAATGCAAGCCCGTCGCACGGATTTGGAGCTGTGTGACTGGGTTATCGCGGCGCATATGGGCAAGTATTCGCAACACGGAAATGAGAGACGTGTTGCAATCTGCCTTACATGGGCGCTGCTTAGTACTAGGGAATACAAGCCTGCCTTTCCGATAAATTGTCGACTGCTGATGGGACCAGTGGACGCAAGGAGAAGCTACCTTAGTACATTATGTACAGAGATTAAATCAAAACCTGAGATGGTGAAGGCATATTGATTCCTCATGACATAGGCCTCTCCACATAGGTACTAGCCTGAGCAGCCTGAGTCAAACATCAACTCTACTATCAATTTCTTGTTGTGATCTGGAGGGCCACGACGGATGAGGAAAAGCGGGCTGGCTGGGTCGGCTCTGTGCAATCATAGATACATAGGATTGCACAGCTTCTCTTAGCCCTTGGAAACATTGTTCATGCCTAGATCCGTCAATCATGCCGCATTATCAGCGACGAGCCGGAGTCTTGTCTCTCATTCCTGATTGTGAGGCATCGGATGTCTTGCTAAGCCAAAATCATCGAAGCGGACAATCAACCAGGCGCCAGGTATGTACCACATGTTTATTAGACGGGTACGAAGTACATCCCCCATCGCACGAGGACCAGACGGGCTCGACGCTACACCAAGAAAAGATGAGTACTCGGGAGAAATGGGTCCATGTGCATCATATACTGTGCTCCTATACCCGCTTCCTACGCATGCCACGCCACGGTATTTTTGTTAGTGTAAGGATGATGGCCATCTCGTTTCTTCAACGTCTAAACGTCTACATAGTACTCCACTATCAAACACACCATGGGCAAAACAGCCTTGATACCAGGGAAAGGCCAAGATACATTGACTGGTCTTCTATTCCAAACATCACCGCGTTTTATTATGCTTACATCGTATGTGATTGTCCAGGCTTTTAACAACCTGCCCAACTTGGATCGGTATGTAACTTATGTGTTTACGTGCGGGTACGCATTTAAAGCATCATCTGCTGGGTGCCAACATTTCAGCCAGCACGCTGCCGCCCCTACAGAGACATCTTAGCCAAAATGGACCCTCCCCTACTTCCCCTACCTCCCCTACCTCCAAAATCAATGCATCACACTTGCATACGCTTACGCGACGCTTCCCGGCGAAAGTCCTAAAATAGATGCATCTTCACGTGATTTATACCAGCTTCGGCCAAGAAATGACCACGCTAAGCCCTATCGATCAGGAACAGATACCCTTTATTATGTGTCGAAAATCCCCTGCGCCGTCGGGTCCAAGTCCGGACCGGGGAATCAAAGGGTCCATCTTAGATTTTGTGAGATGACATGTGATGGCGGGCTTAGCTACCTAGGTAGTTGAGATATATAGACTGCGACTTACGCAAGATATAACGAATGAGTCTCGTTAACTCCTACGTGTAGAATTCGGGATAAGGTCATTGCTAGGAGAAGGCAAGAATTGGTTCGTATTTATGAGTAACATTGAGGTTATTACTCAGCGTGGGTATCATCGAATCTTAATGCTTCCTCCACGTAAGAACATAATAGGGAAACTTCACATCATATCTTGTCGTCGCCATCGCGATCCAGCACAATCCCCCTGAGCTCAGCGTTCCTAGACCAATCCA